>JAEMBS010000032.1:174238-238611 GCA_018467065.1 Ephestia elutella | reverse complement strand
TTAATTATTTTCTACATTATCTTCTACAAACGGCTTAGTTCTATTTTTATGAACAATTTCAATCTTTCCATTTTTCAAAAATTTTTACATTGGGTTCTTGTTCTTCAATAACTATGTATGGACCATTATACAATCTTTCTAGCTGTGTCCTGTCTGGACACTTGCTCCCCGAGGAAAGGTGGTAGAATGAAATTCCCGGAGAGGTTTAGATGGAGTATATAATGACTCTTAGAAATTGATACAAAGGTATGTAAAAAAATAGTATATAAAATAGTATATGACGCGGACTCCTTCGCGTCTGGATGTGGAGTGCCGACCGCGACGATGACGAAGCCTTTATGTATAACGAAGCTCCTATGTGGAATACGGATAAAGCCTCCGTAGTTTGACATTGCTGCATATTCATGTCAGGCGCCCGAACATCTTCCCGGCCGTTTAAAGTATTCTACTTTAAACCGTGGATTCCTTTTCTGTGGAATTCTCCTCGACGGTATCTGGCATCGGCAATGGGCATAAACGGGTAAGGGGCCTCCGTTGTACACCGCGATTGGTCAGGACGTCCGCCACTCTGGCAATGCCGTCTGGCCCAGGAAATAATTTTTGTATCCGACCCATCTTCCAGCATAGTGGGGGACATTCTCTTCGTGGACGATGACCAGGTCTCCAACGGACAGGTTTGGGCCGTCCTTTTTCCATTTGGGCCGTTTTTGGAGTTCGTGAAGGTACTCATGGTGCCATCTGCGCCAGAAACGAAGACGGATTTGTTCCAACCGTGCGTAGCGTTGAAGCGGGGTGGCGTCGGTGACGTCAGCGTATGGCGATGGCAGCGCAGTGAGCGGACGGCCGATCAGGTAGTGCCCTGGGGTAAGGAAAAGGAGGTCGTTAGGATTTGATGACATAGGACACAGGGGACGGCTGTTTAAGACAGCTTCCACGTGTGCCAGTAGGGTTGACAATTCCTCATAAGTGAGATGGGAATTGCCCATGACTCTTTTGACATGAAACTTGGCAGATTTGATTCCTGCTTCGAACAGGCCATTAAAGTGAGGCGTATAGCTTGGGCTAAAAAAAATTTGATTTGCTCCTCGTTTGCAAAGTCAAATAGTGAAGATGACATGTCTTTGATAAAACTACCAATTTCTTTGGCTGCGGCAACAAAATTCCGGCCATTATCACAAAAAATATCTGAAGGTTTGCCGCGGCGAGAAATAAATCGACGCAGCGATAAAATAAATGCATCCTTAGTTAAATCGCTAACTAGCTCGAGATGCACGCATTTGTAGCGTAGGCATATAAATAAACATAGATAAGCTTTGCTTACTTTTCGCACCACGGCCTTTGCGATTCAAAATATAAAATGGTCCAGCGAAATCTGTACCAACGGCCTTAAAAGGAAAATCGAGGGTGATTCGCTGGTGTGGTAAGTTACCCATCATAGGTACTAGCGTTTTACCTGCTGCGCGTCGACATTGAGTGCAGTTATGCACGGTACGTCTAGCTAACTGCCTACCGTTAACCGGCCATATGATTTGACGCACACTAGCTAGCAACAGCTGTGGGCCGGCGTGTAGGTTACGTAAGTGCTCGTATTCAAAGTATAACTTTGTCAAATGATGAGACGAATGTAATAATATGGGATGTTTTTGTTCGTAAGTGTACTCAGAGGCGTTTAAACGACCACCTACTCTAATTAGACGTTGATTAGACTCAAAAAATGGTGATAAAGATAAAATGCTAGATTTGCTGCTTATAGTTTTATTATTTTGTAATTGACTGAATTCAACCGGAAATGATTCCCGTTGAGAAATAGAACATAGTAAAAAAAATGATTGATTTAATTCACTCAATGTTAATTGACCCGTGAGTTTAGAATTGTTTTTATTATTTTTTAAGTTGTTTACAAATCGTAGTACATAAGCAAATATACGTTTTAATTTAATTAGATTTGAAAAGTTAGCAAATGGAATAAAATTTTGAGCGGGTAGTGAGATGACAGAATGACTTTTTATTTCGGGCAAGTCAGTTGTCAAATCTTTATTGTTTAGTGTGGGCCACGAAGACTCGGACTGGGATAAAAACGGGGGACCGAACCACCAAATGGACCTGGACTGAATCTCATCGGGCTTGACGCCGCGAGATATCATATCGGCTGGATTGTCGTTGGTAGGTACGTATCTCCAACTGTTTGACTGTGTGAGCTCGCATATCTCGGAAACTCGGTTTGCTACAAATGATTTTAAATTGCGTGGATTGGTACGTAACCAACTCAATACCACGCTAGAATCTGACCAGTATACACTACGCGAGATCGGATTTCTTAGTGACTCAATGACGGCCTGACAGAGTCTCGCTCCCAATAGGGCGGCAGCTAACTCCAGCCGGGGAATAGTGGTAGGTTTGAGTGGAGCTACCTTCGATTTGGAGCATAATAGATTTGTTGACACATTCCCTGAAATGTCTACCGAGGTCATGTAGATACAAGCCCCGTAAGCCTTTTTGGGAGGCGTCGCAAAACACGTGAATATCGACATTAGTAGGAGAAACGCATAGAACGTGTCTAGGTATACGTATGTTATTTAATGTGTCAATGCTGTTTATGAATATGAGCCATGACCTTTTTATTTCAGGGGGGGTACCTCATCGTCCCAGCCTAGCTTTTCAAGCCACAACTGTTGTAATAATAGTTTGGGAATGATGACGCATGGACTGAGGAGCCCCAGTGGGTCAAAAATTTTAAATGAGGTTGACAAAATTGATCGTTTTGTTATTTTGGAATTAATTGAGTATGAACAGAAATCAATGGAAAAATAGAACTCATCTGAGTTAGGCTTCCAGCCCAAGCCCAGGGTGCTGGATGCACTACTGAGTGTTAAATTTTCGTTAGTGTCAGCCGAAAGTGACTCAAGAAGTTTTTAGAATTAGATTTATATTTTCTTAGCTGGAAACAACCCGCAGCAAGAGTATCGTGTACGGAATTTTGAATGTATACTAATTGGGATTCTGAATCTATCGAGGTGATGAAATCGTCAACATAAAAGTCATGCTGGATAATGTCACGAATCATGGGATCCTTGCTCTCTTCTCCTAATTGCCAAATGCATCGTGTGCTGAGAAAACTAGCGCTTGCGAAGCCGTAAGTCACCGTGCGTAGTTGTAGGGTGCGTAAGGGCAGGTGCTCACTTTCGCGCCATAAAATTAATTGCAAGTTACAATCGTCCTCATGAACTTCTACTTGCCGGTACATTTTGGCAATGTCAGCTACAAGAAGATATTGATGCTGTCTAGAGCGTATTAAAATGGAGAAAAGGGAATCTTGCAAATTAGGACCTACCAATTGAAGGTCATTAACTGATAACCCGGAAGACGTACGTAGGGAACCATTGAAAACGACACGGATTTTGGTACTCTCGCTATCCTGCTTGAATACGGGATGATGAACTAAATAATAAGATGGTTGAGGGTTAATAGTGGGACACTCCCTTAAGTGACCCAATTTTTCGTACTCCCTAATAAAATCTACATATTGCTGTTTTAATTCAGGTTGTTTGCGAAAACGACGTTCTAATTCATAGAAACGTTTCTTGGCAATAGTGTGCGTATCGCCTAAGCAGTGCGCCGTATCTATCAGCGGCAGACGAACGCAAAATCTACCCGACGGTAAGCGAGTAGTATTTTTTATAAAATGTTGTTCGCATTCCTTCTCGGTGGCACTCAGTCCGGATTTGGATGGAATATTTTCCAGTTCCCAAAATTTTTGCAAATCCTTATGAAGAGTATCGTCATGTGATAGCTCGGCATTGATGGAACTATAACATTGTAAATTGGATTGAAGAGTGGATATATTATTGTGTGAACTACACGATATGGGACCCGATAATAGCCAACCGAACCTACTGTTATGGAGAATGGGACATCCTGGGCCTAGCTTTACTTGCTGGGAACCTATTATCTCCCAGAACACGTCGGCTCCTAGGAGGATGTCAATGTCAGATGGTTCATAAAATTTGGGATCAGCTAAAATCATATTAGGGGGTATAGTAAATAAGTAGTTGTGTATGGGGGTTTTTGGAACTTGTCCAGTTAATTGTTTTAGTTGTAATAGTCGTATAGTAATATTGAATGGATGATTAATTGAATTAATTTGTGCAATGCAACTCTTGGTAATTTGACCTGAAGGGTTGTTGCCAATGCCTATAAGGTTGATAGGCTGAATAGGAAATGAACCTAATTGAAGGTCATGTGCAAGAGATTCACTGATAAAAGAAGATTGACTTCCTGAATCGAGAACTAGACGACATCTCTTACTTAAATTGTTGTTGGGATTGACTACCTCCACGAGGGCAGTCGACAATAAAACTTGATTGAAAGATTGTTTTGAAAAAGTTGAAATAGTAGTGTCAGAGTGACTGACAGAATTGTCACTGTTGTTGGTATTTAAGTGAAGAAGTGTGTTATGTTTGTGTTTGCATTCCCGGCATGGGCCAGCCCTACAGGAGGATGTGCTGTGACCTGACCGGAGACAGTTAGAACACAACTTCAATTTGGAAACTTCAGCTATGCGATCTGAAATCTGCATGGCCTTGAATGACGGACAATCATAAATTCTATGATCGCCTTTACACATTGCACAAGTATATGTGATACTAGTGGAAGTACTTGGTTGTGTGCAAGTAAATGATTTGACATTAGACTGTTTATTACCAAAAGAAGATTTTGCCTGATTTACCTTTTGGTTAGAATTGGTTTCTGGTTTGCCTTTATGTAATGACTCGAGAACATCCGCGCGATAATGAAGAAATTTCTTAAAATGATCAAACGTAACATCATCAGACAAAGTATGGCAATATTCTTCCCATTTCGCAACCGATTGCGGGTCTAACTTGGACGAGACGAGATGTATGATCAATAAATCCCACTTATCAGTTTCCTGTCCTAAACTATCAAGTGCACGCAGGTTTTTGACCACAGTATCTATGATGTATCGCAAAGACTGTTGTGACTCACGAACAATAGGCTGCAAATTAAAAAGAGAATTTAAATGATGCTTAATTAACATTCGTTTATTGTCATAACGTTCGAGTAATATTCGCCACGCATGCGCGTAGCTAGTGGCGGATACCTCCAAGTTAGAAATAATTCTCGCCGCTTCGCCCTCGAGATATGATAACAAATAGTGATATTTGTTAATCGAGCTTATTCGCTCATTATTATGAACTAGCGATGTAAAAGTGTCGCGGAAATCTAACCATTTGAAATAAGATCCGTCGAATTTGGTAATTTGTATCAAAGGCAACTTAAAACCAATCTCGTTATGATCATGACAATGAATTACACTATGAGAGTTATTTAACTCAGTAGAAGATTGTAAAGGTTTGTTGTATTCATCAATAATAGATTTTGCTTGGATGATACAGGAAAGAAAATCGTCATCTATTTTATCACGCTCCTCTAGTTCAGCGGATAAATTCGAGAAATTTATAACCTCAATTTGGTTTTGCAATTCGTCAAATTTGGTTGAAAGGTTTTCAAATTTTGCTAATTTTAAAGTTAATTCAGTGATATCCGTAGAACTTAAGGTGTCACGGTTAGAAACTTTCTCTAAATAATTTCTAAATTTGGTTATCTGTCCCTTGATAGAACTGCGCCTTGCAAGTAATGATGTCAGATTTTTGGCACAATCACCACTATTGTCATCTGGCATTTTGAAGTATTACTTTATAGAAAATAATGCACTGAATGTAAAATTAGTTCTATGTTAAACAAAGGTATAACAGAAGCAACCAAGTGTGACGAATCCAGAACGAATCAAATTTGAAGTGAGTTAAAATTGAAACTAAAATACTACCAGTTGTTAGTTAGAATGAGTAGGATAGTAGGATGGATTTATGGAAATAAGAGAAGGAAGGGCACTTAGCTGACTAGCTCGCTGCGGCTCGAGGCGCTGCTTGCCACGCACGCTGCACGCTGCTCGGATGCCGGGGCCGGTCGGATTTGCCTGCTTCCGATCTTACAGATTTCTTGTCCTTATACGGTCGCCATTTATGTCCTGGCTGGACACTTGCTCCCCGAGGAAAGGTGGTAGAATTAAATTCCCGGAGAGGTTTAGATGGAGTATATAATGACTCTTAGAAATTGATACAAAGGTATGTAAAAAAATAGTATATAAAATAGTATATGACGCGGACTCCTTCGCGTCTGGATGTGGAGTGCCGACCGGGCGACGATGACGAAGCCTTTATGTATAACGAAGCTCCTATGTGGAATACGGGTAAAGCCTCCGTAGTTTGACATTGCTGCATATTCATGTCAGGCGCCCGAACAATACGTACCTGGATAGTGAGGGATCAGGTAAATTTATTACTCCTTGTTCTAATATAGAAATAGAAGCTATGCTCGTTAATTAAATCTGGTTATGTACTTGTTTTTAACAAGAAAGGGTGTCACTTTTACAAAGATGGACTGTAAGGTCACAGGTATGATATATGGTCATGCAGCTGATATCAATGGTGATTACAAGCTGGATAGCATCACACCTACAGGTAATGCTTCGCAGCCAATTGGGTGCTCTTAACTAATGAATATAATTTAGATATCAGTAATTTTGATGTAGAGACCGCGTTTCTAAATAGTGATCTAAACGAGAATATCTTCATGGAACAACCGGAAGGTTTTAATTCAGAAAAGGTTTTATAGTATGTTACTTATCAAAAAGTATATATGGCCTTAAGCAAGCTAGTCTTATGTGGAATCAAAAAGTGCATCAGCTGTTATCTAAAATGGTTTTAAACAGAGCAAATATGAACTTCCTTGATCTCAGTTCCGCATTTGACATGGTTGACCCTGCTATTTTGTTGCAAAAACTGGGACACTACGGAGTGCGAGGTAACATGCTACAACTATTTAAATCTTACTTGGAAAATCGTAAACAATTCGTAGAGTTAAAGAATCTTGAAGGAGACTCCTAAGTAAGAGTTAAATCTAGGATACTAAACAAGAAAATAGGAGTTCCGCAGGGGTCAATCCTAGGATGATGCCTATTCTGTTTCTTGTTTTTGTTGTTGTGTTTATTGCTTTGATTTTGTTTTGACGACCTCCGGGGCACAACGATCATAACGCCGGACTGTCACAACGGAGGTCCCGGGTTCGATCCCCGATCGGGTCAAGATGGAAAATGATCTTTTTCAGATTGGCCCGGGTCTTGGATGTTTATCTATTTGTTATAAAAATATAGTTAGTATCCCATAACACAAGTCTCGAATTTACTTTGGGGCTAACTCAATCTATGTTATTTGTCCGTATAATAATATATTTATTTATTTATTAATGATTTACCAAAATATATTTAAAATCTACATAGTGATATTAAAGTTATTTTATTTGCAGACGATATAAATGACCTGAATAGTAAGATAAATACAATTTTATATAATTTTTATGAGTGGATTAGTGGTAATAATTTAAAATTAAACTGTGATAAGATTAAAGTAATTCTTTTTAAATCGACAACGATAAATTCTGAGACTCTTGACATTTTACTCAATGGGGATAAGGTTGACGTAGTGAAAGACACAAAATTCTTAAGTATCCATATCGATGAACAAATTGGAAACAGTAACTAGCATCACTTAAATCTTCTATAGCTTCTGCTTGTTATGTAATCAGAACTCATCGTAACGAAATTGATTTGGTTCATTTAAAAAAAGTATACTTTGCTCTGGTCGAATTCAAGTTAAGATATAGTATAAAACTAATAATAGCTAATATAGTAATAAAGTACAATAAAGAAGCAACTTTTAAATTACAAAAAGGGCAATTCGTGCAATGGTAGGCATTCCCTAATGGGACTCATGTAAGCCATTCTTTGACCGTCTTGGTATCCTAACTGTCCCCAGTTTGTACCTTTTGACCCTTCTTACAGACCTAAAAAACGCCTGCCCACGTTAGAATCAAGGGATGAAATGTAAGCACGGGAAAGGACCAAAAGAGGAGCACTTAGACGTGACGTCTCTAGCTTACAAATAATGAAGCATAATGCTTAATTCCAAGGATACAAAGCTTACGATAAGTTGCCAAAATAAAATAAGCAGACGGAAAGTCTTAAACTATTTAAGAAAAAAATAAAAACATTTTTTATACAATCACAATTATTACAGGAGATGTGCTCAAAGCGGCCATACAAGGCAAAGCGGTTATGTTTGATAATCCGTCTATTTTAAATGTCAGCGCGGTCTTTTTCAATTGGACGCATAGTTCATCCCCGCCCGCGTCCAGGCATTGTGCCGCTAGCAGCGACGTGACGCGCGCGCTTCGTGTGGCAAAAATCGGCCGGACGCCATCTTTGATAAAATAATACAAGGTATTTAGAATAATATTTGATTAGAACTTTCTACGTTTTGGTAATTTCTTAACTTTCATCCTACTTAATGTTTCTTTTTAAGTGTTTTTGTCCTTTTTATATATATTAATATGTAGATTTCAAGTATAAAGTCTATTTTTTAATAAAATTGCTACTAAAAGGTACGGGCAAAGCGGTACCTTACCGCTTTGCCCTACAAAAAAATGTACGTATCTATAATAAGTTATCTATATTTCAGATGGTGAAAACTTATAAAAGAAAAACATCACAGGCGTCATGGAGTGAGGTAGCAATGGCGCGAGCTATGCAGGAGGTAAAGGATGGTGGCTCACAGTCGACAGCCAAAAAATACGGCATCCCCTTGACAACACTACGCAGGCACCTAAAATCTGGATCCTCAGTCAAAAAGCTAGGTAGATTCAAAACTGTTTTCACTTCCCCAGCAAGAACAGGAACTTCTGGAATGTGTGTTCCACATGGATAATCTCTTTTTTGGCCTTACGAAGACTGATTTCCTGCAATTAGTGTACCAGTTTGCTGAAGCGAATAATATCACACATCCTTTTAAAGATGGATCTGCCGGAGAAGATTTTTATAAGGGATTCGTCTTACGAAATCCTGAGTTAAAGTTAAGACGGCCTGAGCCTACGTCTATAGCTCGAGCGAGAGGATTTAATAAGCCTCAGGTATACCGATTTTTTGACCTGTACGAAAGCCTTATCGAAAAAAATGCACTCGACTCAACACGAGTATATAATATGGACGAAACCGGCGTACAAACTCTTACGAATAAACCTCCACGAATTTTAACTAATTCTGGCAAGAAACAAGTAGGAATTATAGCTAGCCACGAAAAAAGGTACAACGACAACAATTGTGTGTTGTTGTAATGCAGCAGGCGCTTTTGTTCCACCTCTTTTAGTTTATAAACGAAAGCGAATGGCATCTTTCCTTTTAGACGGTGCACCACCTGGAACACAGGCAAAAGTTAGTGATAACGGATGGATCAATGGTCCCGTCTTTACAGAATGGCTTCGTTTCTTCATTGAAACTTTGCGCCCAACAGCAGAACGAAAGGTTTTGCTTATTTTAGATAACCATGTATCACATAGATATCTACCCGCTTTAGAACTGGCTTCTAACCACCATGTAATATTTTTGTCACTGCCGCCTCATACAACCCATCGCATGCAGCCATTAGATTATTGCGTTTATGGCCCTCTAAAAACCTATTTCGAACAAGCTGTGACTACATGGCAAAAAGCGCACACGGGGCGTGTAGTTAATCAAAGAGACATCGCTAGTTTGTTTGGGACGGCTTATTTAAAAGCAGCAACTACACAAAACGCTGTAAGTGGTTTCCTTAATACAGGTCTCTGGCCATCTAACAGATACATTTTTAATGAGAGCGATTTCCTTCCTGCCACCACCATGGAAAATCCAGATTATGTTCAAGATATTGCAGAAACCGCTAATCAGCAACCTCAACCCCCTATTTCATCTAATGACGAAGACCTAAACCGTACACCTTCTCCTTCGATAATCAACCAGATGATAGAGCAATTAACACAACCAACCACTCCTCAGCCTGAGCTTCCAACCAGTCTTCAAAGTCCTGAGATGGATATGACAATGGTTAGTACGACGCCGGGTCCCGTTTTAGACAATCAAATTATTGAACTTTTGGAAATAGAAAAATCTTTAATTGATGGTAGATCTGTGACACCAGAAAATATGATAGATACCAATTCTGCAGCAAGAGATGTTTTAGAGATAATACCCAATTCTGATAGCAATGTATGTATTATTTCGTCAAGAGAAAGCCACAAGAGTCCTTCAATGCTTAGACCAGTACCGAAAATGACCCGAAATTTAACTTCCCGTCAAAGAAAAACCCAACGAGCAGAAATTTTAACTAGTACACCTGTCAAAAAATGAGCTAAGAGACAAAACGAATAAAAAGAACAAGGAAAAAGACGACAAAATAAAAAAAGCAAAGAAGAATTTCAAAGAAAATTTATCTCCTAAACCATCATCTTCTGGAATATCAAGGAAATCTAGATCAAAACCTAAGATTAGAAATACGCCGAAAAATATTCCTAAATTAAGTGACACGCTAGTTGCTGCCGATGAAGATAATTCTCCAAGTGGCAACTATACATGTATTATGTGTACCTTATGTACATCCACCGTGCGAAGACTGGATCTGCTGTGATGAATGCAAGCAGTGGGCACACGAGGCTTGTACCTCATATACCGGATTCGGATCATACTTTTGTGACAATTGCCAAGAAAATTAACATTTTATGTCTTGCTTTTGTCAAGTCTTGTACCCTATTTTGATTGAACAAACTAATTAAGTATTCAAATAGACAAATAAATTATTAAAATATTTATTAATTGAATATTTTAATAATATGTTGTCTGCTAATTAAAATATATTTTCTTAAAGACTGATATAGAAAATAATACCTTGGTAACGAATTTCAAAATATATTATTTTAAGACTAGTTGGAGATAAGAGATCCTTCATTTACCTTATAATTAGTAGATTTAACCAGTGTGACCGTTTTTGGTATTTTCAGTACTAATTTAGTATAATTGGGGCTTCTCAGAATGATGTTAGTTTAATTTTAGTACTTAACCAAATTTTAGTATAATATTGGTAGAATTTTAACTATTTTGTCTATTTTGGTATATTTTTTTTTGGTATTTTCGCGTGTTTTCACGTAAAAACCCCTCCCTCCCTCCCAAAAATTTCTTCCATTGAAAATTTCGGAATTCCTCGGGTTTTTAAGAAATTTTTCCGTTCTCGTGAATATTTCCAAGAAAGTTTCCCCTTTTTCCTTGAAACACATCACTACCCGTACGCTTCCTTCTTTTGCTCCTCCGCACAATTGTCCCGTACGCGTCCTTTTTTTTGCTCGTCCGGTAAAATTTTGCAAAGATTGTTCGGATTTATTATTCAAATGTGTGTTTTATGTAGCATATTACTGGAAAAAATGTTAGTACAATTTTGGTATTTTTGAATTTTGCTTTTTAGTATTTTTTAGTACTGACAGCACTATGTTTTGGTATTTTGTCAAATTTTAAAACGGTCACACTGGATTTAACATTGTTATGTTTAACATTGAAATTTTTGCGTTTATTTTGTCAAAGGTTTTGATTTGGTTGAATCGTCAATTAGTAGCATTTTTTATAATTTAATTATGTTTATTCTTGTTTGTTGTTATTGAAGACAGCTGATATCTATAAAGATACCTAAGTTACGGGTTAGATAACTGATAATATGTAGATTCAAGGCCGTTTTAACTTCTTTTTATGTTATATAGATTCAGAGAAAATATTTTGTTTGGATATTATAGAATGTTTTGATACAAAATAAATCTTTGATTTAATTAAATTTTGTTTTATTGGTCAAAAGTAATGTACAATGTTTCTTTTTGAAACCTCTTTACCCACCAGTAACCGATATGCCCCAACGCTGTAACCGCTTTAAACCACCCTAGGGGCATAGCGGTTTTTTCCTACGATAGCGTATTTTACATCACAAATCTATGAATTTGTTAAAATTTATTAATATGAAGTACATAAACAAAATCTATATTAAATTTATTCCAAGTAGCGCCTAGTTCCTAAATTATGTCGATTGTATTATTAAAAATATTTAGTATCAAAGTTAAGGTAACCGCTTTGAGCACATCTCCTACTTAATTGACGAATATTACGATAAATAAATAATAAATTGCTAAATCTTTATTTCCGACTAGACCATGTTTTGCTATTATTTTATGACATCCCATGAATTTTTCTTTTTTTCCTTTCATTTCGTTTTAATGTAATTTAATGTTTTATTAAATGTATATTTCGTTTTATTTTATGTTTTGTTGTAATGTTTTA
Organism: Ephestia elutella; assembly: GCA_018467065.1. Lineage (NCBI taxonomy): Eukaryota > Metazoa > Arthropoda > Insecta > Lepidoptera > Pyralidae > Ephestia > Ephestia elutella. The sequence continues at coordinate 226,355 of JAEMBS010000032.1, read as the reverse complement.
TTGTAATTATTAGTTATTAAATGAATAGTAGTAAGTATAATACAATAATGTAAGTGCATTCATACACAGTCTTTATTGTTTTTAATAAATAAATATATAAATGAATATCGATTTTTTATCGATTGTTTGCGATGTCATGTGTAAGGTATGTTGGGGTAAGAGCGGATCGGGGGAAGAGCGGTTAGTTTTAATAACTCCCAAACCAATTATTATTTTTAATACTGGCAATACAGGCAATGACGCCATGTTGTTGTGTCTCATATTTTAGTCTGCAGTGTTAGTTTCACGCAATAACACGTGTACCGAAGAACCAAAATGTGAAGCTGTGCAATTCTGCGTCGATTTTGTCAAATACGCTCTTTCCCTTGGGTGTGTATCTCAGTATCTAAAAGGAGTATTGATAATCCGGTGAGTTTCTCGTGCTTATTACTCTTGTTTTAATTATAAATTTTTAGGTTAGAATAATCAATAACCTAATCGATGGCAGAAGACAGGAATACATGGAAATTACTCCACCGACAAGAACGAAGTTCTTAAATTTATTGATTGATTGAATCAATAACCTATAGTTTAGGTTTTAGTTTGCAATCCGCTCTTTCCCATAAGGGAAAGAGCGGACTAAATTCATCCGCACTTTCCCGGTTCCAAATGTATAGAAGAAAACAGTGGTACTAAAACTTTAGTATTTCACATGAAATTTCGTTATAAATCTATCGAATGTAATGTACCTACTTACTTATCCGTTAATGACGACCTTTGTGGCGTAATGGTCAACATGCAAGACCGCTGCACAAGGGTTAATTACAAATCCTATCGCCAAAATGAAAATATCAACTTTTCTGACTGGCCCGAGTCTTGGGTACATATGTATTTGCTATGAAATATAGTATCGTTGAGTGAAACATCCTCCACACCAAGCAATTTTAACTTTTTGAAAATTGCCTACCGCATACGAAAACGTATATCTATACTTCTATACTAATATTATAAAGATGAAGAGTTTGTTTGTTTGATTGTTTGCTTGAACGCGCTAATCTCAGGAACTACTGGTCCGATTTGAAAAATTATTTCAGTGTTACATAGCCCATTTATCGAGGAAGGCTATAGGCCATATAACATGTGTATGTACCACGGGCAAAGGCGGGGCGGGCATCTAGTTAAGAATAAAAGATAAATTGGGTGTAAAATTACAGTATTGCCTTCAGTCGTAAAATGTGACTATTTGTTGGTATTCTCAAATTCTTATAAAATTAAAATATTTATTTTTAAAAATATTTATATTTTTTAGGTTCAAAATGCCACGCAACTATATCAGAAAGTCAGAAAGAGCTACTAAATATTCCCAAGAAGATTTAGAGATTGCAGTTGAAAAAGTGAAAAGTAAGGAGCTCACAAATTATGCTGCTGCAAAACCTATTATGGGATGCCAAGCAGAAGCTTAAGGACACGTTCAAGTTCATATGGTGCAAAAGGGAAGTCATCAGGGCGAGGAAAGACGACAAATCTGCCAGTATCATCATCCGCACAGAGGAAGACATCAACAAATTAATCACTGTATAAGAACCTGCAGACTTATCAGATAGATTGTTTTCAATATTATTATGGATAGGTTGTTTAATGATACTGATATTACTGAAATTACCGATTGTGTAAATTTAAATGAATTCCTTACTTACATACCCGATAACTCAATTAATTTATTATGCATGCATATAAATATTAGATCACTAATCAAAAACTTCAATGCACTTGAACACTACCTACAGACAAGTAGAATCGGTTTAGATGTAGTAGTGGTAACCGAAGCTAATATCTCGGACTCAATTAGTTGTCTATATAACCTGGATGGCTACAATATGCACACTAATTTAAGGAAAGGTAGAAAAGGTGGCGGTGTAATAATGTATGTTAACAATAAATATAATGTTTCATTATTAAATGTAGTTACACAACACTGTGAATGTTTATTGTTAAAAATTTGCACCCCTAAGAAATATTCTGCATTTGTGTGTGGTGTTTATCGGCCCCCGGATACTAGTATGCACTTATTTATAAGCGAACTTAACAACGTTATCACCAAAGTTGAACCGCAATCAGATTTCTTGTTGATTGGCGATATTAACATAGACTTAAAGAAAAACACTCCTGTAACACATAAATATAACAGCATGTTGCACAACTTAGGACTTGAATGCGGGATCTCAGATTATACACGAATTGAAATTGTTAAAAATAAAGTGACAAAAAGTTGTATCGATCACATATTTATGAGATCACGCAATCAGGAACTATACAGCGCGGCGCTCGGAACAGTACTGGCGGACCATCGTGCGGTGGTCGTCGCATGCAGCGGTGGGCCGGCGCATCATATACAGGATGCGCTCGCAGTGCAACGTTACGATCTTTCCAAATTGAATAAATTATTGGATAAAGTAGACTGGCAAAGTGAAAGTATAAATAACAGTAACTGTCCTATTAAGATTTATAAATATATACATGACAATATAAATACCTGTTACGAAAACTCTTTAATAACCAAAAATATTAAGCTCAATTATAAAATATCGAATAATAAATGGATTAATAAGAAAACAATGCGTGCTTGTGAGTATAGAGATAAATTGTTCAAAGAGTGGATAAAAGACACAAATAATATGGTATTAAAACTTAAATATAACAAGGCAAGAAACTATGCGAATAAAACAATAGAAAAATCAAAAAACTATTATATTAAAAATAAAATAATTAGCTGTAAAAAAGATCCAAAGGAGTTATGGGGAATGCTAAATTTAATAACCGGGCGAATGAAACGAACCGTTGATAATGTGATTACTACTGCGTTCGGAAACCAGGGTATGACGAATAAAGATATAGCCAATGAGTTTGCCATTAAGTTCAATGAAAATGTTACGAATATCGTACCACAATGTAAACATAGATTGTTAGATAATAAAGACTACTCTATTCCATGTGACGTCTCTATGAGATATCAAAAAGCTACTCCTGCTAGTTTAGGAAAAACTTTTAAAACCTTGAATCCAAACAAAGGACCCGGGCTAGACAAAATAAGACCCATAGATACTTTTAAAATATTTAACAAAATTGCCCCTTTGCTGGCGCGATTTATTAATTTATCTATAAGCACTGGCCAATACCCGGTGGAACTAAAAACTGGCCTCGTTAGACCCATACATAAGAAAGGTAGTAAATCCAACTACGATAACTTTAGACCCATCACCATTCTATCGATACTTGACAAAATTACTGAAAAGCATGTCACACAACAAATCTACACTTTCTTTAAAGATAACAATATATTAAATGACACACAGTTTGGATTCCAATCTGGGAAGAATACCACTCAATTATTATCCCAATTTACGGACACTATCTATGACCATTTAAATAATAAAATGCAGGTACTTGTATTATTTATAGATAATAGCAAGGCATTTGACACACTGTGTCATGACACTTTATTAGACAGACTGCAGGATAGCGGAATTAGGGGTAATGTGTTGAAATGGTGCCAGGATTATCTTTCCAACAGGTCGTATCGCGTAAAGGTACAGGAAGCCTTAAGTGACCCAGTACCTGTCACACGAGGAACGGCCCAGGGTTCGGTTATTGGTCCATTGCATTACATAACATATGTAAATTCATTGCCAAATGTGATCAGTCACTCTAAAATTTTTCAATTTGCGGATGACACTTGCTTGGTTATAGCAGACAAGGACGTGAAATCTGCCTTAGGACGCCTTCAAATCGATTTTGATAGTCTGTTAAAGTGGTCCCATGACTCTGGCTTGGTTATTAATGGTCAAAAGACAAAATTAATGCATATAACATCGAGTCATAATAAACAAAACACTGGTTTGAAACTCATTGCGCATAGTCACCAATGTCTGCATGCTGACGATAGTATTGCGGCTACGGCGGCGTGTGACTGTGAGCATATTGAGGTAGTGAGAAAACAAACATACTTGGGGCTGATTATCGACGACAAAATGAAATGGACTGATCACATTGACTACGTTTGTGGCAAACTAAGAGCAATTTTAGCGAAATTTTTTATAATAAAAAATAAAATACCGTATTATACAGCTTTAACACTTTATAAGGCCTTAGGAGAATCTATTATTTCATATGGGTTAAGCAGTTATGGCCGTACGTTTGAATCTCACCTAAACCGAATATACGAATTGCAACTTCGTATAATTAAGTGTATATTGCCTGCTAAAATTAAGGATAAACACAAAGATGACAATGACGGCTTATTTTACCACTGCAGACTGATGCCAGTACATGATAAAATCAAATTCCTATTATTAGTAGAGAAATATCAAAATAATTCATTACCAATAACATGCTTTGCTACCGCAACTCATAATATTGCGACTAGGAATAGATCAAATCTAAAACTTCAACTACCTCGATACACTAACTCCTATGGAAAAAATAGACTTGCCTTTAAAATACCTTTTTTATTGAATCAGTTACCAAATAATGTAAAAACAGAACTTACAGGGAAGAATATTAAAACAAAACTAAAACACTATTTCATTAATAAATTAAATACAAAAAATCTTACTTAACTGTAATAAATAGTAAAAAAGACACATCCTGTATTAAAACATATCTGCTTGGTCACCTTGCGACTTTTAAAGATATATGTGTGTTTTTATAGATATATATTATTTAAATGTTAGAAGATGAATACCCAGTGCCGAGAAAAACTTAATTTAAGTTTATAGTGTACTGTAAATATGTAATGTTGTTTTTTATTGTTAAATAAATAAATAAAAAAAAAAAAATGTTCAATATACCACCTTCTACTCTGAACGACCGAGTTCTTGCTAAAAAAGGTTTGAAAAGTGATACCGTGGGTAGAAGCATTACCGATGGAAGCAGAAATGAGGCTGGCTAATTGCTTACGGACGTTAGAGAAATGGGGATTTGGTTTATCCAGAGAAGAAGTACTTGATATAGTTACTGAGTTCATAAAAATGACAGACCCTTTTATTATTCATGAATATTTTACAATTCTAGATAACACTTTGAAGGAGTTAAATATTATTAACGATCCTAAGGCAATATGGAATTTGGACGAAACGTCCGTTTGCTTGGATCCGACCAAAACTAAAGTGGTTGGCGGAAAAGGGTTACCGTGCTGGCGAACAACAAACGGCACAGGTAAAGAAAATGTAACAGTGCTTACCACTGTAAATGCAAATGGAGATAAACTAAATCCTTTGATTATTTTTAAAGCAAAATCGATGTATGAAAAGTGGATGGCAACGGAAAAGGAGGAGTATGATTTTGAAATTGCATATGCGGTAACAAAGCGAGGCTGGATGGAGGCGGAAGTCTTTTTATAATTATATGAAAAATGTTGTTATACCTGCTCTGGGAGAAAAAGCCCTGTTCTGATAATTTACGATGGCCACTGCACACATGTTGATGATGGAGTTGTAGAGTTGGCTCTACAAAATGACATTACGATCCTGAAGTTACCGGCACGCACATCACATTTGCTACAACCACTTGATTTGGCTGTTTTTAAGTCATTGAAATCAATTTGGGATAAAAAACTTGTAAGATGGCAACGTAAAAATGTTGGCGCAAAATTGCAAAAACAAGAGTTTTCAGAAACGTTTGCAGATGTTTGGCACAATACCAAGCCTGAAGTTATAAAAAATGGCTTCAAAAAAGCTGGTATATTTCCCTACAATGCTAATGTCATGCCGATTGATAAATATGAACCGGCAGCTTATAAAAGATGGCTGCAGCATACTGCTGCAAAACAATCATCTAATTTTGTAAACCATGACCCTGCAACTCTAAAACAGTTATGTTTGAATATGATTAATGAGAAATTTGTTCTTGTTCCTACTGAGAATAATTTTGCCGCTCCTTCTTTAGAAGCCGATATTCCTACATTTGATGTGAATTCTCTGAAAATCACAACTGATTTAGGAGCGGTGCTTGAAGAAGCTCTTTCAAAAGAAAAAGTCACCTTAGCACCTATAGTCAACCCAGTTTTTCTTTCCCGTTTCAACTGAAATAAATTGTGCCACTGGATTAATCCCTCGACCAAAAAGTACTTCTGGAAATCAATCAAAGTGTCCTTCTGACAATGAAACTCCTTTTGGGATTAATACAGACAAAAACATCGTACCTAATACTTGTAATATTACTTCTGACAATGGATTTGATTATACTCCCATAATGAAGCCTGTTCCAAACATCAAAATAACCTCTTGTGTTTCCATCGAAAATTCAGAACATAAAGCCAATTATATACGCACCTTTGCAGAATTGTTACTTGAAAAATGCAACAACAAAGTCGCAATGATCCAAAGAAGAATGTTGTGAAAAATGAAACGTATAACTAAAGGCGCTGAAGTGATCACACGTACATTGCTAGAGAAGAAAAAAAGTTTAGAGTCTACACTTGATAAGAAAACAGTAAAGAAAAAATCTGAGTTTGCACATGATAAGAAAACAGTGAAGAAAAAAGCTGAGGTTGCGCTTGATAAGAAAACAGAAAAGAAAAAAGCTGAGGTTGCGCTTGATAAGAAAACAGTAAAAAAAAAGCTGAGGTTGCGCTTGATAAGAAAACACAAAAGATAAAATCTGGAAATCCAAAACAAATAAATAAAAATACTACAAAGACATCTGATAGTAATAAAAGTACACCTACAATAATCTCTAACAACGCAGATGATGTTCTTGCAATACCAGGCTGTTCAAATGAAAGGATAAACGGCAAGAGAAAGTCTAAAAAAGTCTGTACCACCGTTCAAGTGAAGAGACGAAGATCTGCATATTCTGAATGTTCGAGTGATACTGAAATTTCAGGCTCTTTAAGCATACAGTGACTCGGATATTTTTAATATAGAAGACGACGAAATTTTCAGTGAAGCTGAATTACCAGAAGTAAATATAAATTCTAACACCTGCCCAGAAAGTGAGAATTGTCCTTATGACACAGATTATGTTAAAAGAAAAATTACAAATACACAAAAAAATATCAAAAAGGATTCTAAAAGAATCTGATATCTGTAGTGATAACTACAGAATTATTTTGAACTTCTAACTGGTCAACCTTGCATGTCATATTTTAGGTGAAATAGTTAATATATTGGGATACTATTCCTATGGCGTATTACCTGCATGATAGGCTCTCGACGCATCACAATAGCAGGCATTCAAATCCATTAGTTTCCAGACAAATTGAATTGGAAAGTGACACACCGGTACACAAATCTCATATGTTGTTTTTACAATACTTATTAAGAAAACAGGGAGACCCGAACATCAAAACGTTCTTTGAGTCACGCCGAAACCATTGGTAGCAATAACTCGACGCGATTTTGTGCACTTACGGAATTATATCGAAAATTAAACATTCATAACAAAGCATTCCATGATTAAATTAGACTGTCAACAAAATGTTTATCCATATATGTATTTGTCATAAAATATAGTATCGTTGAGTTAGTATTCCATAACACAAGTCCCCAACTTACTTTGGGGCTAACTCAATCTGTGTGATTTGTCCGTATATATTTATTTATATTTATTTATTTATATCATCGTAATGAGAGGTACTTTATCAGGGCACAACATAAAGGGTTTTCTAAAAATTCTATCATATACGCACGAACTTAATACGCGGTTTTTAAGTTTGCGAACTTCCTCGGCTGGAGTTCGTGACACACGTGAAAGCTTGCTCACACTGTGTTGCGATGTCGTCGACAGAAGAAGCTTTGTGTTATTTAGGAATAAAATCTTATTACATTTAAAAAATAAAAGAAAAAGATGACATCGAAGAGTGTGGGTAAAGAATTGTTTTTTATTATATTAATACAAACAAAATGGCGGCTCGAGGCTCGCGGCCCACGGCTCGCAGTACTGACACACGTCGAGCCGAGATGAGCTACTACGAGCAAGATTGGCTCGCCGACGACTTACGTGGCGATTTAAAAAAAAAAAAAGAAGGTCGTCAAGCCACAATTTCGTAATATATCGATACCGGAAGTATCACTTAGCGTAAAGGACAAATCAAGATTTTACAGGAAAGCCAAAAAACATTTTTTTTTCTCTTATTTTGCCCATAACTTTTTAGGAAATCGTCCGATTTTATTGGTGTCTAGAGCAAAGTTTCTTAGATTTGGCCATTCTTTCTTATTATAAATCTTTAGTTTATAAAAACCAAGCAGATTAGGAGATAGCGTGTCCCTTACATTAAAAAAAAAACACAACTTGTCCTTTACAATACTGAATTTTCTATGCAACGTCATACAAAATGTGGTAAACGGCAAGTATCTAAGAAGGATATTTGTTATTTTACTGTTAAGGAGTTGTTTTTGTGTTAAAAATTTATGTTTTAAACCTATTATTACTAACATAGGACTATTTTATAGTTTAATAATAAAACAACTTGATGATTATATTAAAATACTATTTATTGTTTAAGTTTAACAATCAGTTGTGCTCCTACAGCCGAACCAAGCGCACGCATCCACAAATCGTCTAGTTAAAACAGAAAAAAACTTATCTTCTATTTAACCAATGAACTCAAAAATCAACTAACATTCTTGTTTATTAATAAACAGCATTATTTTAAAGATAGATTACCTAGGCTTTTATAAGCATATCAAATCAAGTATTATAATTTATCAGTCTTAGAAATCAGTACGGTTCCCTTATTATTTTAAAAAAGTATTATAACATACTACAATGAAAACAGTTATCTTTCTATTTAAATCACATAATGGTATGGTTATTATAAACAATATTTTTGAGATCTTAGTAATAGATTTAAAATAATTTAACAAACACGGTAAAGTCATAGCTTTACTATTGTTTTTAGTATTGTTTATAATAACCATACCATATTTTTATTACTTTTTTTAGTAAGTTTCTTTTTTTAAAGTCGATTAAATGTTTTTATATCTTTTTTTCAGGAAGAAAAAGAGCCAAAAATGAATTACTAAAATATTCTTTTGTATATATTTTAGTAATTCATGTTTGGCTCTTGATGGCATGATTCATTTTGACCAATACAAACAATAATATAATGAAAAAGACTTGTAAGGTCACTTTAAGTAGAAAACAACATAAGGTAGGGTTTAATCATTTTCTTCATCCTTTTGTTCATCTTTTTCTTGATCCTTTTCTTCATCCCTTTCTTTCGTATCCTCCTCATCAGTTTCATTTAGAGTATCTTTGACATAAATTTTATTAGGAAGATCTAAATATTCTTTGTGAAACCTTTTTGGAATAATGTCAGCGTCACACAGTTTTTTCAAGTCATTGTATTTAGGAATAGAAATTGGCAACCTTTCTTTATAAAGAAGTGGTAAATTGTCAATCCTTATCATTTCAGTTTCATTAGTAATTTCTTCTGTATTTTGATTTTGGTTGTCTAACTTTCTTTTCTTCTTATTTCTCACAGAAGTCCTTTTTCCAGTACCTTTGCCTTTACCTTTTAGTTTTGCTTGTTTTTTATTTGATTCTCTGGAGAGTTCTATGACATATGGCGTGCTGTTCTCTGACATGGAATATTTAACTTCTATTTTACTCAAATCACTTTTTTTGAATGTACAAACTCTTATATTTTTCATATGTAGATTTTGAAGAGTTGCAGGAGTAAATATTTTGTCTACAAGACCACTAAAATCAACGAAATCTGAATGTGCTAAGACATCGACTTTATATGGCTGAGGCCGTTTTCTAGCAGACTCCATGTAAGTTGGCCATTGAGAAGGTGCCCAAACAATTAGTTTTTTTACTTCCCTCTCAATTATGGCGTGCATACTATCTACTTGCATGTATGTGTGACCAACCAGGAGGAAATTTATTTGTATAACTTGCAGGGATTTAGACTTTTCCAAGAAGTGTTTTAACATTGAAAGAATAACTTTGTTTTTATTTTGCCCTGAGCTATTGTCACAGTACATTAGTAAAGTTTTCACTCCACTATTATCCACTTCTTGTAAATAGCGATATAAGCATGTTGCTATCTCGCAACTTCCTCTTTTTCCATCTGCCTCTCCCCATGTGTAACAATATCCATTCTGTGTTCTGTTCTCATAAACAGTAAAATTATAAACGGCGTACTTTCTTGAATAATATAATAACATACTTTCACCATGGGGTGTCGCCAAAACTTTTTGAAGATCAAAGCTTGCGACGACTAATGTATCATCAGGTTTTAAATTTTGATGTATTTGGAAACGTTTGTAAGTAGCCTCTTTTTCCATTATATGCTTTCGTAAAATTTCAGTATCAGTCTCACCCGGATTATTTTCGTTTTTAGTACATATGGAACATTTATCCTTTTTAGGGACATGAAAGGCATAATTGTAATCTTTGAACATATTAATAAATAATTTTTCACTCAAATAATTTTCAGATTTTTCCCTACAATCTTTAACGTATAACCTGTATAAGTTTGATGTGTTCTTTAATTCCTCGGGCAAATACAATCTGGTTGACTTTTTCCTATTATAATGAGAGGGTACCGCCGGTAATGCTTCTATGTATCTTTTGGCATTGAGTTTTGTGGCTTCATTGTATTTATCTGCAGTTGTGCGTGTTCGAGATTCCGAACGAGAAAGACCTTCTTGAGCATGTCTAAGTATGTATAAAATATACGTCTGACTTATATTTAAAGTTTTTATTATAAACTGTTGGCAAACTTGCCTCCGTCCTTCACCTTCATTTATATGATACTCATATGTCAACGACCGTCTACTTGCTGTATTATTTGTTTTTTTGCGTTTAATATCTGCTAATCTGCAGCATTGTACTATCCAATCTCTCTTCTTTTCATCACTCAGGCTCCAAAAATAAGTAAATAATGACTGTCTTCTTTCTTCAGATATTTCAAAGCATTTTCTGATACACTTGCTTTCCTTACAAGGATTCTCCTGTAAGCTTCTAGCCTCTTTTACGTGACCTGTTATTGTTTCATAAGCTAATCCTTTCTCTCTTAGGGCTCTCCGTATTTTACGCTTATTTTCTGGCTTTTTTTTCATCAAAGGTACTTTTTCTTCTTGACACTTTTCTGTTTTACTCTTCTTAGACTTGGTTTTCTTCCGTGCCTTACTTTTCTTGTGTTCTCCAGACTCATCTGATGATATTTCTTTTTCAGACCAAAGATCAGAGCTGCCCGAAGAAAAAAGTTTCTCTTCGTCTTCATCAAAAAAATCTAAGCAGGATTTTGTAAATGTTGACTTCACGTGGCGTTTTTTCCTAGGAGAAACGTCCAACTCTTTTCTGGAAGTATTGTCTTCCGATGTCAAGACATCACGAGAAGTTGAAGGGCCTGGACCAACATCGTCGTCAAAGTTTTGTGGATTGATTGTCGTTTCATTAACAAGTACATCTCCCTCTTGTAGAATGAAGTTTTCATTAACGTTTGTTGAATTAAAGTCATCGATATGGTTTTCAGTCGATATTAAAATACTCCGCGAAACGTTAGAACCTGTACTGAAACTTTCATTCATGGCAGGCATCGTGAACGTCATGCAGTTTGTTGTTGCAGTTTCTGTTACTATGTTTACGGCGTTTGATAAATAAGAAAACGAATTTTCAATTTCCATGTCATTATCGGTACTGCTATTAATGATAACATTGGGTCTGCTTGAAGCATTGTTTATTATTTGTGTTTCAGCGTCCGTGTCGCTATTTTCGATTATACTCCCTGAAGAATTGTTTCTATTTTCTGTGGACCTACAAAAACAAAAATACTTTAATGTAAAGGGCAACTGTGACAAACCATCAGTCTACATTTTAACGTAAGGGACATAACGATTTTATACTCTTAGTATTTTAACGTAAATATTAATGAATTGTTTTATTTTTAAGCTCTAACCATTGTTATGTTTTGATTTTGAAGTTTAAGCGTAATTTAAATTATTTGAAACTACTTTGACCTATAAAAAAGACTTAATTAATTATTTTTTCTCAATAGTGAATTAATGTAAATCTCGGGTATTCTCTTTAAATGTCCCTTACGTCAATTCTGTAATACTTAACTACGATAAATTTTAGTAGGTAACTAATATTGTTATTCTACATCATAATCAACTTAAAATCCGATCAATAATTAAATATCAGCATCGACCTTCACACCGACCAGGACGTTAACATAGCCTTTGTGTCTTATCGCCCTATATTGATAAAACACAAAAACGGAAAGTAACACAACCAATACCTATGGGTAGTTGGGGCCCTGGCTCTGTCTATCTCGTAATGGATATGAAACTATCTATTTATGTGAATATAGCTGTATGTTATAAATAAACTCCATTTATTCTTACCAGTCCTATCATGTAAACAATTTTACCATGTCTTTTTATGATTTTACAACAATATAAATTAAAATAGACTTTTTAGGAAATTACTTTCGTGGTTAATAAATGTTTTACTTTAGAATGTTTAGGTTTGAACTAATATTTGATTTATTTTTAACAAAATTCAATAAAAAGTACTGTAAAGATTGTTTACATGATAGGACTGGTAAGAATAAATGGAGTTATATCAGAGCACTATTACCTATAATTGTAACACGATCAGGTGTTTCAACTTTACGGTTAAGATATTATTTAACAATTAATTGTAATTAACTTTCATATCAACTCAAAATGTGGGAGCAAAAGAATAACATAGAACGTGCCAACTACTTGTCTTCCCGTGAATATCGTAAACGTCGATCAAGGTCATATTTTTCTAGCATAGGGTTGGTTCTGGTTTACCCTTACGATTGCAGAGGTCAGACGACAGTCACTCTGTGTAATAAGATAATATTTTTTACCAAAAACCATAACCGACTTCAAAAAATTTATATGGGACCAACTAGGATGTATACTCTTTCAAATAAAATAAGAACTTTGTAAATCGGCCCACGCGTCTTTGAGAAATCGGGGAACATACATAAAAAAAGAAAAAGATTCCGACGAATAGATAACCTCCTGCTTTTTTTGAAGTCGGTTAAAATCTAATAACCTCTTCAAATCACCTCGGTTGATTAAGCGAACCCCGGGCTCTGAATCATCATCGCTGAGGCTACAACCTGGATTACGCTACAATAATATATATATTCGTAACAACTCTTGGCTTATTTATTTGAATGAATAACTAACTTTCACTAAAATGTAAAATTCTCTTACCTTTTAATAGTTTCCTTCATAGTCAACAGCTTTTTCTTTCGGGCAAGCAAGGCGCATAATTTATCTCCATCATTTTCATACATAATTTGACTTAGATTAAGACAGAAACACTTTCCAATTCTAATTTTTCTTTAGCATACACAATGCGCGTAACGTTACGTATGACAGGCTCTGAGTGGCAATGGCAAATAGTTCGTGTCGCGTCGTTCGTGTTTGCACACCTCCCCGTTCCCGCAGCCCGCACCCGTTGCGTACTGTTTTAAAACGGTGAAAATTGCGAAATATTTTTAATGAAACAGCAATTTGATGTATCTGGCATGCGACGATCTTAGTGTAGAATTTAAGAAACAATTCTTTTTAATACTACTTTAACGTGTCTTACTTGATTATTTAAGATACTAAATGAGCAATTTAGGGTAAGGGGCAAACAAACTTTGATATTTTAAATCATTTTAACGTAAGGGACTAGTCTGAATATGTACTTTTGTGCGAAATAAAGTATGGTACAGTTTAATAAAACTTTATGAATTTTAATATATTGTAAGTGTCAAATAAATGTTTTAAGGCTACTTACTTTATTCTGCTTGAAAGAAAAGAATATTGATATCTGTTACATTAATATTTTTGGCAAAAATCGTTCTAGACAGCCTGGAAATAAGTAAAGTAAGGGACATTTTTTTCACGATAGAAGAATTCTACATACACCAATCGATAGGGCAGAAAATTCTGAATCCGAATATATATAGAACTCATTTTGGCCAAAATGTCCCTTACGCTAAGTGATACTTCCAGTATCGATATATGTACCTATATTGTTTTATTTAAGTGTAAGTTCCTATTTATTACTGGTCTCAGGATGAAGACCATGAAACTATACGTCCTCCAACTTTGAAAAGTTACCTGCAGCGACGCATGGCTTCGGGGTACTCATACCAAAGCAACTCCACCAAGCGCGGTGGGTATTACATCGAAGTCCACATCTCGAATTGCCACGAGCTGGAGTCGCTGTCGCTACTGAAAGCCGTTGGAAGCATTCGCTAATAATAGAAATAAATGATAGAAGTGGCTCCATGATATAGAAGTGACAATTAGCATGTACAATAAGCTTCAAAATGGCTGTGGCTGACAATTCAGCAACTTGGAAGTTGCACAAGTCTTTATTGCCAGTGAACATTCTGCTCCAGTAGTAATAAATTCAAAAACTATTTAGGTAAATTGTGGTTTGACCAGGTTCACGGATTAAATAGTTCAAATTAGTAAAACTTATTTTAATTAGTTTTTTTACTTTCATTTTTGGACAAGCAAGCATTTTTTATAGTAATATGCGTAAATTTAATAATTGTGTTTTAAGATGTTTATATTTTTTAGTAATTAAGTTATATTGTACTGTAATTTTTCCGATTAAAATAAATTAAAAGCAACTGTGCTCCGGGTTGAATGTGACATTACTGGAGGTTCGTACAATGATGGAAATTCAATGTCCCTCCCAGTTACAGAATAATTGAAAACCCTAAAAATACGATTTATTTTCCGGTGAACAGAAGCACAGTGAATAGTACTCGTATAAATATTAGAATATTGGACATAAATAACGAATTCAATTTTTGCGGAGAACAAGTTTAACTGTACTTATATTTGAAGGAAATATGGTTGACTACAATAAAAACACTACCACATCTATTTAAAAGATTTGTACCATAGAGATGGAAAGAGTGGGCCTGGGGGCGTGGCAGCCGGGAACGCAATATGATCAAAACGATCATATTGCCCCAAAACGCGGTCAGTCGGAAGTTGATGCGCATCCGCGTAACGCGTGAGGATTTTTTAAAAAATGCCGTGTTGTGCAGTGATTGTGTGCAAAAATAGAAGTTCAGATAAAAGCCTGAAACATAACGGAATCACCTATCATAAGTAAGTACCATAAATATTGTGTTTTAATGCATTTTTGAGCAAAAACTAAAAATTTAGAAAAAAATGGCACCGGAAATTTCTGGCCAGCTACATTGCGACGGAAAATAGAATCAAATGAGTGAATGTATTACATTGCGCGTAATGTCTTTCATTTGCGGTAGTGAAACTGTTTAAGCCACGCAATGAATATGGCGCCAATGAATTGTGCGGTACCCAAACTGATTGCGTAGTACGGCCGCTGGTTAGCGTCGTGAGTTAGGGATGCACCTAGTATCGTGGCATTATCGATAGTAATTCGCGGTGCTTATATTTTTAAATATTCAAGTAGGCCACACTGCCTTCTTGAATTATTATAATATCTATGTATTATGATATATTTTTTAACTTTGACGACAACTTTCTATTTACTTTAATTTCATTTCAAGTCGAGATTGTTCGGTTTTTGGAAATTATTTGTATTTTTTATTTACTATTTATTTTTATTCTAGGTTTCCAACTGAAAAAAACTATAAAAGAAAAATGGATAAATTCAACTGGAAGAGGACCCAATTGGTGGCCAACAAAAACTAGCACAATATGTTCAATTCATTTTGAAGATAAATGTTTTTCAGCCATGTAAAAAGGCGCGTAGGCTTTTTGAATGGGCTGTGCCTACGCTGAAATTACGTTTAGTTTTTGTAACGGTTCATTTATTTTCCATATTTTATTGAAACTTATTACATTGTTGTGACGAACAAAATATATTTTATGTCTCAAATACTTATATTTATATTTATTTATTTTCCAGGACAGTACAAATACATCAACCAAGCCTAAAAATGAGCCTACCCACCAAACTAAAAATAGCAAAGTAAGTAACGTAAATTAATTCTTGAAAATTAAGATTTACTTACGTTGAGTTAAGAGGGGAAACTGGCATTTAAAAACCTAATAATAAGTTCAATCATATTCTTCCAGATGCACCAAAAGTGTCAGGTAACTGAAAAAGAGAACTGTCCCAGTGGCTCACAAGGGGAACATTCTCCGATCCCAGTAAGTGTGTGATTTTTTAGTTCAATTTAAAAGAAAATAGGAAAGATTTTACTTTTTCTCCCGCTAGGTGTCGCTACAACAAATAGATTGACAAGTCCATTCTCTACTTAATAAAATATACATATCTCTAATTAATAAAATACAGAATGATTGAGTTTAAAAGCTGTCAAGCAATGTAAATAGTCCGTGCGTGTAGCGCCCTCTAGCAGTCTACTCAAAAATGATCTTCCCCATTTAAAGGCACAGCGAAACTTCTTAAGTTGGCTTTAAGGCTTTCGTAGTTCTCATTTCTACTCCCCCCCGCTCCCCGACGCAAAAACAACGAGGTGTTATTAGTGTGACGTGTCTGTCTGTCTGTCTGTTTGTATGTCTGTCTGTCTGTCTGTTTTTCTGTTTGTAGTCGATTAATTAATAAAATATACAGATTTACTTACGTTGAGTTAAGAGGGGAAACTGGCATTGAAAAACTTAATAATAAGTTCAATCATATTCTTCCAGATGCACCAAAAGTGTCAGGTAACTGAAAAGAGAACTGTCCCAGTGGCTCACAAGGGGAACATTCTCCGATCCCAGTAAGATGTACATTTAAAAATAATAATTTCTCATTGTTTCTGTTACAGACTTTATATGATCACTTACATCCAGCAACTGAAGATACACCTCGTAAAAAAAGTTACGAATTAAACTCGAACAATATGAACATTTAGTGAAAAAGCAAAAAACAACAATTAAAAGGCTGCAGAAAAAAACAAGTCGCAATAAAAAAAAATTGTAAAGCTGACAGAAATTTTGAATGAACTTCAACAAAAAAAATTGTGAATTCAGACCAAGCTAATCACTTGGAACTACTTGGAGATGGAGTACATGACCTTATTCAGAGATTCGATAAGAAAAATAACAGCGGCTGTTCTGGTGGCCAGTATTCTCCAGCGTTGAGAACTTTCGCTTGCACTTTACACTTTTATTCCCCGAAAGCCTACCAATATGTGAGAAAAAGTTCAAGACCTGTCTGCCACACCCGAGAACAATCCGAAAGTGGTACCAGTCTATTGATGGACAGCCAGGTTTTACAAAAGAATCTTTTGTAGCTATTAAACTTAAGGCTGCTAGCACTGATTACAAACTTGTGTGCAACTTGGTCATGGACGAAATGGCTATACGGCAAAGAGTGGAATGGGATGGCCACGAAATGCACGGATACGTCGACATTTGTAAATCTGGTACAGAATCGGACTCGCTTCCTATAGCTAAAGAAGCTCTAGTATTTTTATTAACAGCTGTAAATGGTGCGTGGAAAGTACCGGTAGGATATTTTTTTGTGGATGGCGTATCCAGTGAACAGCGGGCCAACCTGGTTAACCAGTGTTTGGAATTAGTGCATGAAACTGGAGTTGACGTTACTTCATTAACATTTGACGGTTGCCCAGCTAATTTAACTATGGCAAAAAAATCTTGGATGCGTATTGGATATTGACAATTTAAAAACAGATTTTGAACATCCAGTTACTAAAAAAACCATTTACATATTCCCAGACCCATGTCATATGCTTAAGTTGTTGCGAAATGCACTTGAAGCTAGTAACCTCTTTATTGATAATTTAAACCGAGAAGTGAACTGGGAACACTTGAAAAAATTAAACAGTCTTCAGGAACGAGAAAAATTACATTTGGGCAACAAACTCAGAAGAAATCACGTTTTTTTCAAAAATCAAAAAATGAAAGTTCGGTTGGCGTCTCAGTTGTTTAGCAACAGTGTAGCCGATGCTTTAGAGTATTGTGAAAAATCGAATATGCCTGGTTTTGAAAACGTAGCGGGTACAGTAAATTGTCTAAGAGTTGTTAATAACCTTTTCGACATACTTAACTCTAGAAATATGGCTCAGTTGCATTTCAAAAAGCCGCTTAACCCACACAACAAGAAAATGGTTTTTAATTTTTTAGAAAATGCAGCGTCCTATTTGATGTCGTTAAAACTACTTAATGGAACTTGTGCCGTTGGCACTAATATTATACGGCATAGTAACGTGCCCCGCCCCGCACGTTATGTGCCCCACAGCACAACCTGACCCGGGGCTTAACCGGGTCAGTTAACTGGGGCTCCACCGTATCCTGACTATTGGTATAAGTTGGTACAGAGCGACTAGATAGTCACTGAGAATGATAACAGCCTGTGCAATCGGGCAACCGTCCGCACACCGAGACGTATCTGAATATAATGAGTCACAGCTCAATGCGGGTAGCAGGGAACATGACGCTCCGCTGTACGCCACATCTCTCCTTTCTTTTGATGATTTTAATACAGATAAAGGTTTTCAATAATTTTCGTTACCACTAGTATGAAATAAATCCAAAGTAACCCTTTACATCAAATTTCAAATTATATACCATCGCAATTCTTAAAGCTGCAAACTACCAGCGTTTCGGAACGACCACTGCTGAGAAGAAACGCCGAAAGAAACTCATTACAGTATTGGTCGCTATTATGTCATTCTGACATGACATGATTTCTAATTTTTATTTTGGTATGTTTTTTCTATATTACTATTATATATTATATTACTTTATAATCATGTGCATGGTCAAAAGAACGCGAACAATCTCATAGGAATCATATAAATATCTGCATCAATAAATTTAAAAGATATTATTTACATCATGTGCATGGTCAAAAGAATGCGAACAATCTCATAGGAATCATATAAATATCTGCATCAATAAATTTCGATTCTCATCTCGCAAATTGGGATCATTAAAATATTCTGCGCCATTTCCTTTACCGAAAGTCACTTAGTTTCACAGATTTTAATCTCATCATAATCAACATGTCCACTTTCCCAACATCGGCCACTTATCCTTTTTTCTTTTTCTTTTTTTTTAACTTTTCGTTTAATCATACTAAAAATTTATTCCTTCATAGCAACATCATTGTTAGAGGTTAGACTTGCCGAATTTGAAAAATTTTAACAACCACATGTCAGTATATTGCATTTAATTACTTGTATTTCGATCATATTTTTATTATTTTTTAATTTGATCAACCCAGTTCAATGTTTGTAGAAATTGTATTTTATAATAATTACTTACTACAGTTGAAAGATGAACAACGACAACTGTTACAGTGTGTCAAAACTTTGAAGAAATGCCAGAAATATTGTTAATTATTTTGGTCATGAAGTAGACACGATACCATTGCTTGGCGTAAATTCTGGATCTAAACTTAGCCGGAACAGTATATAGACCTTCTCTATAAAACACACACAAATAAGGATTTGCTGTTAATAAAGCATGAGTTGCTTATTAGTTAAATCTGTTAAAGCAGCAACTAATTTAAAATCTAAATAACAAGGATATATATATATTTTTTAACTTAATAAATAAATAAATAAATAAATAAATATATACGGACAAATCACACAGATTGAGTTAGCCCCAAAGTAAGTTCGAGACTTGTGTTATGGGATACTAACTCAACGATACTATATTTTATAACAAATACATATACATCCAAGACCCGGGTCAATCTGAAAAAGATCATTTTCCATCTTGACCCGACCGGGGATCGAACCCGGGACCTCCGGTGTGGCAGTCCGGCGTGATGACCGTTGGGCCACGGAGGTCGTTAATGTTATGTAGGTACTGATCAAAGGATCAGTATTGCCATTCAACTTGGCAATTCTGCCAGTCTTCTGGGCACCTTACCGCTAGGAAACATCTTGTCAGGACGACATTAAATTTATCCATACCTACTTTAGTTTTTGTTTGTAATATAATGGGTGAAACTAAACGCAGGCGTTTCCCATTGCTGCCGCCAGAGGGCGTTCGGGGTTTTCACACTGCTCGCGCGAATGGCTCGCGGACGGTCGCCATTGCATTGCTATGCGATATCGGTTTGATTTTTAATACGCGAGAGGGCCCGCGTTCTTTGATTGCTAATTAACTTGAGTTGTATTTGTGAATTTCCTGTTTGTTAAATAACTATTGAACTTTGTGTTTGTGTACCCGTCATTGTGACTTTCTCCTGTGGGATGTGACGCGTGGCTGCTCGCTCACATCTACCTGTTGCCGAGCCGATTTCGGGAAGAAATCTATTTATTTGTCCTGGGGAATTGAGATCTCAAGGGTTAGGTAGGGTGATTAGGAATTCCCCCTTCCCGAAGATACTCAAGTTTGGATCCGAAGAGAAAGAAGATTTAGCTTGGTAAGTGTTTTTTAAGTGTAATTAATTTATAGGTTAGGTTATCATATAGGGCCCTGTAGCTCCCTTCATAAGCTACGGTGGTAGCAGACTGCGTTAAGTTATTTAGGTTTTAGTCGGGCAAACGTGGTGCCGCGTGGAGATTTCTTCCCGGTACTTATTTTTTACCGGTGGTTTTTCCCGGTGAAGTTCCGGTACAGAATTCTTCCCGCCGCTTCGTTTGTCCGGATTCGCTCTGCGCACATTTTCTGGCAGCAGAGCGTAGTTGCTCTGCACATTTTCTGGTAGCAGAGCGTAGTTGCTCTGCACATTTTCTGGTAGCAGAGCGTAGTTTATCTACCCTCTATTTGTTCGTTTGTAAAAAATAATTAATTGTTTGTAAAAATTATTAGATTTTTCTTAGTTTGTTTGTATAAGAATATTTGTAACCTTTTTTGTATTTGTTTGCGGTTTGTACCGTGCGTTCCGAGTTTGTGCCATTCTCATACCTACCGCGGTTCTTCGTGTAGTTGCTTGATTTTGTTGTTTTTTATTTACCTTTTGTTATTTTTTGTTTGTGATTTGACGCGATGGCGAAGGCCTCCAATGCTAGGGCGACACTCGCCAACGAATTGAGATGGTTTGTGACGGCCGGAGGACTCCTGTCCCGGAAGGACAGGGAGGGCGCCATACTGCTAAGAGCGGATCACCTCCACTCACGATTGATTAGCGCGGAAGCGGCCATGGCGGCGCTTACCGAAGCCGATCTTACCCCGGAGGCCTACGCAGGTCACATGGCGGACATGGACCAGATCCTGAGTCTGCACGATGATATCGCGGAGGCGGTGACCGCAATAAGGGCGAGACAGGCTGGCGGACCAGCCCTCGCACACCTGTTAGACAGGAAGGACCAGCGGTTACTGGTCGGCTCCCCACCCTTCAGCTGTCCCACTTTGGGGGTAGGATGGAGGAGTGGGTAGCATATAAAAATATGTTTGAGTCCCTGGTCGTAGCACGACAGGATTTGTCGAAGGCCCAGAAGATGGCCTACCTCCTCTCCACTCTTGAGGATGAAGCGCGGTCGCTCATCCAGCACCTCCGGGTGGAGGACGACCAGTACGATACGGCAGGAGTTATTGAACTCCCGCTATCAAAACTTACGTTTGTTAGCGGATGCGCACGCCGCACAGTTGATGGCCCTGCCCAAGGTGGCCAACAGGGCACAGTTGCGCCTGCAGTTGCTCACGCCCGTTACAGTGGCCTGTAACGCGCTCCGCACACTGGGGCTGCCGGTGGACCAATGGTCCTTTTTGCTGGTGCACATTGTATTGGGCAAATTACCCAATGACATCCGCTCGCGATTTGAGCGCGAGAATGCGGAACGGGATAGCACCACCCTACCAACATTCACTGACTTGGTGAAGTTTTTGGAGTTTGAGGCACGGGCTGCTGAGAATACCATGACGGACTCAGCGCCATCCAGAGCGCCTGAACGTAGGCCCTTGGAACCCTCATGGCGAGGAAGCCCCAACAGGGACGGCAACCGCCACCGCGTGGAGCTGGTGTGCGGGTTGCACACACGGCAGCAGTCGCGAGGGACGCGGACTGCCTGCAATGTGGTCGGATGGGCCACAGCCTGCTGCAATGCAGGGACTGGCAGGGACTGCCAGTACAAGATCGGCGCCGCATGGCAAAGCGGCATGAACTTTGCTTTTATTGTTTGGGCGGTCACTATGCACGTGACTGTCCCAGTGCCATACCATGCAGTGCATGCCGTGGGCTGCACCACGTGATGCTCTGCATGAACCGGAACGGGGATGGCCCCCGGTTGTTGAGGCAGGGGTCCCCTATGGGCGGGGGCGCTCCTGCGCGAAGCCCTCCACCATCGGACGGAGGACGCGGCTTCGCTCGTCGCACCCCCCTCGGGAGGGGGTCGCGTACCTGCGCGGGTCTTGGCGGACCGGGACCACGCGCCCCAAGGTCATGGCCAGTATGTAGCTGGCCAGGCCCCGGATAGGGCCCCCATGGGCGGGGGCCCTAGATCGGACGTGAGAGTGGGGACACCCCCCTCCACGCGGGTTACCAATGCCCAACACATGCAGCCACAGCGGTTTTCTCCGCCGCTGCCCGAGTACCCACGGCTGGAGTACCACCCGCCGTACCATATGTATGGCCGGGCCGCGGGTTATGCCCCCCTCAGGTGGGGATGTGCACTCGCCCGCCATATTATCCGGGTCAGTGGCGCGCCCCTGGTTTGGAGAGAGTGGGGAGCCCGTAACTAGCTTGCTCCCTTGCTGGGACAGAGCCGCGGACGGTTCTGCTCCCTACCGCGGTGGTCCGCGTATGGGGTCGTAGGGGGAAGCCATTAATTTGAGAGCTCTGTTGGACTCAGGGGCTCAAAGCAGTTTGGTTACCACTCGAGTGGCACGCCAGTTAGGTTTAGTCGTGGAAGACTCGCCTGTGCCACTTCTTGGAGTTGGTGGCATACAGGTGAAGTGTCTGACGGGCCAGACACTTGTCACCTTTTCGTCGCTGAAGTCCTCCACAATGAGGATCACGACTTCGGCTATGGTAATGGATACCATTGCGGGTTGGCACCCCTCGACAGACATACCGCCGGGTGTGTTGTCTTTGGTTTCGGGTCTGGATTTGGCCGACCCCTTTGTCTTTCATCCCGGCCCAGTGGACTTGCTCCTGGGCTCGGACGTATTGGGTTGGATTTTGTTGGGTACACAGAAGGCTCTGGGTTCGTCTTCACTGATGGCAGTGTCTACGATTTTTGGTTTCGCCCTGATGGGCCCTGTGTTTGATAATGGCACCGCGGAGGAGCCACCGGTTGTCGCATCTGCGTCCTTGGCCAAGACCATGCAAAGGTTTTGGGAGGTGGAGGAGCCACCTATGAGTTCCAGGATGGATCCGGAACACGCTGAGTGCGAAGCCCTTTTTCGATCGACCACGGAGAGGTTGCCCTCCGGTCGGTTTGTAACTAGGTTACCATTTGTTGCTACACGTCCTAGCCTAGGGCAAAGTAGGGCGCTTGCGGAGAAACGACTGCTGTCCATGGAGCGACGCATGCAGCGTGACCACGTACTTCGCGATAAATATATTGAATTTATGCGCGAGTACGAGGATTTGGGTCACATGTCTCCGGCTCGAGTTGATTGGAGCTCAACTGAGCATTATTTTTTGCCCCACCACGCGGTGGTGAAGGCCTCAACAGGCAAATTGAGGACTGTCTTCGATGGGTCCGCACCCACTTCGAACGGAGTTTCGTTGAATCTATGTTTGCATTCAGGTCCCAAATTGCATAGGGACATAATTGACATCATCTTGAACTTTAGAAGACATCAAGTGGTTTTTGGTGCGGACATCCGGATGATGTTCCGCCAGACAGTCATACATCCTGAGGACAGGCGATTCCAGTTGATACTCTGGCGTGAGCGCCCTGAGGATCCTGTGACGGTGTATGAACTCAACACAAACACGTATGGTTTGAAATCTAGTCCCTATATCGCCATCAGATCATTGCTTGAATTGGCAGAGCGGGAACGGATCCGCTTTCCCCGTGGGGCTTCCGTGCTGTCACGTGACTTGTATGTAGATGACGTGTGCACCGGAGCCCAAAGTATTGAGGAGGCCCTCCTACTGCGGGATGAATTGATTGAAATATTGAAGACAGGTGGCTACGAGCTACGTAAGTGGTTGTCTAATGAGCCTAAAGTTCTAGAAGGGATCCCGGAGGATCACCAACAGAACCCTCACCTGTTTGAGGATGTGGATGATCCCAACAGGATAGCGGTGCTGGGCATGCAGTACCAGCCGCTAACCGATATTTTTACATTCCAAGTGGACTTGGAAATACCAAAAGTCTGGACTAAGAGAACGGTGTTGTCCGTAATAGCTCGTATGTTTGATCCAAGCGGTTGGATCAGTCCAGTGATATTCTCTGCAAAGTGTCTTCTTCAGAGACTTTGGACTTTGGGCGTCTCGTGGGACGAGCCGCTGTTTGGCTCTCCATTGGATGATTGGCTCGAGTTGTTTTCATCGATTAAGGAAGTCAATCGGATTGCCTTGCCTCGTCGAATATTGCCCCCGGGAAATATCGAGCCAGCCTGCATGGCTTTTGTGACGCGTCGGAGCGAGGCTACGCCGCGTCAGTCTATATGCGGACAGTTGACGCCGATGGCCGGGTCAATGTCTCGCTTTTGTTAGGGAAGAGCAAGGTCGCCCCCATCAGGACTAGGCTGACTATTCCCAAGCTTGAGTTGAGTGGAGCTCACCTTCTTTCTAAATTGTTGCATCACGTTGCCAGTGAGCTGGCGGCCACGGTCGAGATACGAGACATCTTCGCCTGGTCGGATAGCCAGGTCGCGCTTGCATGGTTGCGCGCGGCCCCACATACCTTGGAGGTTTTTGTTGGAAACAGGGTTTCCCAAATTCAAAATATTGGAATTGATATAACATGGAGACATGTGCCGGGAGAGCTTAACCCAGCGGACTGTGCTTCCCGAGGTTGTACGGCACCAGAATTGGTGTCACACCCGCTCTGGTGGGGTCCAGAGTGGCTGATGGGATCAGAAACTTCTTGGCCTGTCTGTCAGACAGATGTTACTTCTTTGAGTTTGACTGGGCTCCGTGTACATGCTGTAGTCGCTGAGACGACGTCGGAGCCGGATTGGCTACTTGCTCGGTATAGTAGCTTGGATAAGCTTCTGGGTGTTACCAGTTGGATTAAGCGTTTCATACATAATTGTAGAAACCCACAGGCAAAGCGGTTGGAGCCGATTGCAGGTGCAGAAGAGCGCCGGAGCGCATTGTTGCATTGGGTCCGTGTCGTGCAGACCGGACGGTTTGAGTCAGAGCTTCGTATCTTGCGCGACGCACGCGCTAAGTTGAAGGGCGCGGTCGCTCGTTTGAACCCGTACATCGACTCGGATGGGCTTCTTCGGGTTGGAGGCAGGCTCCGGAAGGCGGATCTTCCATATGAGACTCGCCATCCTCTGTTGTTGCCCAAGGGCGGACCCTTGGTGCAGCTTTTGGTGTCTGATCGACACATTCGTAACGCCCATGCTGGGTGCAATGCTTTGCTGGCTATATTGCAACGCGAATTTTGGATTTTGTCTGCCCGAAGAGCAATCCGTAGTGTCCTGTTTCGATGTATTGCATGTTATAGGTTGAAGGCATCCACGATGCAACCACAGATGGGTGATTTGCCCGCTGATCGAATCCGACCTTCGAGACCGTTTGACGGCGTTGGAACCGATTTTGCCGGTCCCTTTTCGATCAAGGCTTCTCCCTTTCGTAATGCCCGTATTGTGAAGGGCTATTTGTGTGTATTTGTTTGTTTGGCCACCAAGGCTGTCCATTTGGAGGTGGTATCGGCTCTGACTACGGAGGCCTTCGTCGCCGCGTTGGATCGCTTTGTTTCGCGTCGAGGTCTACCTTCCCTTATTAGGTCTGACAATGGCACAAACTATAAGGGAACTGTAAATTATCTTAAGGATGTTTCTGTGTTTATTGATAAGAATTGTACTAGTTTAAGTCAAATTGCTGCCCAAAGGGGAATAACCTGGAAGTTTAGTCCCCCAAGTTGCCCCCATTGGGGAGGGATTTTTGAAGCGGCTGTGAAATCCGCAAAGACCCACCTCCGCCGCATTATCGGAGAAACGGCTCTAACTTTTGAAGAGCTGGCCACAGTGTTTTGTAAAGTTGAGGCGGTCCTCAACTCTCGTCCTCTCTGTCCGCTATCTCCAGATCCAAATGACTTGGAAGCTCTCACCCCTGGTCATTTTTTGGTGGGAGGGCCGTTGAATGCCCTGCCCGAATACCCGTGGAAGGATGAACGCGTATATCGGTTGTCGCGTTTTCAAATGTTGCAGCAAATGAGCCAGGACTTTTGGCGTCGCTGGTCGCTTGAATATTTGCATTTGCTGCAGCAAAGAGTGAAGTGGACAGACAGGACTGAGCCTCCCAGGGAGGGTGATTTAGTATTGTTAAAAGAGGCAAATTTGCCCTCATTGCTTTGGCGACGAGCTCGCATATTACGTTTGATTCTTGGCGGAGATGGCACTCCGCGTGTGGCTGAGGTGTTGGTCGACGGTTCGATTTTAAGGAGAGGTGGGACCTCTCTCGCCCGCCTTCCCGTAGAGTAAGCTAGCGGTCTGCTTCTCAGACCGGGACGGGGGGATGTTTGTAATATAATGGGTGAAACTAAACGCAGGCGTTTCCCATTGCTGCCGCCAGAGGGCGTTCGGGGTTTTCACACTGCTCGCGCGAATGGCTCGCGGACGGTCGCCATTGCATTGCTATGCGATATCGGTTTGATTTTTAATACGCGAGAGAGCCCGCGTTCTTTGATTGCTAATTAACTTGAGTTGTATTTGTGAATTTCCTGTTTGTTAAATAACTATTGAACTTTGTGTTTGTGTACCCGTCATTGTGACTTTCTCCTGTGGGATGTGACGCGTGGCTGCTCGCTCACATCTACCTGTTGCCGAGCCGATTTCGGGAAGAAATCTATTTATTTGTCCTGGGGAATTGAGATCTCAAGGGTTAGGTAGGGTGATTAGGAATTCCCCCTTCCCGAAGATACTCAAGTTTGGATCCGAAGAGAAAGAAGATTTAGCTTGGTAAGTGTTTTTTAAGTGTAATTAATTTATAGGTTAGGTTATCATATAGGGCCCTGTAGCTCCCTTCATAAGCTACGGTGGTAGCAGACTGCGTTAAGTTATTTAGGTTTTAGTCGGGCAAACGTGGTGCCGCGTGGAGATTTCTTCCCGGTACTTATTTTTTACCGGTGGTTTTTTCCCGGTGAAGTTCCGGTACAGAATTCTTCCCGCCGCTTCGTTTGTCCGGATTCGCTCTGCGCACATTTTCTGGCAGCAGAGCGTAGTTGCTCTGCACAGTTTTATGTTAATGTTTCCAGTCCAGTGTCAATTTCAATTAATACTATAATAAAATGATCATTTTATTAAATTGTATGTAATGTGCCTACATTAGTTAAATAAAATACATATTTGTTTATGTATTAGCTTAGGAGTGACTATTCTGTATTTTTAAACTTAATTTGGCAATAAGTTTTTTGTAACCTGTCAGTAGCAGGTTCAGAATATATATATTTTTTAATGATCTGCATTATACATTTTTCCAATATACATTATATTTAATTACAACCCAACAATATGGATTTGCTAAGACTGGACGTCTCCAATACTTTTATAGCTGCTGGACCACAATCATTTCTTTAACCACCTATGTGGAATAGCTGTTAAATTAATAACAGTCGTTACTTTATCCGTTACAGTCACCCATATACGGAATAGCTGTTAACAGTGGAACTCTTTTGTGTAGGATAGCACACCACTAGACCCAGGCCCATTTAAACAAAACATTTGACCTGACCGAGAAATTAACCCTGGACCACACAAGGAAGTTGTCGTTATTGTCCTTACACATTGGATACTTATCCACCTTTGTGGATTATTGCTGTTAACAGTCGCTTGTGTGTAGGATGGCACACTACTAGACCCAGGCCGATTCACAAAGATTATTTGACCTGACCGAGAATTTATCCCGGGACCACATACAGAGGTCATCATTGTCCTTACACATATTTTATTTCAAACGAAACACATATTGGTTATTCTCAATTAGATATAAACTTAAATACCTAATTGGAATAACAATTATTCGTAGCACAAAGTGCACATCAATTTTTATTCTTTATTCGTTTTATATTGGGTAGTTTTAGCAATTTAATGCTGACTATGAGCATTTTAACTGCAGATTCCGTGTAATTTAATGCTAGCTTAACAATTCATAATATTTTTATTTGTAGCACAAAGTGCACATCAATATTCATTATTTGTTCGTTTTATTTTGGGTAACTTTAGCAATTTAATGCTGGTTAAACGATCCATAATATCGATTCATCTGAATTCATACTTTGGTTCACAAAGGTAACTTTAGCAATTTAATGATGACTTCAGGCAATAAAATTGCCGAGGTCGATTTAATGCTGACTTATCAATCCATAATTATGGACTCATAAACAAAGGTACTAAAATACTGTTGGATATTAAGTAGGAGTATAAAAATAGTAAAAATAACATTTAGGTGACACCATGTATTTAGATATTTTAACTGCTTTTCTCTATTTTCAAATAAATATTGTGTTGTCATTGGACGGGCGGATAATGAAAGGATTGGTACCTGGCCTGCCTCGTGGTCTTAGGCGCAGCTCCTCTGCAGCGCTGGTCTCCGCTCCGTACAAAGGAAGAAAGTTCTTGAGAGCACTATCACTTGGACACACCCGAACTTTTGAGTTTAGGTAGATTTTTTGCGGTTTTTAGAAATTTATTTTAGAGCGTATCTTGCGCGCGCGGCCATCACAGTAGGACTGGGTAGGGGTAGAATGAATGGAATGAAGGAAAAGGAATGATTGTGTGAATGAGTGAGTATGTGTAAGTTTTGGCGAAGACAAGTCTGCCGGCCTAGAGGTTTCCTCTACATATATTGAATAAATAGCTAGCAGAGAACAGCAATGTAAGAAAAGATATGAGTATGTACTTAACTAAAGAAAACTAGAACTTATAAACTAATATAAATTCCTATAATTAATTTATTGAGTAGGCAAAGGGCAAACTCGGATTACTGGACGTATGTAACTTCCATAAGAAGTGCGAACCTTTACAGCTCGAACTACTTTATCTTTTCCTGGATAGAGTTCTTCAATAACTCCCAGGGGCCAACAAAAAGGATGAGTATTGTTGTCTTTAATTATGACAACAATACCCAGTTTAATATTTTCTGAGGACTTAGTCCATTTTTCTCTCTGTTGGAGAGAAGTCAGATATTCTTGGCTCCAACGGCGCCAGAAATCATGAGTGAGTTTACATAACAACTGATAACGAGATAAACGATTATCAGGTGTTTCAGTGTAATTTTCAGCGGGTAAAAATTGAACAGGAGTGATATTTAAGAAATGATTTGGAGTAAGAGCGGTTACTTCAGGTTCAGAACCTAGCAAACAAAGAGGTCTACTATTTAACAAGCCTTCTATTTGAACTAAGACGGTCATGAACTCTTCATATGTTAAGATCTGAGAGCCTATAGTTTTAACTAAATGAGTTTTAACACTCTTAACATTACTTTCACTTAGGCCATTAAAATGAGGACCAAATGGTGGGCTATGTTTAAATTGAATTTTATTGTTCAATAAATAATTATTGATATAATTTTGGTGAGCTGTGGACTGTAATAAATCATAAATTTCGCTAAGTTTACGTTTAGCGCCTATAAAATTGGTTCCACCATCACTGTAGATCATGGAAACCGGGCCTCTTCTACTAATAAATCGCTTGAAAGCGTTGAGAAATAAATCTGAACTAAGGTCAGATACTAATTCTAGGTGTAGCGCCTTTGTGGCGAGACACACAAATAAGCATACATATGCCTTATGGCTTTTAATTCCACGGCGTCTAATATGCGTTATGTAAAAGGGGCCAATGTAATCTACTGCGGTATTAACGAAACACTTAGCTTGAGAGATTCTATAGGAAGGTAAATCTCCCATGCGAGGGTAAGTGAATTTAGGTCTGAGCCTAAAACATGTATTACATTTATGTACGCGTTGGCGAACCAAGTTCCTAGCGGATAATATCCAGAACTTTTGTCTAAGTAGAGCGAGTAATAGTGACGGACCTGTGTGAAGGTTTGTCACGTGATAATAGTCAACAATCAACTGAGTAATTGTGTCTTTGGAAGGTAATAAAATAGGGTGTTTTTGACCAAAATCTAGTTGAGAATTTCTTAGTCTACCACCGACTCTAAGAATGCCATCTTGGTCGACGAAAGGGTTTAGCTTGAGTAGAGTATTATTAGATAATTTGTTAGTTTGTAATGCGATAATTTCTTTGAAGAAATATTTATTTTGAACATAACGGATTATGTAATGTTCCGAAAATTCTAAATCCTGTACAGTAATTGGCCCTTGAGGGCGCAATTTGCGTATAAAGCGTAAGACATAAACTACAGAGCGTAATAATCTCGACCAATCTGAAATTCTTTCAGCCAAAGTTTCAATTGGATGACTTTGAACTTTGACTTGATTTTGAACGACTAAACTTATAGTTTTTGTCTCTAAATTGTCTAAACAGCTATTGAAATTAACTGTAAAAGGTTTAACTGGCCAGTCAGAGAAACTTTGTTCAATCCACTGGGGACCCTTAAACCAGAACTTATTATTTACTAGAGCTTTAGGCGTTACTGGTCGAGATATAATGTCTGCAGGATTCTCAGTGCCCTTTATATGAAACCAATGTTTAGCGGGAAGCTTTGAATTGATTTCAGTTATTCTATTCGCGACGAATGTATGAAAGGAGGATGGGCACTTTTGGTCCAAGGCGAAAAAAAATAAAATTAAGCGGCCACTTCTGGAACTAATTTAAAAATAAAGTTAATTTTATGTACTTCATTTTATATTATGAGCGTAAATCTGAGATCTGGTTACATTACGAGATAACCTAATCATGATTACTTTTTTAATTCGATTTCGAATTAAATCGATAAAAACCTTGTAAACGTTATTTATATCAATACAAAATAACATAAATCGAAGTAATAAAACATAATAAGTCAAGGTTAGTAATAACTAGTCCAATTCTCAATGCGAGAAGGATATTTTGTTTGAACCGCATAGAAGCTAGACAACCGGTTTTGCCAGGCAGGTAGGGATTAGGGGAGCGGGTGCAAGTCTGATAACAATAACAAAAGGATCATTCACTCATCGCATTGTATTTCAGTCACTTATTTTTTACTTTTAGTTTAGTCTTGCGAATACTTTCGTGCGGACTGTGCGTGTGCATTAATCATCGATCTATACCTACTGTTTCTTATACGACGTTTTGGCTTTTCATTTTGGACTCGATTTTGGACGTTTGAATTGTGAATACTTGTGCTGTGTTTTACCGGATATTGATTGCCTACTGATTTGGACTTTTGTAAACTCATTACCATGGAAAGTCGAGATTGTATTCTTTGCAATACCCGACGACGAAGAAGACATTATTTGATAACAAGAGAGGTGTTCGATGCAAATCATGCTATTGCACAGTATATTGACAGAATACTGCAACGGCCAGTAAGTAAATATTTTTTTTTAAATATATCCTTAGTATCGAAATATGTCATACGGATTCCTTCCATAAGGTTTTATACTTTTCAAAAACAAAATCTTTGAATGCGAGTTAGTAAAATCGTCGATGGCGATGAGAAAACTAGCTAGTTTACTTTACCTGGGATAAAACGGCTATTGTGCAGTTTTTCCTGTTTTGTTTTTCTATAATACTTATTTTATGTACAGTGGGCCACATAGATAAGTATACCACCCGCGATACTGTAACTCTATAAAATGTGGTATACTTTTCTATGTGGCGCATTATTAGTATTCTTTTGATAGTCGCGTTGCACCACCAATGCCCAGTAAAACAAAAGAACATTAATTAAACTTGAAACCCACTCGACAAGCTTTTCTTGCACACATTTAGCATTGCTAAACCTTTTGCTCATTTGTGTTTTACTTTTACAGTTATTCTTCAATAATGAAGAGTACATTTGCCGACCATGCTGGCAAAGGGCAGAACGAGCCCGACGCGTCGTTCAAGAGGTTGAGCCAGTGCCAGCTGAAGAACCTGCGGCCCGCCAACAACCCGACGTAGCTGCAGAGCTTTTGCCCGGTCCAGATGCCGAAGAAGTTTCAGAGCTTTTGCCTGGTCCAGATACCGAAGATGTTTCAGAGCTTTTGCCTGGTCCAGATCCCGACGAATTAGCAGAGCTATCTGATCAAGATCCTGAAAACATTAGACAACTTTTACCTGGCCAAGAGCTAGATGAAGCTGAAATGCCTGTGCCCGAAAGCGATAATCTTCTCGTGGTACCTGAATACTCGAGGCCGCCTAATACATCAAATGCCTGCCTCTTTTATGGCTGTCGCAACCAGTCTCGTCTTCGTGTTCCCGAGGTATTGAAAACTGCATTTTTAATACATTTTAATTATTATGTGCCGTTGAATGCAAGAGTTTGTGACGAGCATAGAAATTCTAATGATTGGGACGAATTATTTAATGCTCCGAATATTTCACATACTTTTAATAGACCACAATTCTTAGATATAATGAGAATTATGAAGACAGCAGCTTTGTCTAATACAAAAATTGATTTTGAAAACTTGCAAAGTATGGATTCGAATGAACTTAAGTTTCGCGTGGGACTATCCCATGAAGAGTTCCAGTCTTTACTACTCGAAACACCTTCTCTCAGCCGTAACTGTAAAAGGCCAAAAGCAGTTTTAGGCATGTACCTTATGAAATTGCGAACCGGAGAACCGAATGAGCGCCTTGCTAAATTATTTGACATAAGCCGCCGAAGTTTGGAACGGAGTCAGGTGATTGCACGCACAAGCCTAAGTAAGGATTTTGTGCCTCAGCACATTGGCTTTGACCACATTTCAAGGCAAAATATTATTGAACGTATCCTAACGGTTCCCAGTGGCATTTATGGCAATGGCACTAACGCTATTATTATATGTGATGGAACGTATGTTTATATTCAAAAGAGTACGAATTTTTTTTTTTCAACGAAAATCGTACAGCTATCACAAATTCCGAAATTTTTTGAAGCCGTTTTTAATAGTATGCTGCGATGGCCATATTATAGACATCACAGGTCCACATGCAGCCACAACCTCAGATGCAACAATAATGAGTGGTATTGTTAACAATGAAGACAGTCCCATACATTGGCTTTTAAGAGAAGGAGATGTTATGATCTTGGATAGAGGATTCAGAGATGCAGTCCCTGATATTGAGTCCTGTGGATATAATACGGCCATGCCAGAGTCCAAACATAGGGGAACAGATCAACTGACTACCGAACAGGCAAATAAAACTCGCTTTGTGACCTTGTGCAGATGGATAGTAGAAGTCGTGAACGGGCGATTCAAGAGAGATTATAAACTGTTCAGACAAGAATATTTTAATACAGCAATGGGACACATGATGGAAGACTTTAAAATAGCCGCGGCTTTAATAAATCGTTTTCATCGACCAATTGTGGATAGTATTTATGCCCACCACTTTTTAGAAATAATTAATGAAAGAATGCACACACCTAATCTACTATCTGAATACGTCATTGATAGAAACGTTAACAGACAACGTGCTGCTTTTTAGGAGCATTACTGCTAACACAGAGAGTGTTACATTTCCCCGCCTTACAGAAGAAGATCTAATATTGTTTGCCATAGGGACGTACCAAATAAAACTAGCTTACAGTTACCATAGTGAGCATATACGAGACGGCTTATATCACATCGAACTGTGCGAAGAAAGCAACCTAGATGGGTTAAGAGATTACGGCATTGTCGAAGAACCAATAGCGTTTTTACGAGCTCGAATACAGTCACGCCACACGCGCTCTAGGATTTATTATACATACATTGTATATTCAACAAATGAGGAGCAACAAGGAAGAGAAGCTATACTTCATTATTACTGCTCCTGTGTCTCAGGAAAAAGAACATTGGGCTGCTGTGCACATGTAATGAGTGTAGTGTGGTATCTTGGGTGGGCTCGTCACCAAGATACCATACGAATGCCAGCTCAATATTTAGATTTAATAATCGTTGATGAAGACTATTTGTAATCACTGTATTGTTAATAGTTCATTATGTTAGATATGTTAATAATAATAAAACATTAAACCCATTTTGTTATTTATATTACATATTCCCATTAATAAAATCCCCAATGCTCAGTTTATATTTATAAAAGTAAAAGTATAACGATACAGAGCATTAAATACATATAATAACACAATAAAATATATAATTGTTTGTCTAAGTTAAAGAAAACAACTGAAATCATTATATTCACATTTTAGTTTCCACTCTCTGTTTCATTTACGCACTGTCACTGCTCTAAGTAAGAGTAATTGGTAGGAAAACCATTTTAATAAGAAAATATAAATAAACATTAAAATTGTTTTTTTCTGAAATGAACCGTGATATCCATGTGCGGTTTTTTTATAAGTGTAGGATGAATTATTAGCCATCTATTAGTGATAGTTTCTGAGGTGGCTGCAGGTTTTTTTTTTTGGACCAAGACCCATACAACTTTGCCCATCCTCCTTTATAAGGTGGAGAATGGATCCACGTAAGCGTGACAGATGAATCTGAAAAGGCGTAAGTCTCATCGATATGACATCTCTTTGAAAGAGTGTGTCGAACGGCATCTATGAGGTTCGCGAGAAGGAGTGCGGAACAGAGTTCCAGCCGAGCGAGTGGCATCTTAGACAGCGAGGCGACGCGCGACTTCGAAGCGAGCAACTGGGCAGATCCAGGTGAGTTTGAACTTTGACTAACGCGTAGGTATACGTTAGCGCCATAGCACTTTTCACTTGCGTCTGCGAAACCTATAAGAGTGACATGTTGAGCACTTAACCCTATATGTCGTGGAATTTTTATCTGTTCAAGATAAGAAAGTTCATTATGAAACTGTGTCCATTTGTTTAAAATGGCAGGAGTTACTGGATCATCCCAGTTAAGGTCAGCTATCCAGCATTCTTGAACTAATAGTTTCATAAAAGTGACTACCGGGCCTATAAGACCTAATGGGTCAAATAAGCGCGCAGTAACAGAGAGTATAGAGCGCTTGGTGCACTCTTGCATATCAGCGTTCGTTGTGAACTGAAAATGATCAGTAGTCGGTTGCCACTGCATACCTACTATTTTTATGAGGAGATGAAGCATCAGTGTCAAACTTTATGACGTCTTCACTTTTGTAAGAAGTGGGAATCTTGTCCGTGAGATCAGGGCTATTAGAAATCCATTTGATTAGATTGAAACCACCGGAAGCAAACATTTGAACCAGCTCAGACTGGGCTCTAACTGCGTTATCTACTCCATCCATTGAGGATATATAGTCATCCATGTACATATGCGTTTCGGCTTCAGCGGCGGCGAGTGGAAACTGATCGCGGCTATCGGCGGCCAGCTGGCGGACGACTCTCATGGCAAGGTAAGGTGAACTTGATATACCGAAAGATACGCGGTTGAATTCGAATGTATCGATATCTGATTGGGAATCAAAACGATATAAGATATGTTGAAAAGCGTGATGTTTAGGTGTAAGTTTCAAATTGAAAGTACATTTTCTCGATGTCCGCAGTCATAGCGACGGAGAACATGCGTAAGTTAATTAAAAGATCGAATATACTCGTCTGTAAATTCGGACCTTTATAGAGTATATCGTTAAGCGACTTCCCACTTGTAGTTTTACTACTGGCGTCAATAACGATACGTGTTTTTGAAGTCTGTTTATCGGGGCGATAAACAGCTCTGTGTGGAATGTAATAAGAGCGATCAGTAGGCGAAGCATTCTCAACCTTAGTTAAGTAACCTTTTGTCTATGTAATTTTGTATAGTGTCATTATAATTAGAGCGTAAGTCTGGGTTGTCATCCAGTTTTTTCTCCAAATTAATAAGACGGCGTTTAGCGATAGAATAAGAATATCCTAATTCTGAAGGATTATTTTTAAATGGGAGGTGCACGGTATAGCGACCGGTGTCATCCCGTGAGTAAGTTGACTGAAATATTTTTTCACAGGCCTCATCGTCAGGGCTCACGTGAATTTTATTTGGAACACTTTCGAGTTCCCAAAAGCGTTGCGTGATTGTTTCTAGAGTTGGAGTTTGATCAAGAGAACAAAAAGAAAGTTTTATTATTATTATAAGCGTTGCGAGAAGGTTTAATATGCGCCACCGCAGCCCTACCCATGGCTAAATACCCAAGAGTGGTTTCTACTGCAACTACCGAAGAGTGTGGTGAAGTCACTTTGTTATTTCCCAGCAGGAATGGGAAGAGCTCATTACCTATTAAGCAGTCTACTTCGCTAGGCATATGGTAGTTGGAATCAGCCATTGGTAAGTCACTGAGGTGAGTCAATTGAGAGGTATCTAACTCAAAATTAGGTAATCGATCGGTGATCGAATCAATAACACGAGCCACTATATCATATGAACACAAAGGATCAAAACGGGAATGGAATTTAAGAGTGGTGACTCCATATGATATACTCTTAGTTTGACCGATGCCCATAATCGAGGATGACGCGGGAGTAATTTTTAAATTTAATCTATCACAACAAGATTTTGTTATAAAATGACTCATGGATCCCGAATCTATAAATAAGCGAACGTTATAACGTTTATTTTTATTATAAACGAAAACGGAAGCGGTAGGTAAAATTACCGTACCACTACCACCTAAGTTATTAAAACGAGAAGTCGTAACAACTGATAATGCGACGTTATTTAAATTCGC
Source organism: Ephestia elutella (assembly GCA_018467065.1). Classification (NCBI taxonomy): domain Eukaryota; kingdom Metazoa; phylum Arthropoda; class Insecta; order Lepidoptera; family Pyralidae; genus Ephestia; species Ephestia elutella. The sequence continues at coordinate 189,675 of JAEMBS010000032.1, read as the reverse complement.
GCGCGCATTTGAATCTATCGGCGGCGGCGGCGCGCTGCTACTGGCTTTGACGCATGGCACTTCAGCGGCTTGTAGCGCTGCCTGGGTGCATGCCGTCGAGTGATGAGCAGCGGACGCAGCGCTTGAAGTGTACGGCTGAACCTGAACGGATGGCGATTGCATAGGTGCGAGCGGAGCGGCTGCGGCGTAGTGCGTGTGCGAGTGAGAGGGATAGCTTTCCAACGAGTGATTGCAAGTTGTGTTGCTAATTTGTGGAATTTCATTTATGTGTAATAATGAATGATGTCTTTGGCGACAGATATTACAACTATGTTGTGATCGACAAGATGCAATATTATGAAATCCTAGGCAATTAATACAAAAGTTATACTTCGCAACTAAGTTATTTCTTGCAGATGGAGTTTCATTCAGAAAATACTGACACTTGTATAGTGCGTGTGAAGGGTGAGAATTGCATAACAAACAATTGTGAGACTGTAAGTTTTGCGTGCGAGATTGAGCGGTTTGAGCGTTTTGAGCGGTATTAAATGTGCGCGGTACATAATTTTGGGGGATTGCGTATGCGGTGAGTACATCATGCGAGATGCGTGCAAGTTCTGATCGACTGGACCAGTATTAGCTAAGAAAGTGTGTGTTTGTTTGTTTTTATTTGTATTTTTATTAGTGTTTGAGGGGTGCGTTTTGTTTGTGTATGCGGATGAGCGAAGCGTTTGTATTTTACTTTGGTCTTTTACGAATTGCGTGAGTTGTGAGAAAGTAGGTATTTCTATCGTGGAATGTGATTGCTCGAACAACTTAACAACTTCTTTGTCAAGTTTGTTGAGCGCGATATGAGTAAACAAGTAATCTGACAGATTTTCGATTTTTAATCTACGTAAAGCCGATTCTGCCGAGCAAAACTGTTCTAAAAATGCGTCAAGAGATTGATTGGGTTTAAAATTAATAATCTGATCAATGTATAATGAAGCCTGAACTCTAACGTCCTGGTACTTTTCGAGAAGTGCGTTCCAAATAATTGTATAATTATCTGAAGTAGGTGGTATCCCAGAACATACCGTCAAAGCCTTGCCTGTTAATTTACCTACTAGGTACTGAACCTTTTCAGCATCGGTTAAGCGGGCGTTTTCATGAATAAGACTTTTAAAGTTTTCGTAAAGAGTGACCATTTGCTGGGAGTTCCATCAAATGACATTAAATTAAGCGGGGGCAGTTTTTTATTTAACAACTCAAATTTTTGATCGCACTTGGAAACATTTACACTCAATTTATTTTCACAAGCTTTAATGTGACAATAAAGTTGGTCAAAGGATCTCATACCCGAGTAATCCGGTTTGGACTTTGGATCAAATAATAATTGAGCTGCTGCCAAATCATCGAGTGTCTGCATATAATCAGTTCTAGTTTTTTCTAGCGACTGTACCATAATCAGAAACTGAGCTTTATTTGTTTCATCGGAAACATTTTTGCTAAGGGAATAGGTATGTTGAATTATAGTAAAAAGATGTTCCCTTTTTGCTCTTAAACGAATAATCAACTTTTGGAGGAATCTTCAATATTATCTTTAGACATATTGAAGTGAAAAATATAAAACTACTTGAGTGAAAACAGAAAATAAATCGACGATAAAATCGATTTAAAAATAAGATTTTTAAATTTGGCGGCTTACGAAGGCGCGGGCGCTCGCATAGAAACGGCGAAACGGCAACCACGCGGTATCGTAAGTGCGGTAAGCGGGAGCCCAGAACGGCTTGAAAAATATAAAACTATTTCGAAAAATAATAGTTTACGGATAATTGTAATATGAAATACGTATACCAATGCGAATATATAAGATAATAAAAGTGATATATATGAGGAAAATATATGCGTTTATGAGTTTTAGCGAGGGAAAAGATAGCGATGTGGGGTATGCGAGATTGAATGAAATATGCGATAAATGTATTTTTGTGTGATTTGTATGGCGATGAAAGCGAATTTTAGATAGGAATAATTGAATCCGGGATAAGGAATAGCGGACGCGGCTCGAAGGAACAGTTGGACGGGCGGATAATGAAAGGATTGGTACCTGGCCTGCCTCGTGGTCTTAGGCGCAGCTCCTCTGCAGCGCTGGTCTCCGCTCCGTACAAAGGAAGAAAGTTCTTGAGAGCACTATCACTTGGACACACCCGAACTTTTGAGTTTTGGTAGATTTTTTGCGGTTTTTAGAAATTTATTTTAGAGCGTATCTTGCGCGCGCGGCCATCACAGTAGGACTGGGTAGGGGTAGAATGAATGGAATGAAGGAAAAGGAATGATTGTGTGAATGAGTGAGTATGTGTAAGTTTTGGCGAAGACAGTCATTACAACTAACTGATTCATTGCTAACTCGTCAATGATCATTGGAAAATAATATCTCCTTACACATCATTACAATTGGAAATTTTAATAAACTAAACTATGAATAGTTTTTAGAACAGCATTTATGTATGGTATATAGTGCATTAAAGAACAATTAATGTACTTTGTTCATGCACGTAAACTTGCTTCTTGGGGTACCATTGTGATTAGTGAAGTAAATTAATGTAAACATATAAAGGCAACCGAGTTTACCTTCGTTAAAGTAGTTATTATAGCATCAATTAATATCAAAATCGTTGGGCATAGCCCAGTTACTGTATTTGTCAGGACCGAACAATCATACTTAAATCCTTTGTAATAAACTTAATTTATGTTTTCACCAATGAGTTCAATTAATTCGCTTTCAATGAAATACCATTTTGTTTTACAGGGTAGACTGTAAAATAATAATTGAGTAAAGTAAATAAATGCCTCCATTTTATATTGTAGGTTTCCTGGTGGCTTAAACTTGTACATGTTATCGACATGTCTGTCATATTATGTTGAAATACGCTAAGTATTTACTGCCGTATTTTTTTTTATCCATTTATTTAGGTACATACAATACATTTTAGTGTACAATCTACACTTCTTACATTTCCATACCCATAATACAAAATGGAAGTTTTGCATTTTCCTTAAAGATATTTTTAACAAAAATCTTAATCACTGGATTGATTTCAAAATTTATTCCTGCGTTAGCACCTATATTATTTCTATGTAACATAATTTACCTCTAAATGGCCCCCTTGCAAAGCTGGGACGGGCCGCCAGTGTTCATAAACAAGTTTTTGTTTTCTGAATATTGTAAACACAGAGAACAACATCTTAATCGACGCATCTATCAATGTTCCGGTCAACCAGAAGCTGTAACGAACTCCACTAGTTAAAATATAATGTATTTTTAGAACCAGACTAATTATTTAAAAACTGTCCTTCAAATTTTTTTTTTTCATTTTGGCGTTTATTTTTTTGCAACTCGGATGGTAGTTTCTTTATGATACTAGTCAACTTTTAACTATTTAGTTAAAATAATTCTTATATTTAGAGACATATCAAGAATATAGTTCCTATAGTTCTTTCTAAAATTTACTTGCACCCTTGTAATTGTTTTAATACCTATTACTATTTATTTTTTATTTTACTCTTAGTTCAAATTTTGTGGTTTTTTTTTTTTTCACGATATTAATCAATCATATGGAAAAAATACACTATCAATTAAATATCAGTTAATTATAATAATCTCTCGGGTTGGGAACCAGGGAAACATGTTTTTTCTAGTTCAGGTACCAGCCGACCACAATCCCTGTTCTGGTTGCACTTAGGTACTTTTATTATATAAAATATCGTCACAATGGACAGTTAAGTTAACCTCATATTAAACATGGTTTAGCTTATAGTACGTTGTTCAGAAACGCAATTATTATGGTAATAGATCAACAGATTGACAAAAGTATCTCAGAAATTGGGTATTAGTTATATGACACAAATTGAACTGATTTGATTGTGATGAGAAAATAATTATAATATTCCATTTTTATACCTATTTATTTCACTGTTTTATCTATTTTGATAATACCAAAGGTATAAAAACTTCAGAAAACAAAAATTCGTGTATCTTTCACAGTGAAACGACACAAGCTTTAAATTTTTGTTTCTTATGTTAAATCGTTAAATTAAAAGTAGGTAATTGCTATATATACTTCGCTGTAGCAAAATAATCAATTATAAATATTCTATCTTGTGACCTGCTGGTAGTGCCAGTCCAGCCGACCTCATGATTTGTATCACTGTAGTTACGTTTTAAACTGAGGTTTTATCCTAAGAAAACTAAGTATGCATTCATATTACTGGTTTATGTAACATTGTATAATGATAAATTGTAAATATTGTACAGTGAATAAATGAATGAGCGAATATTTCAAATTATGTACAGAAAGTGCATTGTTAACAGAATAATACTCATTGTATTAAGCGAAAAGCTATTCATAAACAGTTAGGTGCCGCTCATCACAATCAGAGCCATTAAATGTTACGTAAAATCTGTATTTGTCGTTTATTGTTTAGTACCTACTTATTAACTTTTTCATATAATTATGTATATCATCACGGCCACTATGGCCAAACTATAGAAGCAGGAAAATATTGAAATTAATATTTAAATAAAAAGTATTGTTGTTATGTTGGTGCCAAGATCCCTTGAGCCATTCATGGTACCAAAGCCAATAAGGTCATTTTGTACCCTTTTCACTAAATTATTGATTATCGCGATGGCTGATTATTCTTTACGATATATTTTCTTAAGATTCTACCCTCGAATAAGAATCTAACGCGGGCGGAAGAGGTTGATAGGATTATAAAATTAAATTGAATATTCCACCCACTTTCTTTGTTTTTTTTTATTTTTTACCAAAGATTAATGTACTCACGTTTATCTCGTCGCCAAATGTGCCGTTGGCACTAATATTATACGGCATAGTAACGTGTCCCGCCCCGCACGTTATGTGCCCCACAGCACAACCTGACCCGGGGCTTAACCGGGTCAGTTAACTGGGGCTCCACCGTATCCTGACTATTGGTATAAGTTGGTACAGAGCGACTAGATAGTCACTGAGAATGATAACAGCCTGTGCAATCGTGCAACCGTCCGCACACCGAGAGGTATCTGAATATAATGAGTCACAGCTCAATGCGGGTAGCGGGGAACATGACGCTCCGCTGTACGCCACAGAACTAAAGTAGTCAACTGTAGCAGGAAAACTGGATTCATTGGCTTTCTCGTTTGCATTAAAAGTTTGAAGGCTTTATATGGTCAACTAGTTGAAAAGGAAAAAAAAATTGATATATCTTCCAGCCTATAAAATCAGCCAAGACCATATAGAGTTACTGTTTGGTCATATACGCGCTCATGGCGGCTGTAACACAAACCCTACGGCTCGACAATTTCGAGCAATATATAAAAAACTTCTTGTGAAAGCAGAACTCAGAGATGTTGATAGTGGAAATTGTCAGTCACTTGAAGAAATATCACTCCTGACTTGTTCCTCCTCCATTCAAAATATAAATATAACATCGGAACCGAGAAACCATAATTTAACGGAAGAGGATGAATACAGTTTACTGTACGAGATGGCAATATTCGATGAAGAAGTGGGAATGCTAGTCCAAGATCTTTCAGATTTTAGCATCCAAGCCATTACATATATTGCCGGTTTTGTTGTTCGTGCTTTGATGAAAACCCTAAAATGTGAAACGTGCATAGGGGCTTTGACTGCAGAGGATAGAGAAGATGCACAGTATAATTTTACAAAAATTAAGGACAGAGGCGGCCTTGTTTATCCATCCAGCGATGTGATAACCATTTGTAAATGGATGGAAGTAACAATTAAAGCTACAGTTCTTACAGAAAATCAAGTTACTGTCTCAACAAAAGATATAAAAAGAATATTAATTTCAAAAGCTTTATCACATTTTATTGGGATGAACCTTTTAAAGAAATCAACATGCATCAATTTGAACAGTCGCCACTGAATAACCATTTAACATTACTTATAAAAGCTGTCATGGAAAAATATACAAACGTGAGACTTTACTATTTAACTAAAAATGCTGCTCCAAAACTTTCTAAGCGTCAAGTACTCAGTAAGTACCTACATTTTAGTGGACAGTAGAACGGTTTATTATTCTGAGCTTTTTCAAATCTTGTTTAAGGCACGCTAAGTCCACGGGTGCAAAAATAAGTTTTTATTGTTCAAAATTAAAACACAAATCTTAATTTTTGGGTTTTATTAAATGAGACTAAATTTGGTATAAAATGTTTTTGTTTTATTTCCCTACAATGTTGTTCACCACCAAAAACATTACTTGTGAACAAAGAGGCCACGCTCAGTGAAAATCATGTTGAGTGATTTTCTGTTTTGTAGCATTTCTTTAAAAATAAAAACTACCTGCACAGTTTGTATCGAAATGGAATAGATTAAGATAAAATTTTTATGAGCACACCTTTTAATTATGACCTACCAAACAAAAAAGAATTATTAAAATCAGTCCACAATTGATGGAGTAATCACGTGACCTGTCGAATTGAGAACCTGCTCCTTTTTTTTTGAAATAAATATTTCTTCTACGAACTGAAAATAAAGACTAGTTGTTTCTTACACATTTTTCTTACAAAAAAAAATGCAAGAAATTAGACATCGATATAATAGTTTATCGACTGTCAATCACTAGCGTAAGAGTGAAATTTGTTGAATGTGTGAGCGCGTATTTACGCGCATAAACGAATGTTTGCGTGGCACTCCCATTGGCCCTTTTAGTATGTGTGCGTAAAATATTGTGTTGCTGTGTGCGTGTAACTTGTGTTTTTATTTTTTTGTGCATGTAAGTGTAAATTCTACTGGAGACATCGGAACTCAAACTAATTTTGCCCGGCTACCGATCTAACCGGGTATATAATTCAGATATCTATGATTTGTACCCATCAGACAATCAAGAAGACCACACATACTCATGATAAAAAATAGAAATTGACAGCTGTCAATAAACATTTTCTCAAATCGATTGGATTGCTAAAATGAGCATTTTAAAATTTAACTAACCCTTAGCTAGCTTAACTAGCTTATGACAACTCCATAGACGGCATAGAAATTCATTCTTACAAGCCATAAGGTCAGGTGGGGTAAGTAAACCGACCGGTTAACTGAAACACCCATCCATAAACAATAAACTATTTGAGGTAGACGCTATCAGTGTAGTGGTTAAACATGAATGGCGAATTAATTCTATGCCCTTGTCTAAGCCATTATGGAAAAACGAAAACTGTCAACGCACGAAACACGAGTTGCAAGCGGCAAGTTTTGAGCGCAATAAAACAGAAAATATACATACATATAATCACGTCTTCCTTCCCTTACGGGGTAGGCAGAGCCAAGAGTCGTGAGACTCGAAGGCCACGCTTAGCTGAATAGTGGGCTCACTGAAGGAATGGAGATTCAGATATGTTGCTAGCCCATCGCCTAGAAAATATAGGTGTTTTAAAAATTTGTTTGTTTGTTTGTAATAACTTTATTGCACAATAACATAAATAAATCACTAATTACATAAATCCAGAAAATGGCAACGGCGGACTTTTTGTGGTAATAAAAAGTATTGTATGGAATTAAACAAAAATAAATAAAATAAAATTAGCTCGACTCGGGGATAGGTACTCACAGGGTGCTTTGGTGGGATCTCCTTCTCATCCCCCGGGGGCTCGAACAAGACACTTGGGAATATAAGGTTCAGATGTTTTGATGAAAATGGATTTGATTTGTTGAGAGACCGGTCTCGAACGACCCGGTGTTTTTTGAGGTTAGGAGCAATGACTGACGTTTTAGATGTCATAGACATCTCAGTTGACAGTGACAACTGACAACAAAGAAAAAACAAAGGGAGGCATATAAGTCGGCTAAACAAGTTCTAAACATAACCCCCCACTGAAATCAACAATGATTTCAAAATAGATAAACACAAAGATAACGCTTATATCAAAGCGCTATGTACTTAATAGTGCTATTTATATGAACAAATGAATTGTATACTTTGGAAAACAAGATACAATAAGTGGACTGTATTAATATGAAAACTAATATTAAATTCTTAGATTATTTTAGATACTTATAAAACGAGTTTATTCATCCTGCTCTATTGGGAGAGGACTGAGTTTAGTTACAGGTCTCTGTAAACGCGAATTTTGCGTACGGACCGTGACAACACGAACCCTACCATCAGGTCCGGGATGAATCCGTTCCACACGGCCCCGACTCCATTGGTTACTTGGCAGATTATCATTGTGTATCAATACCAAGTCATTAACTGATAGATTAGGAGTATCAGTAAGCCATTTTTGGCGTTGCTGCAGTGTATGTAAATATTCTGATTTCCAGCGACGCCAAAAATGTATAGTGGCCTGTTGAATACATTGCCATCGAGATAAACGCCACAAAGGTGTCTGCGAAATATCATGATTAGGGGCCAATATTAGTGGACGGCCAACTAAAAAATGTCCCGGGGTCAGAACGTCGAACTCATTCGGATCATTAGATAGACTGCACAGAGGGCGCGAGTTTAATATTGATTCTATGTTAGAAAACAGAGTACATAGTTCTTCGAAAGATAACGCGCGCGTTCCAATTACGCGTTTTATTATATCCGGATTTTTGAAGCCGGATTTAAGTCGGCTAAGTATCATCTTAGCCGACTTAATTCCGGCTTCAAAAATCCCGCCAAAATGGCTTCCAAGGGGAGGGTTGTATTTCCACGTTACCTTTCGAAGGCTAAATTGATCAGTTAATTGATTCTGATTGGTATTATAAAAGTTATATACTTCATTCAAATGTTTACCAGCAGCGACAAAATTTTTGCCGTTATCCGAATAAACCGTATGGGGAAGGCCGCGCCGAGCCGTAAATCGATCGAACGAAGCTAAAAAACATTCGGCAGTTAACGCCGAAACCACCTCAAGATGTACAGCGCGTGTCGAATAACAGATAAACAAACACAAGTACGCCTTTGATATCTTTGAATTACGTCGATTTGTTTCTTTTGTATAAAAAGGACCTCCCATATCCACACCTACGGTGTGGAATGGGAAGATGTCCTGTAGACGACATTTAGGTAACGAACTCATCTTAGGTTGAGTAATAGTGGGTCTATTTTTAAAGCATGTAATACATTTTGACAGACGCGACCGTATTACACACCTGGCGGATATAATCCAATATTTTTGGGCTAAAATATTTTGAAGAGCCCTCGGCCCAATATGTAAATAAACTATGTGATGATAATCTATCAATATATTTGTAAAATGCGATTTTTTAGGTAAAATTAAGGGATGGCGTTGAGTGAATGGCAAGTCAGCTTGAGTAAACCTACCCCCACCATGAGGAGACCACAGCTACCATCAATAAAGGGGTCTAGTTTACGTAGGCTTTGGGAGCATTTATTGCCCCTCTTCAAGGACTCAATGTCATCTCTAAAATATTTAAGTTGAACTACTTGAACAAGTTTATTATGAGCATTATGCAATTCGGCCGTAAGCAACGCGCCTTTTATCTTATTGACGGCAGAAGCCTTCGAATTATTTATAAATCTCAAACACCAAGCGAATACACGCAGCAACTTGTTAAAGTTAGAAAATTTAAGCATTATTGAATACAAATAAGGATTAGCATCATAATCTTCACATAATAATGTGTTTTCTTTGACAATTTTGAGCTCTAATGGCTGTTCACCCTTGAACTCATCTATAGATCGAACAGGCCATGTGTGCTGTGGTCCATAAAGCCACCGGGGGCCACGAAGCCACTGTTCCGCGATATCCAGAAGTTGAGATGGCGTAGCGCCGCGAGAACACACATCCGCTGGATTATCAGTGCCATTGACATGGTACCACCGCACTTCGGATGAACTTTCTATAATTTTAGTTACTCTATTCGCAACATAAGTTTTCAATTTAAACGCAGGTGTGTTTATCCATGTCAATGTCACTGAACTATCGGTGAAGGCTATCACCTCACTTATCGATACTTCATTGGCCAAAATCGCAACCACATAACGTAGAATTTTCGACAACAAATGAGCAGCCATTAGTTCAAGGCGCGGGATAGAAACTGTTTTTAAGGGCGCGACCTTAGATTTTGATAACAGTAAGCTAACATTAACATTACCCTGTACGTCCTGACTACGAATATATACAGCGGCTGCGAATCCAGCCGACGACGCATCACAAAAACCAACTAATTGAGACACTGAATGGTTTTTTACAAAGACATGCCGGTCATGTCTTAAATTTGACAACAATGGTAATTGAGTGTAGAATGATGACCATTCCTCCAGTAGTGCGGGAGGAAGCGGATCATCCCATCCTAATTGAGCGCACCACAATTTTTGCATAAAATTCTTTGCAAAAAATGTACAGGGCGTAGCGAACCCCATGGGGTCGAATAATTTAGCTATCTCGGATAGTACGAAACGCTTCGTAGTATTACCTTCCGCCTGTGTAGTACGAAAGGAAAATGCGTCTTCATTAGGTAACCAATGAAGACCGAGAATTTTGATAGACATTGTTTTACCATCATCAAACTGGACTGGGGGCTCGAGTTCATTACTAGGCAAATCTTTTAATATTTGAACGTTATTGCTAGATCATTTGCGCAATTCGAATCTGCCTAACTTGAGTAACGCTACTAACTCTTGTTGAAGTTGTAAGGCCTCCTCCACACTGTCAAGTGACCAAAGTAAATCGTCAACGTAAAATCCTTCACGTAACACGCGAGCGGCCATCGGGAAACGATGACCTTCATCCGCGGCCAGCTGATGCAACGTACGAATCGCCAAAAACGGACTACTCGCTACACCATACGTGACGGTGCACAATTCGTACGTTTTAATAGGTTCGTTAGGCGAGTCGCGCCATAATATGTGTTGGAATTTACGTTGAGACTCATCAATCAAAATACAACGGTACATTTTACAAATGTCACCGCATAAAGAAAATTTCGCGCAACCGAAAACGTATTAGTAATTCGATAAGGTCAGCTTGCAGTTTTGGACCTGTGTATAAAACTGAATTCAAAGATTGGCCATTCGTAGTTGAACACGAAGCATCAAATACCACGCGAGTTTTCGTAGTACTACTGTCAAGTTTATGAACGCAGTGGTGAGGAAATGACGTACCTCGACTCCACTTCCGACGCGTCTCCGACACAGACCATGTGACCGAGTGAAGCGTACTCGCTCATAAACTTTAGGTACTCTTCCTTTAACTCGGGCAAACGTGATAATTTACGTTCTAAATTGGAAAATCGTTTTAACGCAATTTGTTTTGAATCGCCCAGTTCAGCGTCTGATTTAAAAGGGTAACTAACTATGTATCGACCGGTACTATCCCGCTTTTGATCACTCATAAACATATGCTCGACTATGACGTCATCCGGATTTTTAGGTACGTCACAAGTTAAAGATTCGGTTTCCCAAAAAGATTGAATCAAATCATCCACTTTTGTAGAACTAGCAATCATACAAGTAGATGTATTTTGAATATTTTTGTCGAATGAAAGTTTACCTGTAATAACATAACCAAACACACTGCTTAGGGCTAACGGTAATCCCTGTTTGGTCGGATAATATTTGCCACCATCATAGATGAATGGAAATATATCACTACCGAGCAACATGTCGATACGACTCGAGTGATAAAAAGTAGGGTCAGCCAACACCAAGTTTTTATATTCGAATTTTATTTCTTCCGACAGTTGAACCGAGGGCATGTCACCTGATATTTTCGAAACAATCACACCCTTTATATTAAAAACAGGGTCATTGGACATAGTCGGTTTAATTTTACATGACACCATGCCTTGGTCGCGCACTCCGTTCCGCCTAAACCTGATAATTGAATATTGCACTTTTGACGCGGGAGACCTAATTGCTGTGCACAGTCATTAGTCAAAAAATTGGATTGTGACCCACTATCGATAACCACACGAACCGGCTGATAATTACCTGCCACATCCGCTACGAGTATAACCGCAGTCCCCAAAATTATGGTCGATTTAGTTGAACACGCCAATGAGACTTGCTTCTCTTTGCCAATAGTGATAATATCATGGACAGAATTATCATCAAATTTTTGATTAATATTTGAATCAATTTGTAATGTATGATAATGCTTATTTTTGCAAACCGTACATGTTATCTTAGATGGACACTCATTAGGCGCGTGACCTTGACGGAGACAATTCTCACACAATCGCAATTCTTTTATTTTGTCGATACGTTGCACAGGTGTCAATGCGATATATTCAAAACATTTGTAAATTGAATGAAATGGCTTATTGCAATACAAACAACCCTTTTTTGAACCATCAACCTTATCAGCTGTGGCGCTGCTCGCCAAGCAAGTTTTTGAATTATTATTTTTCGTATTATTTTTAATATTAGATTTATTTTGAGTCGGAGGGACAGAAGATCTACTATTATTGGGCTTGGACAGCAAACTACCTGCACTAGATGACATTTCCAACATACGAGTTTGATTTACAATGAAATTGATTAAAGTCTTGATGTTAGGTATTTCTTTGGAACCAACCTTTTTGTTCAAACTCACGTCTAGAAACCGAGTCTAAGCTACGCAATCCGATATAACATAATATAAATCCTGACAAATCATCAATTTTTAATAATTCCAAGGCTTGAACGCATTTCTTGGAATGTTTCTAAAAAGGAATTTAATCCGTTCACAGATTCGTTAGACAACGGTTTAAACGCAAATAGTTTATCTATATAACGTGTAGCTATGGCCCGCTTGTTTTCGTACCTATCACACAAGCTCGTCCAAACAATCTTATAATTATCACTCGAAACCGGCAGACTTTTAACAATTTGAAGTGCCGGGCCCGATACTACCGATAGTAGGTAATAGAATTTCTCGATATCACCTATTGTAGTATTAAGGTGGATCAAACTCGAAAAAGTGTCATGAAAAGTTACCCAGTTTTCCAATTTACCATCAAATTTAACCAACTCAATCTTAGGTAACCTAGGCTGCGCACCACGTTCCGTACTGGTTTTACTTAAAATCGGTTTCGGCGGTTGTTTGGTAACGTCGCATTTTTCAACAATACGCATAATTTCGAAATAAAGATCATCGAAGGCATGTACTTCTTGGTTGCTTGGCTTATGTTCCGGGTTATTTTTTATTTCTAAAATGGCGATCTCATCAACAACGTTTTCAAACGAAATGAGAGATGATTCGAGGTCACTGACCCGCACGGACAATTTACTAAATTCTTGAGTATTACTTTCGACGGCCTTAGCCAAATCATAATATTGTTGAACACGTTTGAAATATCTTTCTTTTCGACTAATTAGTGCATTAATTTTTACTTGTAGGTCGGACAATGGAGACATCTTGATTTGAATAAAGAATGGCTACCGCGCGTCGCTAACAAACTCAACACAAAAAATATGCACTAAACTGAGTTGAAACACAAAATATACGCTAGAAATAGATATTATTGATACAATATTTGACTAGGTATACCTATGTGTCTATCTATTCTGAACCCCTTGCTGATTTATCCTTGGCTCGTTTGGACCAAATTTATGTATGGAATTAAACAAAATAAAATTAGCTCGACTCAGCTGGATCAGGTACTCACAGGGTGCTTTGGTGGGATCTCCTTCTCATCCCCCGGGGGCACGCACAGGACACTTGGGAATATAAGGTTCAGATGTTTTGATGAAAATGGATTTGATTTGTTGAGAGACCGGTCTCGAACGACCCGGTGTTTTTTGAGGTTAGGAGCAATGACGTTTTAGATGTCATAGACATCTCAGTTGACAGTGACAACTGACAACAAGGAAAAAAACAAAGGGAGGCATATAAGTCGGCTAAACAAGTTCTAAACACTGTCGTTGAAACACCCATAAATGAATCGTACTGTCGGCGAAACGTTCGTTCGTAGTTGTTAGGTTCTGTCGTTGAACAATTCGGCAGGGAAACGTTTGTCGGAGATAAGTTTCAGAATCCTATTTAATCTAATATGTATTATGCGGCTAAATTAAAAATGCGTTGTGTAATTTTTAGTTCCAAACACCTCCGTAATATATTCGTAATACTTTGGTAATATATGGCATTATGGGCCTAAATACGATGTAATTAGACCCACTTTACGAGCAAGTGTGTTGAAAATTAAATTACTTATAGCCTTTGATTCTGATTTAATTTGATTACAGCGCGCGGCGCGCGCATAAAAAATCAAGACTTATTAGATTCATTAGGTTGTGTTTGTTAGGTACATTTTTCGATATTCGCCGTGTGAGCATAGGTATTAAATATTTATTAAAATGTCGACTAGTATGGAAGAATATGTAAATTTCACTCCATCTAAAATCATTAACGAGGCGGGTAATGCATGTAATAGTTTATTCCCTCCAAAATCAAACGTAAGTATTTGGCGGCATACGAATGTTTTATAATGTGGAGGAATGACAAAAGGGCGCAATCGTTTTCCGATAATTAAATGTTAGGACCACAAGAGTTTTTTTTTACTCTCAAGTGTGTTGAAAAACGTCGTATGATACACGTGTGCATTTGGTCATTACGCACACTCGGCTTTATTAGCGCGCTAGCCTTCGGCTCGCGCGCCATTCTTGCCTCTTGTGCGTAATGACCAACTTAGCACACTTGTATCATAATGTACTATAAACATCTTACATTTAAGATAGAAATAATAAAGATTTTTTCTCGGTTTTAATTCGATTGCGGTCTTGTTCAGTCGTAGGAGACTGTATATATTTTAGCCTTATCTGCGATGAGTTTAAGCATGCAGTAACCTGTGCAATGACTGAAGACAGTCTGATGTGCCACGAATTGACCCTCATTATTGCCTATTGGACGCTGGTATGATCCAGTTGCATAAAAATATAATGCTATCAATACCTAGAAGAAATTAATTAGTACTTATAATTTTTTTAACAAGAAATAAATGACCATATCATTGTTTAATTTGTTGTCGAATTTTGTATTGAACTAATAAATATAAAGCCAACAAAAGCATATGTTTTCTCTATTTATACCATTTATTATGATAAGGTGGTGCATAAGCAACACCTATAAAAGTTATTGTGTAAAGGTTAGAAGTAAAAATAGTGATGCAATCAAGTAAACAGTAATTTACCTTAAGATCTTCAGACTTTAAGGGTTTCTTCATGAATGGCTTTAAGTCATCAAATAGGTTACGTGCTAAAACTTTTGTCAACCGGTATCGTTTTCTAACTTCTTCTTTATCCATGTCAAAGGGATCATACTCCTCACGAAAACGCACACGACGCCTTTTTCGTGATCTATCTTCGGAGTTATTGGCTTCCAAGAACTCGAATATTTCCAAGTCCAAATCCATTTGGAATCAATTTAAATCAATTGCAGTCACTCACTAGACCGTTCACTTTATATTTCATTATTTTTCGAAAATAAGTTGATTTACTTTTTAATGTTGTAACACTTGCGAACTTTTTTA
>JAEMBS010000032.1:146727-174138 GCA_018467065.1 Ephestia elutella | reverse complement strand
ACCAGGGGTGAGAGCTTCCAAGTCATTTGGATCTGGAGATAGCGGACAGAGAGGACGAGAGTTGAGGACCGCCTCAACTTTACAAAACACTGTGGCCAGCTCTTCAAAAGTTAGAGCCGTTTCTCCGATAATGCGGCGGAGGTGGGTCTTTGCGGATTTCACAGCCGCTTCAAAAATCCCTCCCCAATGGGGGCAACTTGGGGGACTAAACTTCCAGGTTATTCCCCTTTGGGCAGCAATTTGACTTAAACTAGTACAATTTTTATCAATAAACACAGAAACATCCTTAAGATAATTTACAGTTCCCTTATAGTTTGTGCCATTATCAGACCTAATAAGGGAAGGTAGACCTCGACGCGAAACAAAGCGATCCAACGCGGCGACGAAGGCCTCCGTAGTCAGAGCCGATACCACCTCCAAATGGACAGCCTTGGTGGCCAAACAAACAAATACACACAAATAGCCCTTCACAATACGGGCATTACGAAAGGGAGAAGCCTTGATCGAAAAGGGACCGGCAAAATCGGTTCCAACGCCGTCAAACGGTCTCGAAGGTCGGATTCGATCAGCGGGCAAATCACCCATCTGTGGTTGCATCGTGGATGCCTTCAACCTATAACATGCAATACATCGAAACAGAACACTACGGATTGCTCTTCGGGCAGACAAAATCCAAAATTCGCGTTGCAAAATAGCCAGCAAAGCATTGCACCCAGCATGGGCGTTACGAATGTGTCGATCAGACACCAAAAGCTGCACCAAGGGTCCGCCCTTGGGCAACAACAGAGGATGGCGAGTCTCATATGGAAGATCCGCCTTCCGGAGCCTGCCTCCAACCCGAAGAAGCCCATCCGAGTCGATGTACGGGTTCAAACGAGCGACCGCGCCCTTCAACTTAGCGCGTCCGTCGCGCAAAATACGAAGCTCTGACTCAAACCGTCCGGTCTGCACGACACGGACCCAATGCAACAATGCGCTCCGGCGCTCTTCTGCACCTGCAATCGGCTCCAACCGCTTTGCCTGTGGGTTTCTACAATTATGTATGAAACGCTTAATCCAACTGGTAACACCCAGAAGCTTATCCAAACTGCTATACCGAGCAAGTAGCCAATCCGGCTCCGACGTCGTCTCAGCGACTACAGCATGTACACGAAGCCCAGTCAAACTCAAAGAAGTAACATCTGTCTGACAGACAGGCCAAGATGTTTCTGATCCCATCAGCCACTCTGGACCCCACCAGAGCGGGTGTGACACCAATTCTGGTGCCGTACAACCTCGGGAAGCACAGTCCGCTGGGTTAAGCTCTCCCGGCACATGTCTCCATGTTATATCAATTCCAATATTTTGAATTTGGGAAACCCTGTTTCCAACAAAAACCTCCAAGGTATGTGGGGCCGCGCGCAACCATGCAAGCGCGACCTGGCTATCCGACCAGGCGAAGATGTCTCGTATCTCGACCGTGGCCGCCAGCTCACTGGCAACGTGATGCAACAATTTAGAGAGGAGGTGAGCTCCACTCAACTCAAGCTTGGGAATAGTCAGCCTAGTCCTGATGGGGGCGACCTTGCTCTTCCCTAACAAAAGCGAGACATTGACCCGGCCATCGGCGTCAACTGTCCGCATATAGACTGACGCGGCGTAGCCTCGCTCCGACGCGTCACAAAAGCCATGCAGGCTGGCTCGATATTTCCCGGGGGCAATATTCGACGAGGCAAGGCAATCCGATTGACTTCCTTAATCGATGAAAACAACTCGAGCCAATCATCCAATGGAGGACCAAACAGCGGCTCGTCCCACGAGACGCCCAAAGTCCAAAGTCTCTGAAGAAGACACTTCGCAGAGAATATTACTGGACTGATCCAACCGCTTGGATCAAACATACGAGCTATTACTGACAACACCGTTCTCTTAGTCCAGACCTTTGGTATTTCCAAGTCCACTTGGAATGTAAAAATATCGGTTAGCGGCTGGTACTGCATGCCCAGCACCGCTATCCTGTTGGGATCATCTACATCCTCAAACAGGTGAGGGTTCTGTTGGTGATCCTCCGGGATCCCTTCTAGAACTCTAGGCTCATTGGACAACCACTTACGTAGCTCGTAGCCACCCGTTTTCAATATTTCAATCAATTCATCCCACAGTAGGAGGGCCTCCTCAATACTTTGGGCTCCGGTGCACACGTCATCGACATACAAGTCACGTGACAGCACGGAAGCCCCACGGGGAAAGCGGATCCGTTCCCGCTCTGCCAATTCAAGCAATGATCTGATGGCGATATAGGGACTAGATTTCAAACCATATGTGTTTGTATTGAGTTCATACACCGTCACCGGATCCTCAGGGCGCTCACGCCAGAGTATCAACTGGAATCGCCTGTCCTCAGGATGTATGACTGTCTGGCGGAACATCATCCGGATGTCCGCGCCAAAAACCACTTGATGTCTTCTAAAGTTCAAGATGATGTCAATTATGTCCCTATGCAATTTGGGACCTGAATGCAAACATAGATTCAACGAAACTCCGTTCGAAGTGGGTGCGGACCCATCAAAGACAGTCCGCAACTTGCCCGTTGAGGCCTTCACCACCGCGTGGTGGGGCAAAATAATAATGCTCAGTTGAGCTCCAATCAACTCGAGCCGGAGACATGTGACCCAAATCCTCGTACTCGCGCATAAATTCAATATATTTATCGCGAAGTACGTGGTCACGCTGCATACGTCGCTCCATGGACAGCAGTCGTTTCTCCGCAAGCGCCCTACTTTGCCCTAGGCTAGGACGTGTAGCAACAAATGGTAACCTAGTTACAAACCGACCGGAGGGCAACCTCTCCGTGGTTGATTGAAAAAAGGCTTCGCACTCAGCGTGTTCCGGATCCATCCTGGAACTCATAGGTGGCTCCTCGACCTCCCAAAACCTTTGCATGGTCTTGGTCAAGGACGCAGATGCGACAACCGGTGGCTCCTCCACGGTGCCATTATCAAACACAGGGCCCATCAGGGCAAAACCAAAGATAGTAGACACTGCCATCAGTGAAGACGAACCCAGAGCCTTCTGGGTACCCAACAAAATCCAACCCAATACGTCCGAGCCCAGGAGCAAGTCCACTGGGCCGGGATGAAAGACAAAGGGGTCGGCCAAATCCAGACCCGAAACCAAAGACAACACACCCGGCGGTATGTCTGTCGAGGGCTGCCAACCCGCAATGGTATCCATTACCATAGCCGAAGTCGTGATCCTCATTGTGAAGGACTTCAGCGAAGAAAAGGTGACAAGTGTCTGGCCCGTCAGACACTTCACCTGTATGCCACCAACTCCAAGAAGTGGCACAGGCGAGTCTTCCACGACTAAACCTAACTGGTGTGCCACTCGAGTGGTAACCAAACTGCTTTGAGCCCCTGAGTCCAACAGAGCTCTCAAACTAATGGCTTCCCCCCCACGACCCCATACGCGGACCACCGCGGTAGGGAGCAGAACCGTCCGCGGCTCTGTCCCAGCAAGGGAGCAAGCTAGTTACGGGCTCCCCACTCTCTCCAAACCAGGGGCGCGCCACTGACCCGGGTAATATGGCGGGCGAGTGCACATCCCCATCTGAGGGGGGGCATAACCCGCGGCCCGGCCATACCTATAGTACGGCGGGTGGTACTCCAGCCGTGGGTACTCGTGCAGCGGCGGAGAAAACCGCTGCGGCTGCATGTGTTGGGTAGTGGTAACCCGCGTGGAGGGGGGTGTCTCCACTCTCACGTCCGATCTAGGGCCCCCGCCCATGGGGGCCTTATCCGGGGCCTGGCCAGCCACATACTGGCCACGACCTTGGGGCGCGTGGTCCCGGTCCACCAAGACCCGCGCAGGTACGACCCCCCTCCCGAGGGGGGGTGCGACGAGCGAAGCCGCGTCCTTCTTCCAAAGGTGGAGGGCTTCGCGCAGGAGCGCCCACGCCCATAGGGGACCCCTGCCTCAACATCCGGGTGCCATCCCCGTTCCGGTTCATGCAAAGCATCGCGTGGTGCCGCCCACGGCATGCACTGCATGGTATGGCCCTGGGACAGTCACGTGCATAGTGACCGCCCAAACAATAAAAGCAAAGTTCATGCCGCTTTGCCATGCGGCGCCGATCTTGTACTGGCAGTCTCTGCCAGTCCCTGCATTGCAGCAGGCTGTGGCCCATCCGACCACATTGCAGGCAGTCCGCGTCCCTCGCGACTGCTGCCGTGTGTGCAACCCGCGCACCAGCTCCACGCGGTGGCGGTTGTCTTCCCTGTTGGGGCTTCCCTCGCCATGAGGGTTCCAAGGGCCCGCGTTCAGGCGCTCTGGATGGCGCTGAGTCCGTCATGGTATTCTCAGCCGCCCGTGCCTCAAACTCCAAAAACTTCACCAAGTCAGTGAATGTTGGCAGGGTGGTGCTATCCCGTTCCGCATTCTCGCGCTCAAATCGCGAGCGGATGTCATTGGGTAATTTGCCCAATACAATGTGCACCAGCAAGAAGGACCATTGGTCCACCGGCAGCCCCAGTGTGCGGAGCACGTTACAGGCCACTGTAACGGGCGTGAGCAACTGCAGGCGCAACTGTGCCCTGTTGGCCACCTTGGGCAGGGCCATCAACTGTGCGGCGTGCGCATCCGCTAACAAACGTAAGTTTTGGTAGCGGGAGTTCAATAACTCCCAAGCCGTGTCGTACTGGTCGTCCTCCACCCGGAGGTGCTGGATGAGCGACCGCGCTTCACCCTCAAGAGTGGAGAGGAGGTAGGCCATCTTCTGGGCCTTCGACAAATCCTGTCGTGCTACGACCAGGGACTCAAACATATTTTTATATGCCACCCACTCCTCCATCCTACCCCCAAAGTGGGACAGCTGAAGGGTGGGGAGCCGACCAGTAACCGCTGGTCCTTCCTGTCTAACAGGTGTGCGAGGGGCTGGTCCGCCAGCCTGTCTCGCCCTTATTGCGGCCGCCGCCTCCACGATGTCATCGTGCAGACTCAGGATCTGGTCCAGGTCCGCCACGTGACCTGCGTAGACCTCCGGGGCAAGGTCGGCTTCGGTAAGCGCCGCCATGGCCGCTTCCGCGTTGTTCAATCGTGAGCGGAGCTGATCCGCTCTTTCCAGTATAGCGGCCTCCCTGTCCTTCCGGGACAGGAGTCCACCGGCCGTCACAAACCATCTCAATTCGTTGGCGAGTGTCGCCTTAGCATGGGAGACCTTCGCCATCGCGTCAAGTCACAACCAAAATAAAAAAAACAATTAATTATTTTTTACAAACGAACAAATAGAGGGTAGAACAACTACGCTCTGCTACCAGAAAATGTGCGCAGAGAATCCGGGCAAACGAAATGGCGGGAGGGTTCGGTACCGAAAAATTTACCGGGTAAAAAAAATACCGGTAAAAACCTCGACCCGACACTACGTCTGTCCGACTAAAACCTAACTTAACCTATACGCAGACTGCTACCACCATAGCTTATAACGGGAGCTACAGGGCCCTTTACACTAAACCTAACTTAATAACTAATCTTCAACTCACCAATTTGAATCTCCCTGATCCAACTTCGAGTGTCTTCGGAGAGGGGGGGGGTTGGTCCCTAATCACCCAAACTACCCCCTTGAGATCTCAGTCCCCAGAACAAATACCTGTCTTTCTTCTAGAAGGTCCACTCGACGACGGCTGGATGTGAGCAGGCAGCCACAATTCCCGTATCACAGCAAACAGTCTAAGTACATTTCTTTCGCACAACACAAATTATCGCGAGCTTATTAGTTATTTAACAACGATGAAATACACAATTACAATTCAAACTAACAATTAAACAATCACAAGTCAAACTAGTTAACAGACCGTTCACACGCGGTCGTAAAACTGACCAACAAGATGGTCGACCCGCACCGGCGGGGATATATCACGCGGTATGACCTCACACGCGCGCGATCCAAACGCTACTGAAAATGGCCGTCTCGCGACGCAAGCCGGGTCCTTGCCATGAGAACCCCGCGGCCGCCTAGCGGCAGCAATGCGAAACGCCCGCGTTTCGTTTCAAGCAATTATATTACAAACAGTTAAAAATAACCCACACCTTTTTAAAACCATAGAAGAGTGTGGAAGTAAAATTAACACACGAAATAAAAATAAGCTAAATCTACCAATTAGCAGAATGGCCCTTTTCGGGTCTAGTCCTTTGGTCATGTGCATAAAAATATTTAATAAAAGTCCTGATGTTATCAAAGCTGAAATAAATATAAGGACTTTTGTCAAAAAGCTTAGACAATACTTGATAGAAAAATGTTTCTATTGCTTAAAAGACTTTTTAGAATAATTTGTTAAAATTACTACCAAGCAGACATTTCTTAATATTATTTCTTTATTGTTATTTTTTAATGATTTAATTTTTATTTTATTTGACATGTTATTTAATTTGTACCAG
This sequence comes from Ephestia elutella, assembly GCA_018467065.1. Lineage (NCBI taxonomy): Eukaryota > Metazoa > Arthropoda > Insecta > Lepidoptera > Pyralidae > Ephestia > Ephestia elutella. The sequence goes on along the minus strand of JAEMBS010000032.1, from coordinate 167,727 downwards.
TACGTTTTAATTTGACATTTTTACTTTAATCTATTTTTTCATATTTTTATTTGAATCGAATTGTAATCTAATTGTTAAGTTATAATAAGCTAATTGTAGTGCCCTACCAGGGTTCCATGTTGTCTCTATATTTATTATGTGTCCTGTCTAAATTACATGGAAACAATAAAGTGAATTGAATTGAATTGAATTAAATTGAAGGACATAAGACTGACTTTGACTTTGAAATCAAATAATAGTGATTTGTTTGCTTTTAATTATTTTGTGTAAGTGTGTCCAGATCAAACATTTTAGGCACAAGCCTTTATCGTCAACAACGAAGAGGTTTTGGTGCAAAAAAACTGATGCTCAAGTCAACTGTTGCGGAGTTCCCTCGTTGGTAGCTGATCCTGGACTAGGAGCACCAGAAAGGATTAATTGAACATTTAAGTTGAATCTTATTCAGTGTTAGTTTCTTTTTAAATTTAGCTCAGTTTAATATGTGTACCTACTTAACTCCTATTACAGTACCTAAACCGACCGTATTAATTATTTTACAACAAAAAGACGATATTAATCAACAGTGTCGCCCAACCACTCTTGCCACAATGATTGACCACGCAGCCATTATAAACACTGCTTTGATGTTACATGCCGCCGGTCATAACCTCAAATCAACATCCAATCCAATAACAGCAGGCATAGCAGGTTAAGGACAGAAGGAAGGATGGTTTAATAAAATAAGGAGTTTATGTACCTATATGCCAACTAGAATAAGTTTTTTACAAAAAGTAGTCATTTTTGTCCTCTTTTCAAATATATCAGTGCCGAAGAATCATCCATGAATAATCCTTTTATTGGATGAATAAATAAGGAGCGTAAATCAGTGTTCCGTAAACTTTTTGGGTTCGAGGTACATCTACGGCATACAGGGGTAGGTATTGTACATAAAGTGGTAAGACAGAAAATTATAAAATAAAGTAGGTAAGTACAAAGACCCTGTTTATTTAAAAAGAAAAACAAATTATTAACCAAATCAAAAAACTACATACAAAAATAACATTTAGTTTTTGTATACGAAAAAGCTCGCGCGGCCTATAGCCATAATCTTTAGTGATTGTATAAATATAGAATAAATTATAAATATTAATCTAAATAATGTCTCGTCTTTATATTCGTATTTCGTACTAATGCAAAATAAGAATACCTACTCATAAAACTTTATAAAATCAATAAAACAGCGTAAAACACATTTTGTCAATCCAGTCATAATTCAAATTAAATTAAAATTCATTTATTTCAGGTTTCTTAGACCCATATCCCAAAGTACCCAAAGATATCGCAACAAAAATCTAACATTTTTTCTCGGTAATATCACATGCTGCAAATTGAACATTGTGTATGTGAAAACTGATAGAAGTAATACTCGGTAGGTAATGAATAAATGGACTTGTTGCCAAAATGGCGGTGGTGGTCATTAAACCAAAGTGCCCTCGTGTAGTCCTGGCACCGTCAGACGCCAAACCCGACAGGTAGCTTTACGAAATTCTACCTTTTTCGCTCAAATTAGCTTTTCGCCTTCGTAATCTAATGTTGAAACATCGCTTGTCCTAACAGCCTATACAAATTTATTTTAGAAAGCTTTAATATAATATCGAAATCGACCACGTTTCCTCGAAAAACGTTTTCCCAAATCCAAACCACTCAAAAAGTGAGTAGATACGCACAGCGATAGATGACGAATTGCACCTATATCGCTTATTTATTTTATAAATCATACATAACAAACAAATCACAGAAGAGGAAATAAAAAGTAACAATTTAAGAACACAATATGAAGATTATGCATGTGTGTGCTGCAACATCCTAATCCTAACTATCCTAACTATAATATTATAGATGCGAAAGTAAGTTTGTTTGTTTGTTACCTTTTCATCTACTGAACCAATAGTTAGAATTAGAAGTACTAAGAACGACATAGGGTACCTTTCATCCCGGGAAAAAGCACTACTCCCGTGGGAAATTCACGCAAGCGAAGCCGAGTGAATGCAAAAGCTATGCAACAATGATTAAAAATGAATACCCCGACAGCAATTTGATTTTGTTAACAAACACGAATCGCAAAAGTTGACATTCCTAAGCTACATAAGCCACGGAACAGTAGCGGAAGGAAAACAGGCTAAAAGCCCCTGGGTACTGATGCAGCTTGCAAATTAGCCACGCTTGCTGCCGAGACACGTCAGCTCGGGCTAAGAGATTACTCTCTACGTAACGACAACGTCCGTATCTGCATACATTTTAAGCGCCCGGTAGAAACATTTCTGTCATTTGCCCTTTCTCAAAGATTCACTACTTAACTTGATGACCCAATTAGACCACCGCTTTGCTTTTCAACCCTACACTAATGATTTCAGGTCAGTTACAAAGTTTAATTTAATTTTCTAACTACGCTGTGCAACTCAGTTACATTTTCTCGGAAATATGTTTCCTCGGAACTTGTTACCAGTGTTGCAATCTTGCGCTTCAATGCAATGCAACTTCCAAGATTGAACAGAATTCAATACCTGATACGTATAGAAACTGAAATATGTATTTAGTTGAAATGATCAGACGTATTTATAGTGAGAGATTTTAGAAGTACTTCTATAAAGTCGGTACTTTTGCTATTATCTATAGTATTATCTTTGGAAGATACCTTTTTATAGTTTACGAGACAGACCGCACAGATTATTATGATCCACTTTCAGTAGATAAGTACATACATAAGTAAGGTAAGTTTATTAATATTTAGATTATCATAGAAGTCATCGACACGAAAATACCATATCACTTTACAAGTTCAAGTGGCCTAGGCTCTTGACTTGCGCTTGAAAGGCACAGCAGGTTCGAATCTCATGAGGCCAATACTGTACCAGGTACCTACCTCTGAATCTGTTGATCTATCTAACTAAGTAATGTACCGTTACCGGTGTAAGAAAACGTAGAAAACTTGAACCTGGGTTTTTGTCGTCATAAAGCAGTTTGGAAATCATATCACTATTTGGCGTCTTAAAAATTACTTATATCAAATAGTATACAAAATCTTATTTGTTTATCCAGTAATAACACACATACCTATACTAAGTTAACAACACACTCAAAAGAGATAAAAATACTTACTAAATACGTATGCGAAAAAGTCTTCTTTTAAATGGCAGAAATTCATTGATAAAAAAACTCGTTTTGTTTGTCAATAAAAATAAATAGGTGGTACCTGGTGCATTGCGGTCGCCGTTAGGCGTTAAATTGAACGCCGCCGGCTATAAAACCTAATTGAGTGTATGTCCATTAAGGGAGGGCGCCGGGAGATCGACGATTGACTACGACTCCCCGAAAATACGATACAACCGTATCTACTTGCTCCTTTGAAAAATTCCAACGACGCAATATATTAGGTATCTTGTACTGAAAATAAGAAGGTACTTATGATAAATCAGGAAAATAGGTATCAGGTAATACACATTGATGTATACAAATTCATAGCGAATTTGCCTATATTAGCACACCATAGACCCCTACAGCGTTAACTTTATATACAGTTAGGTAACTGTGCTTTTGACAGCATCAAAAATATAATATCTAGGTACTAGTGTGCGAGGGCCACAGGCGCCCACTCTTGTAGTAGTGTTTGTACAATAAAGGAATTTAAGAAAACTGAGTAATCCTAACTAATATTCTAATCTATACATATAATAAAACAGTAAAAATATTTTGTCTGTACATTTAATATTTTTGACTGAAATGGATAGAGGGAGACCTAAAAAGAACAATAGAAAGCATAAAAAATTTTTTGGAATTTCTTGTCTGTCTGTCTGTCTGTCTGTCTGTCTGTCTGTCTGTCTGTCTGTCTGTGTGTATGTACGCGTTTCACGCAAAAACTACTGGACGGATTTGAATGAAACTTTTTTTGTTGTATAGCTATTAAGCCTGGGCAACATATAGGCTATAATTTATTTTGAAAACTGGAACACCTGATGAAGAACCATAACGGAACAGCTAAACTATAAGTAATATGGAAATGGTGCCTTAACAAAAATCGTTCAACCTGATGAGCATTTTTTGCCGACATATAAAAATTGAAGATCTGGAACATCTGATGAAAAGCTCCAAGAGACCAGCTACACTATAACATATATGGAAATGGCGCCTTAGCAAAAATCGTTCAACCTGATGAGCATTTTCTGCTGACGTATAAAAATTGAAGATCTGGAACATCTGATGAAAAGCTCCAAGAGAGATTTTTCATCTAAGCGAAACTCACGCGGGCGAAGCCGCGGGCGACAGCTAGTCCTAGCTATAATATTATAGTGAGTTTGTTTGTTACCTCTTCACGCTTTATCTACTGAACCAATCTGCCTGAAATTTCGCATACTCATAGTTAGAAGTACAGAGAAGGACATAGGGTACCTTTCATTCCGGAAAAAGGCACGGTTCCCGTAGGAAATTCACGTGGGCGATGCCGCGGGCGAAAGCTAGTTATATTATAAAGGCGAAAGTGAGTTTGTTTATTTATTTGTTTGTTTGTTACCTCTTCACGCTTCATCTATTGAACCAATCTTCCTGAAATTTCGCATACAAATAGTTAGAAGTACTGAGAAGGACATAGGGTACCGCTTATCCCGGAAAAAAGCACTGTTCCCGTGGGAAATACACGCGGGCGAAGCTGCGGGCAAAAGTTAGTATATTATATAGGAAAAGTACTCTTAACTTCTCAAAAGGTTGCTAGCCCATCACCTATGACAAGAATCTATATTCCCTCGGAATCTGCGCGGAAAGAGAAGTATCTAGCTGATTCATATTCCCTCGGAATCTGCGCGGAAAGAGAAGTATCTAGCTGATTCTAAATTCAACACTTTTAAGTGTAGTAAAAGTTTAGTAGTGGTTAAGTTGTGAGTTGTGAATAGTAAGTATCTAGTTGTGAGTAGAAATACACTAGTAACTATATATTAGTTGCTTAGTAGCTTGACTTGCATTGTCTAGTTAGACAGTAGGTCTATGTGGAGGAGCGTGCGCTATCAACCGCTCGTACAAGGGGCTCTCTCTGTCCTGTGAAGTCTAAGCCGTCGACAAAAGTATCCTTACCATTGTCACATTCCACCCCATGTTCGGAGTGGTAAGAGAAAAAAAATATTTTTAGAGTCACCTGCGTTTTTTGTAAGTAAAACCAACGGATATATTACTTGAGACCTTTGTTTTCTGTAGTTGATTTTCGTTTAATTTTCAAAAACAGTCCTAACTGGTTTCAATAGACTTCAGAAACAAAAAAGAGGAGGTTCTCAAGTCGGCTGTATTTTTCTTTATTTGAAAAACGATAAGAAAAAGGTGACCTTTGTAGTCTACATAATAATTTTGAATTTGAAATTCCCACAGAAGCGAAGCCTCGAATCGTAGCTATAAAATTCGTACATTGATTTACACTATACTCGTATAATAAGAAAATTTAAATGGGATCCATTATACATACATATTTACGAGATATCGAAGATATACGAAAGTAAAAAGAGGAGCGCTTAAAAAAACATAAAGTACCTACCTACACATCTTGAGTTATACATTAGTATTCTAACTTTCTAACTCTCCGGGGTGGCTCATATGAAACTAAATGACATTATTTTTCTATAATATCCCCACGGTATTGTGCCTGTACTGTATCAATAATCCATTCCCGTTACGGAAAAGTGTCCGTTACCGTTGTTAATGGACACTTGCGACGTGGTACAGATAATACAGTTAAGCTCTTTGCAAAAATATAATATAATTTTTTTTGCACTTCTTTTGAAGCTCTTTTGCAAAAATATAGATCACACATTCGCTATTGTAGAGTCTGGGCCCAATACCAGTGGAACCTAAAAGAAATTTTAAATACTGTTGAATGTATATGTTACCGTTAATTTGCGTAAATCAGTTAGAGTGCCGATTAACGACGTATTCTGCAGATTATCTGGCTGAGTCAGTTAAAGTGGAAAAAATATTTGAGTTCCTACATTAACTAGTTACTGCAGACTTCCTAGGTAATCTGCAGACTAACGACCATGCATACGGTTAGTTCCATAAAACAGGTTCTTGTTTAAAAATAAACCATTTTAATTCGTTGTTGGTAATTATTTAATAAAATATCTAAGACTTTCAATTTTCAAGTGGTCCAATATAACTTATTTTCTCCCCTCAAGTCTTACCGGGTGATCATAAAAAAAAAATCTGAGCCTAACTTGTTTTCTGCCCTCAAAGTCTTTCCGGGCGGTCATAAAAAAAATAACCTGAACCTAACTTCTTTTCCGCCCTCAAAGTCTTTCTGAGCGGTCACTATCTTCTGCAATTTAATGATGTATGTACCATTCGTTACTGTGCAGACTAACTAGGTAAAGTGCAAATAAGATCTTTTTTATTCAAATTTTACACTTTAAGGCGCTACCCAAGGCTAATCAGAGGGGGTGAGGGGCGGTACGTATAAAGCTTAAAGCTGACACAATAAGGTTACTTTTCGAATTTTTTATAATTTGTGTTTTTGCTAATTTCGTTAGGCGCTTAGGGTAATTATTTTAGAGGTTTTCTTTTAATTATGATAAAACACTAAATATATTTTAAATAAAAAATAAGCCGGTATTGTTTTTAATAATTGTATTCTTTATTTAATTCTTAAAAAAAAATGTACTGTTATCGCTTAAATTACGGTGATTTTCGACAATAAAGGAAAAAAACAGGATTGTGTATTATTTTTATTATCTAGTCTTATTTATTTTATTTGTGATTTGATTCGGTATAATTCTAATTTAGTATTTTTCTCTTTACGGGATATTTTTCCTGCTTCAGTACTTCTAACCTATGGTTCACACTTTTAAAGACAGTACGTTTTCGAAAAATCCTTATTGGGTATGCCCTTAACGACTCGTATTAGAGCATCTGCAGATTACCTAGTTAATGTGCACATTAACGTATTATGCATTCTAACGGTAACATATAAATGTATTATTTTTTTCTGTTTTAATGTGTAATCGCACACGAGAATTCTATTTACATTTGATCCGTACCCATCATCGTCATCGCTTTGTTAATTTTTGTATCGATTATCTTAAAACTACTGAACCGATTTTAACATCTTAATTCAACTCTTTAAGGCCTCGCAGTCAGTTTTCGAGTGTCTATTTTTTAGCTTTGAAATATCACACCACAACAGATTGCGAAAAAGATTAGATACTAATTTTAAGTAGGTAATTTATTTTATAATTTAATTATATTTTTAAGAGAGTGGCTCAAGCACTTCTCAAGTGAAAATTTGACGAAGGCCTTATTTTATTATGCGATTCAGACTATTCACTAAGTATTAATAATTCAGTTACATTTGAATTTCTAGTTCACCAAATATTCCAGCCACGTTGGCTGAAATGTTAACTTCCGCCAACGGACATTTATTTCCTGAAACGAACTTATTAAAAACATGCTGGTTCTAATGAGCATGAATGCATCCTTAAAAGTTTTATTAAATGACTTTTCTTTATGACACATTTCGTATTACGACGTTAATACAAACCTTATAAGTAGTTATTTAAACAAATGTTTTAAAAAGTTGTTTTAGATGTTTTTGTAATAGATAAACTCAAAAAAGGCACGGTCGATTTGGTAAAAATTTGATATAATTACTTATTCCTGATTGTTGTTAAAAAAATATACAGGATATCTACTAAGTATCTCGAAAATTGGCACACTTCCCACGGGAACGTAGATTTTTATGCAAATTCAACTTTAATTTGATTAATTTAATTTGGTACCAAAAGTAGAGTTGCAAAGATCTTTCAAGCCGGATTTGCACGGTTAAATTATAACTAAGTCTCACTTAATCTGTCCTGGTGCAGAATTCCCTTTTAATTGTAGATACTTGCCATGACTTAAGTTAGGAAACATTGAATTACCTACTGAGTTTCTCGTTTATTTTATTTTCAAACTCAAAATTTTATCTACAAGAGTCATCAAATAAATATATTTGATGACTCTTGTAGATAAAAACAGCTATTTGCCAACGGTTACCGTACAAACAAGATACACGATAATTTAAAATGTAATTATTATGATATATGATAAGAAAGATTAAAATATGTGCATAAATAGTTATTTATATATTATTTACTAGCTGTCGCCCGCGGCTTCGCCCGCGTGAGTTTCGCTTAGATGAAAAATCTCTCTTGGAGCTTTTCATCAGATGTTCCAGATCTTTAATTTTTATACGTCAGCAGAAAATGCTCATCAGGTTGAACGACTTTTAATAAGGCGCCATTTCCATATATGTTATGGTGTAGCTGGTCTCTTGCAGTTCTTCATCAGATGTTCCAGATCTTCAATTTTTATACGTCATCAGAAAATGCTCATCAGGTTGAACGACTTTTGTTAAGGAACCATTTCCATAATTCTTATAGTTTAGCTGTTCTGTTAAGGTTCTTCATCAGGTGTACCAGTTTTCAAAATAAATTATAGCCTAAATGTTGCCCAGGCTTAATAGCTATACAACAAAAAAAGTTTCATTCAAATCGGCTCAGTACTTTCGGAGATTAGCGTGATCATACATACAGACAGACAGACAAGAAATTCCAAAAATTTTTTTTTGCTTTCTATAATTCATTTTAAGTGTCCCTCTATCCATTTCAGTCAAAAATACTAAATGTACAGACAAAATATTTTTACTGTTTTATTATATGTATAGATTTATTATTTATTCTATTTATTTTTTATTTTATTTGAACTTAAAGCTACACTATTCAACCTAAATATCAATTTAGCTATACTAAAGTTATCTGTGCACATTTTCTTCCGTTCAAATTTCGTTCCGTGGACAGCGCCCCATGGAACCTACCTTACCTCACTTCACCCTTTTGCAATCAAAGGAAGGCAAGTGGCTCGATTTATTGAATACAAATTTTCAAACGTCTTTAATATATCTTCTCAACTTCTGGGCTCAGTAATAAAAGAGATTTACTTTTTATTAGAATCTCTTTGATCCCTTTCATCAAACCTTTTCACAGGTTTATCAACTCGTCAATTTATTTTACACCTAAAATATATTTAAAAGCCTTTAAAAAAGGGGTAATATGATATGATATTAACGATCATTCATTATTTAGGTACATTATATTAGGAGTACAGTTTGTCTTTATTTGATAACATATCATAACGATGACTATACTACTTATAATGATGATACTAACTAATATTATAAATGCGAAAGTGAGTTAGTTTGTTTGTTTGTTCATTTATTTGTTTATTACCTCTTCACGCTTTATCTACTGAACCAATCTTCCTGAAATTTCGCATAGTTAGAAGTACTGAGAAGGACATAGGGTAGGTACTTTTCATCCTGGGTAAAAGCACTGTTCCCGTGGGAAGTTAACGCGAGCGAAGCCGCGAGCAAAAGCTCTTCGACTATATATAAAAAAAAATAAGTGAATGTTGTTAGCGAAGTAAAGATTTTTTTTTAAATTATACATTGAATTCATGTTGACCAGAATGATTTATCTTTTGCTAGTTATATTAAATATATTAAAATAATAATAATTTTGATTTATATTAGTGTGGCTACATGATAAACTCTAAACTTCGAGCAACAGGGATTTCCGCGCGCGGCGTCTGTGTTACACAGAAGAAAAAATTCAATAGTTTTCTGTTTATGGGCCACATCTAGAGCGACGCTATTCTCGTGCCAGACAGAATCCACGTCATATGACAATCTTGGAAGTTTGATCGTTACAACAACAAGCGCGTGTAATATCGGCTTAACGAGGCACACGTAGTCGATAAGCGGAGCAGCCCGATTTACTACGCAATGGCTCGTTAATCGAACAAATAACTAAAGTTTCTTCGAGGCTCTATGCGAAATTGTTATTGCAAATCATTACTTGACGAATAGATAATGAATTAATCGAGTTTATGCATCATTTGTTTGCCCGGAGCTTTCGTGAAAATATTCCATAAAATCCATACTGAGCAGACGTTCAATTTTAAATGATTCTAATTATAACTGTTTATTTATTCAGTAGGACCGACACAAATTCATTAAGAATTCGCCAATACTGTATTATGCAGGCTAAACTCATATGTGGAGACATCGATGTGGAAACCTTTCTCTACAGTAAATTTTGCGAAATCCGTACATACATACATTATCACGCCTTTTCCCGCGAAATCCGTGCACGTTACCTAGTTATCCATTCAATGAGACTTCTTTTTTCCGCGCACGAGTTGGCACTCCTGGCGGGGGAGGTCTGTCATATGGTACAATCCTGTCATTTGAATTTGACAACTGATGACAGTATTGTACCATCTGACAGACCTCAATCGCCAGTAGCGCCAACTAGTGAGCGGAAAAACTATAATCCAATGAGGGATTTTCCGAGATCCAAATTAAAAAAAAAATAGTTCCAGATGAATTCATAGGTGGCGCTTAGTAAAAGGCGAGACCATTCAAAAAGCAAAAAGGCACGGAATGAGGGATTTTCCGTGACACAAATTAAAAAAAGAAATAGTTCCAAATGACTTCATAGATGGCGCTTAGTAAAAGCCGAGAGAAAAAAATCCATACAAAAAGCAAAAAACAAACGGGATTGGCATTAAAAAAAAAAAAACTTAGTAAAAAAAAAACTAAAAAGTATCTATATTGTGATTTGTGCAACTGTCAAACTGTTATGTGATTTTTTTTTCTGCCTCTGGTTGAAAAGTAAAAGCGCACCATATAGGTTCAGCCATTATTACTACTCGGCTTTCATAAAACGCTATCTGTTGAGACTTTTTTGTACTGATTTTTTTTTCTTAATTAGCTGTCAGAAAAATCGCTCATTGGCTTTAAAAAAAAACTTAATCAAAAACATCTAAAAAGTATCAATATTGTGATTTGTGCAACTGTCAAACTGTTATGTGATTTTTTTTCTGCCTCTGGCGAACAATAAAAAACGCACAATATAGGTACACCCATTATTACAACTCTGCTTTCAATAAAACTCCATCTGTTGAGATTTTTTTATACTGATTTTTTTTCTTAATTAGCTATCAAAAAAATCGCTTATTGAGTTATCGTTTTATCAATTGGGTTATCATGTACAGTAAATCCTAACTATCCTAACTAATATTATAAAAGTGAAAGTGGGTTTGTTTGTTTGTTTGTTACCTCTTCACGCTTCATCTACTGAACCAATCATCCTGAAATTTCGCATACACATAGTTGGAAGTACGGAGAAGGACATAGGGTACATTTCATCCCGGGAAAAAGCACTGTTCCCGTGGGAAAAATCACGCGGGCGAAGCCGCGGGCAAAAGCTAGTAATAAATAAAATCAAAATAAAATCCGTTTATTTCAGGTTACGTAAAAAAACCATACCCATAAAAATACATTAATTAAATAATAACGAAGCGGTAGTAAAGTGATTAAGACGAAAGGACCCAGGTTCAAATCCTGCTCGTGTCACATGAGTTTGCATACCAATCTGACTCATGTATGGTAGTTTTCATACTTTTCATAGGCCACTTGCTTTCGGTGAAGGAAAACATCGTGAGGAAAGTTACACAGCTATTTTTTTTTATAGAATACGATAACTGCTGCTAGATGGCGGTAGTTGTCAAATCATGTCAGATGCCCGACTTGGGAAAAATCTGACACCAGTGTTATATGAATAACACACTCAAAAAAAAGAAGACCTAAATAATTAGGTATATATTTTCAAACAAATTAATTATCCTGGAGGTCGAATGACAAAGCGCCAACACTCAGCAATAAAGGTATAATTTAGGTCAAAGAATGAGAAAGCGATGTGAACATATTGCCATTTGTCTCGACCTTCTTCGGTGGCATGCGTCGGGTTGTGGCGACACACAGTCGAACTTATGTCGACTAACTTTCGGGCTTGAACACATTCATATTGTATTTGTATGTGAAAGGCCAGGATGTGTTAGCGAATCCTTTTATTTATTTACAACCATTAGTAGATGAATTAGTACAACTAGGGGCCTCGTTATGTATGATACTCGTAATATCTCACTCGAACAAGCTAAATGTGGATTCATAATTCATTTATTTGCCATAAAACATGATAGTAAAAGGTGTTACAGTAATTGTGTAGGTGCTAATACATGTTCTGCTTTAAATACAAATTCATACATTTATCACATTTGTAAAGTTTTATTGACAATTATTTAAAAAGTCATTAAAAATTTAATTAACAGTCACATTTAAAATTATACAATGACTGGGGAATTGATTTAACATTGCGTGTAAATAATAAAGTGAAAAAAGACATATAATGTATGTAGTTTATTAGTCTACATGTATGCTACATTCACAATCCATAAATATTTCGTAGTCAAAAATCACATTATAAAGAGGCGAGCTGATAGCTACTACGCTAGGGACAGTCGTAGCACTCGTAGCATGGGGCGTAACCATTGCGTAGCGAATCTACGCGGCTACGCCGATCATGTAGCAGCCTTTAATCTTTGTTATACCGAAATTAGAATTCTTGTATCTACAGACCCACAGTGTACAGAAGACCGATGAAATCGGAAATTTGCCTTCCGTACTCTGTGAGACCTTTTGAAGTTGAATACACTATATAGCTTTCCATCAACAGTAAGATAAATTATAAAACTTTACATATAAAGGATAAAATGTAAAGATATGTTATATGTAGGATAATGATACTTTATCATTATCCTTCTTCTGGACGGTTTGAAATAACGACGCTTTTGTCAGACGTGGAACAAAAAATGTAAGTACAATTTTTACTTCAATTATAATTATTGAAATGTATCTAATATTCTATACCTTTTAATCAACGTCGCTTGCGGCAAACTAAAGATACCTAAGTATATAGGATATTTGAATATTTGAACCAGTTACTAGTAGTTATATTCTAGAAATATGTAAGGGAAAAGCTCCCATTCGAGCAACAAGGACTTCCGCGCGCGGAGGAGTCCGTGTTGCTCTATGATGTAAAGCATTAAAACTCATTGTATAGATACTCGTAACTACTATATAGATGTGCAAATGTATTACATACGAATCAATTAAAAAATATTTAACAAATTTAACTTTTAAAATTACTTAATAAATATTTAACAATCAAATCGTATGTTCGTAAACCGTTTACAGAATATCTATAGATAGCCAGAAGCTGCTATCTCTAAATTTAAATAATTGATTTGGGGACAAGATCACGTTTACTGAGCACAATGTTTACCTTTATTTGAATACCTAAAATTTTGTTTTTCAGTCATTCGCTTATGTAATTCATGCCTATCTAACCAACTGTTTTCGGAACCGAAGTAAATACGTTTTTAATTAAAAACCATTGGATACCTGCTTAAAACTCTGATATTACTTCATGAAAATATTGATGAAAAGCCAATGATGTTCGTGAAAGGTACTGAAAATCGTTTCATTTCAGCAAACGTTATATTAAATGCTAAAGTTTGGTTGTGGCGTGTGTTTGTGAGTATTTGTTACTCAATCACACAAAATCTACTGGACGGATTTTGATGAAATTTGGTGCACGGGAAGTAAAATTCCGGGAATAACACAAAAGTTACGTTTTATTCCGATGTTCCCGTGGGAACGAGACTCCGAGGTACCTCGGAATAATTGTAATTTTTTTTTATTAAAGATGGGTTTGCTCTTGACCACAGTCTTGCCCGAGGACAGAGATGAGGTCTACGATGTAGCGAGCTTACCCAGAAGCTGCCTAATATAATGGTATCTAAAGGTACATAATATAATCAGAATCACAAGTATTTCACTCATATAGTTTAAAAATACTTAAAATAAAACAGTATTAGTAATTGCTAGATTTATTACACTTTATTGTAGCTTAATTAATTATTTTTACAAGTACTTAATTAGTTTATGTCATTTGCAGAATAAAAAACACGTATATTTTTCTTTAATTTTCATTAGAATTTTACATCGGCCTTCGACGACACACTCCCCGCCGAGCGACGTACACGGCTGAAAACAAAATAGAATAAATATATATGGCTATAATTCAAGTTGGGATGAAAACACATTGTTTGTATGTATGTATGTATGTATGTTTGTTCCGCGATAACTCTCGAACCGTTAAATTAATTTCGATGATATTAAGAATACGTGTAGCAACTTTCCATTTTTAAGTTCGTTGCGCAACAAAATCGGTTCAGCCGTTTTTGAGATATACGCATATTTTTAAAATAATAATCGCGAGGTCTAAGTTCGCGGCGAACCACTAGTTAATGAGAGTTTTTGTTTACGCCAGCTAATGTGCGGAACTCACTCGTTGGCGCCACTGGCGAGTGAGGTCTGTCAGATGGTACAATACTGTCATTAGAATTTGACAACGATGACAGTATTGTATCTGACAGACCTACAGTTTTAAGCCTTGTAAACAATTTTATACACATTCAATATTTTTAGAAAATATTTTTATCGCAAATTTTTAATACATACATACATACAATCACGTCTTTATCCCATACGGGGTAGACAGAGCCAAGAGTCGTGAGACTCGAAGGCCACGCTTAGCTGAATAGTGAGCTCTGTGATGGAATGGAGATTCAGGTATAGTGACAGGTTGCTAGCCCATCGCCTATGAGTGGAGGAATCCCCAGTTTAAAGCCCTTTCCCTCGATTGACTTTTACAATCTGCGCGGGAAGCAGCTGGCACATTCTATGTTTTTTCTTCGCTCCCAGACCAGCATGGAAGCAAAAATAAATTTTTAATGTTATGTAAAAATCATAAATAGACAGCAGTATAGCTCACTGTTTATATATAACAACATATAGTAAAGCATAGATATACAAGAGAAGGTAGTTCTTTGGAAGATTTTTATTTAAATGAAAAAATTAGCCATAATTTTAAATATTTTCACATATATTTATCTACAAAATCGGAACGATTTTCTTTCTAGTTACTGTTAGTTTCGAAAAGAGAAAAGGCCAATATGCAGCTAGCAATAATTCAAGTTAGCTTGTAACAAGTATTGTTCATGTGTACTTACAGCTGTCAAGCACAGAAACCATAGACATACAACAACGAAAAGTTGTAGAAAGAAAATTCTCAAGTAGCACGTAAGTTGCACATTTACAAGAGTAGATGTGAGGTGACAGTTCTCGACAGAATTCCATTTTTAAATTAAGATTTTTGATTATAATTATTGAACTTATACAACGAATTATGTAGGGTAGGTGTCATCTACATGAAAAGCGAGGATGATTTTTCTCGTCTATCCCATAGTTGGGCGCATCATTAGATGGATAGATCTTTTAAAATTATTGTGAAGAGCATTTTTCGATAGAAATCCGTTTGAGAAATAACTATAATATAGCCATTAATTATTTACCCCAGAGTGCATCTTTATAGTAAATGGAGTTTCTAGGAAATGTGAAAAAAAAATCATGACATTAGAAAATATAATGAAATTAAAACAAAAACTACTGCTACTACTGCTGTGTAAGCTATAAGTTAAAGCCAATATTCCCCGTAAATAAACCTGTAAGGTTAAACTTATAAAACTGAAAAAGTAATCGATGAAACGAATTCCATTAAATAAATACTTCGATATACATTATAGATACCTATATTAGGTATTAACGACTCGTCAGTTGTATAAAACTGGAAATAAATAATAAGGGTGGGACTCAGAGACCCTACAATGCGCGTGGCCATTTGGATATTTAAATTATTTACCATATATAACCGATTTGACAGATTACAATGAGATAAGCTGGCCTAATTGAATATGTATTTTTATAGTAGTTTATCCCTCACAAATAATCACTTTTTAAATATTTTTTTTACACGAAACTACAAAACAAACTACCACCAAGCGTTTCAGAAAAAGGGTCTCATCCATAGAGCAACACATATACGGACTCCTTCGCGCGGAAATCCTTGTTGCTCGAAGGTCTCATAAAAATTTTTCAGAAGGTAAATATATATATATATAGAAGGTATATATATAGATCTTACCTCCTTCTATTACTTTATATCTATGGCAAACTCTGGGCATACTTACAGACACCACAGTTCCGAGCACAGACGAATTTCCCCGGGTTAAAATAAGTAACGTTATTTGTTCCGCATATTGGATTGTATTCCGGAGTGGAGGGGCAGTCTTGTACACATTGTCTTTGCAACGGGCTCTCCGAACTGCGAATGTTATTGGTTTGTCTGTAAGTGGAAGCTAGACAAAAAATAGCCCAAAGCAAAGAAAAAAACACTACGCGAAAAGAAGTGACCCACCAAATGGAGTTGTAGTCACCGATGTTCTACTGTTTGTTATACTAATAGAACTGACAGTAAAAAACACATATCTATTCTATGTACTACACGGTATGACAAAATTCGTCAATATTATATGAATGAAGGAAAATGAAGTGATCGACTTTAAAAATATGTTCAAATCACCTATTATGTCAAGACATTGACTTTAAGAGCCCGCACTAGGCCAATGACAACTAAGATTTTCCCCCGCTACCCGCTACCCAGTTTGCCCGCACGCATCCAATCCGCGTTCTAAATAAAATGCTGGCGGGGCGCGGGCGGCGCGGCGGCTCAGAGGCGGATGGTTAAAGCATGCGGGCAATTATACGTATTATTTTTTTAAAAGCTTTATAAAAAGATATTTAAAAAAGTAAGTAACATAATCCCTGCCTTATCTATAGAGTACTTTATACAAAAATTTTCAATCTTTATTTTAATGTATTGCTTGAATAATAGCAGTTTAAAGTGTTAATTATAGGTGATTTGGAGGCAACTTCGCGATTTTTTTCTATCGAGAAAATTTTATGCAATCGTGTTTTTGAGTAACATAATCCCTCGTGCTAGTCCTGAAGTTTGCTATATCTTAATTTTACATTCAGTTTTACATTAATGTAGATATTACAGACGATCATGTGAAGCAATCTAGCCTAGTACGGGCCCTTAAATGCTGGTGCTGTTATTTTACTATACGGATTTATTATCTTAGTGTAACAATCGATATTTTCATTTAGGTATTTATTGCACGCCGCCGTGCATTATACTCGACTCATCAAAAATGTTTTATCCACGTCACAAACACTCTAGGTACTATTTTGGTGGCATTTCATTTTTATAAAATGCTGGCTTGTCCGACCGAAGCACCACTGATTCGGTCGTGTGCCATAAAACATTTTCATTTAATTTTCACTGAATTCACGTAATTAAAATAATACATTTGTAAATAAATTATAAGTTTGTTGTGACTTCTGTGAGAGAAATGAGGTTTAAAATGAATAAATGTTTTATTTAATCAACGCATAAAAGGGGTTTTATTTTATAAAATATTTCTTGTCTGTGACGTCATAGCTCCCAAACTAGCAAACCAGTACTACAACTTCCAACCTAAGTGTCAATAATATAGTATGTGGCAATGTGAGTTTGTCCGTTTATTAGTGATCGTCGTGAACGAGTTGCAAGAAAATTGCTTTTACCTGCCCAATGTGGCGAAATTTATGGCTAACTTTGCTTTAGAAAAACAGCAATCATCTTCTATATTTAAATTAACAATTTTAATTGGAATTGGTGCTTTACACAACCTTAAAATACCAAAACAATAAGAAGATGCAATGTTATATCTATAGATACTTAGTAAACAATATATAGGACGTATGTTACCGAATACGTTTTTCTTTCATTCTTATCATCAAATCACATTTCAATCAAATTTGTTGAGACTACGACTATCTTAACCGAAGTCAAGATAACTTTACACAAGCTAATTATCAAAAATAAAAAACACGACTGACAAGTTTTTACACAAAAAGTACATACAAACATATAAGTAATATACATTTTTGAAATCGCCTTTTAAAGCCCTTCAATTTGATACCCTACTCGATAAGATTGATCAAATTTAATTTTTTTGGTCTGCTATTTATCGCATATATAATCCGCCATTTTGTTTTTATGATGACGTCATATAGCCTATGTCACTCGGAGGAATGCAAGGAATCTAAAAATACCCCTCACATCAAAATCTGTTAAGCCGTTCAGGACTTATGGTGGAATAAAGAAACTTACATACATACATACATACATGAACCCTGAAAACATAACACTCCTTTTTTGGTCAATCGTGTAAAAATATGCCTCCATTCGGGACCTACTTTGAAGTTTGTCACACTATCGTAATTTTGAATAATAACGCAAATACAAGTGCCAATTTGAATGAAAATATTTAACACTCTGATGCTCACTAAAAAAAACAGTATTCGTACTTATAGATCGATCAAATTTGAATGAAAAATTGATTTGATTGAATGTTAGTGAGCTAAGGAACATCAGAGTCCTATGCTCCTCATGTCAGGTGGCATTAAAACTTGCATTTGAGTCCACTTTAGGTTCACTTGATGCTCGCTGTATACGATATTAGTTGCAAATTCGGAGGCCGAACCGGTTCTATTATATATAATAATTACATAGCTAAGTACCTGCACCCTTTATGGACTTACCTGTTATTAAAGACGATCTGATTTGGGTTTACAGTAGTAGTCGGGACGATCACAGGTCTTCCAAGTATTGCATTGTTGCCACTTCCATTTATTTGTGGAGATATGTCATCTAAAGTGCCACTTTCTGAGTTGCTTGGATTCTGCCAGCCCCCTTGGTTGGGATTGAAATTTGGCTCTTGAGGTCCATTTCCTGGATACTGATCATTGTTATTAGGATAATTGTTAATTCCATCGCTTGGACGCTGGTATTCTGGATCAGGGAACAGCGTTGGTCTATTTTGGTCCGGATTTGGGATTGGTCTCGGTTGATTCCAATTTTGTCCTTGATTTGGTAGCTGGACATGAGTGTTCAGACCATTTGAACCAAATTGATTAGGAAATTGATTGGATCCTTGGAAATTATTGTCAGGTCTCCAATTGGGTAGATTTTGATTATTCCCAGGATATTGATTAGGCCTTTGCATTGGATAATTGTTAGAAACATCTGGATAATCAGGTCTTAGTCCCCCGTCAGAAAATTGAGGTCGCTGCCATTGCGTTACTCCATTCGGTTGTTGTTGTTGCGGATTGAACCCCTGGTTTTGAGGTGGTCGAAAATTGCCTTGATTTCCCCATCCGTTTCCGGAATTTGGATTTTGAGGGAAATTACCCTAAAAAAAAGTTGAGTAGGTACATTTCATTGATCTCAGTAAATTTATTCGTAAACTATGTATGTGCTTCTGCGTCTACTGGAATGAAAATTTTGAAGAAAATTATAATAGTTCTAAGTTTCTATAAAAAACATACTCTGAATGTTTGTTTCACGAAAGTAATTTTTTTAAGTAAAAATAATTTTCCATGATGTTGGAGAGGTAGGTAGGTACTTAATAACGGACACTATCTAGGTGGGGATCTTTGTAAGTCTTGCTTACCTGTGCAGGAGAAAACTGCGAGTTTTGCGGCAAATTAGTTCCGGCATTCCCGACGGGCCGGTTCTGATTAAAGTTAGAAAATAGCGGGTTGAACAGTTGTCCGAGATCAAAAAACCTCGAGTCCACGGACACTGGCGGGCTTTGGACGTTTTGTTTATCTTTCTCAACCTTAGTCATATTGTTTTCTCCCGAGACAACGAACCAGATAGTTGATGCTGAAAAATAATACTTGTACTATTAGATGTACATATTCTGTGGTCATACTTACATAAATCGCTTGTTGATATTTTGGCAGCTGTTTGTATGGGACTGTCTACTGGGGTATCCACAAAAATAATTAAACTAGGCTAATTTTATACCGTTTGATGATTTTTTAGGGTTCCGTACCTCAAAAAGCAAAAACCCTTATAAGATCACTTTGTTGTCCATCTGTCTGTCTTTTTTTTCTCAGGAACGCTTAAAGGTATCAAGTTGAAATTAATATCGAATACTCGGATCTACGGTCTCTTTCAGCAAAAAATAATCAAAATTATACGTCAATTCGATCAAGAGATATTACCGTAAATGTGGCGAATTTTCGCATATTTTGCCATTTCAGGCAGCAATCAAAACCTATGGGGTACTTCCCGTTGACCTAAAATTATAAAATTTGGTAAAAAGCAAGGTCTAACAGTATACAGGAATACATCTGAAAATTGTAAATATGTTGTTGGAAGGCTAAAAAAAAAGTGTTAGGTACAAACTTATTTTTGCGCTGGATTCAGTACCTATGAATCTTAGGGATCGAACTGCAAAATTAAGTTTGTTTTTGAAACTAGTTGTTCTTTTAGTAAGAGCTATAATGTGAGATGCTTTGCGTGTACAGAACCCTTGTTTTTTCTCTCTCTATCTCTCGCAACTAAAATGTATGCAGATAGATAAATGAAATGTTCCTTGTATAAAAATTACAGCCAATATACCTGTACAGAAGGTACCTAGATTCAAAGACCTAGAATACTTCCAAAAGTACTTACCTAAAATAAACACTGACAACATTTTAATTTTTTAAAAGTAGATACCTAACACTACCTATGCAATTTAACTACACTTATTTTAATCAATCACAAACGTAAAGCACTGGTAGTAAACCGGTAGAACTGCGTTGAATAAAACCTTCGAGATAACTAATGTGCATTTTATTAATATCTACCGAGGTACATTCATAACCCAAGTGTAAGTACCTAAATAGTTAAGTATTTATCAAGTATGACATCAATGCCCTTAATGGCCGTATTAATTAATTTCCTAATTGATTTTTATGACAACCGCAAAATGAATTTTAGAAATTGTAATATCGCTTCAACCAATCTAAGTACTTAATTAAAACGATTTGCCTACCCACAAACATGTCAATTTTAAACACAGTTGATACCTACCTACTTACCTGCTATAAAAATCTATTTTAGAAACAAAATGCTATACCTAATATTAAACTTTTAGTTATAAATTCTGTGCTTTTAGTCCAATCATAAAAAAGGTTCTGAGTTGGTGTAATTATATATATTATGATAAATAATTAGTTTTGGACGTGAAAAAGAGCCTTCTTTGAAGTCC
>JAEMBS010000032.1:75100-146627 GCA_018467065.1 Ephestia elutella | reverse complement strand
AATTTTCAGATTTATTCCTGTATAAGTACTGTTAATACGGCCGGTTCACGACTTTGCGCGTTCGGTCTAAGCGGGGCGCGGTGCGTGAGTCTAAGCGGCGCGGCGGCGGCGGGACAGACGGGCACGCCACGTACTCTCAGTAGCGGATATTAATTCTGTGGTAGCGGTTAGCGGAGCGGTTTAATGTGGACGTATTTCAGAGAGTCGGAAATCATGTTGCTATACAAATTATCCCTTTTTGTTTAGAAAGTACATTTTTTAACATGATATTTTCGATATCAGGAATGAAGTGCACGAACTAAATAAAAATAGATAACTTCACGGCGAATTTCGTAACTTATACCTACCAAGATTATAGAAAACATCCGAATAAGTTTTATGACTACACTAGAATGAGTGTGGAAACGTTTGACTACATTCTACAGCACAAGGACGGATCCAGGATTTTTTCTGGGGGTGGGCACAAGGACAGAGGTGGACTATGCATGTTGGGGGGCCGGGGGTGCAACAAATCGACGTCCGCCCTGATGCTGTGGCCGCCTGCCTTCCGGGGGGGGGAGCCTCACTACGCCACTGCAGAAGCAGCAGATGGACAAAAAATCAAGAAATAAACCAGATTGGCAGAAAAATTTCGCTAAATTCTGTTATTTCTTAATTTCATATGAACTTTTATGGAATCTCCCTCCAAAGTAGGTACACAAAAAGCAGGACGCAGTGCTACAGCACATTCAAAGTCATATGTATTGACATCCATATTGGGGGTCTATGTAATGTCCATCAATACTGCTCGCAAATTCGCTCGAGCGGGAGAGCTCGTGGCGTGGTGATATTTGGTGTAACGCCGATCGCCGCTCCGCGCGCCGCTGCCGCTCGGAGCGGAAAGGTCGTGAACCGACTGTTCGATCTTGCTTTTTGCCAAATTTCATAATTTTACATCATCTGGAAGTAACTCATAGGTTTTGATTGCTGCCTGAAATCGCAACATATGCAAAAATTCGCAACATACGGTAATATCTCTTGATCGCGTGGACGTATAATTTTGATTATTTTTTTCCTGAAACATATAGTGGATCTGAGTATTCGTTATTAATTTCAACTTGATACTTTAAAGCATTCCTAAGAAAAAAAGTTTTGCAGATAGTGGAAGTTTTGGAACAAAGTGATCTTTATAAGGGTTTCGTTTTTGCCTTTTGAGGTACGGAACCCTAAAAAATAAATATTGTCCACCCGAGCGAAGCCGGGGCGGGCCGCTAGTGATAAATAATTAGTTTTCGACGTGAAAAAGAGCCTTCTTTGAAGGCCAAGTTTAAATAAAAAAAATTGAGTTTGACTTTGAATTTTCTGCGAATTCTTTGTTACCTACAAAGAAATATATCATTTGCCTAAATAAATTATTGCAGGTAGGTACCTACTACATATTTGTTATTGAATGAAGAGTAAGTATTTATTAAATCAACTGTTTTCTAATTGAAGTCGAACACAGACAGGCTTACAGAAGAATTACAAATACAAATCTACAAATTTTGTCTTGTTTGTTACGGTTCCAAAGTTTTAAAAGAACCTTTTAGTTTCATCATGTCTGTATGTCTGACTTCGTAGCAGTAGCGGATTAAAGGGGCGGGAGCGCGGGGGCACGTGCCCTCCACCGACTCCCCAAACTGCTGTTTTGTGTACTTATAGTGTGGAGGTAAATAACAGTACTTATCAAATTAATATCCGAATTGTTAAAATAACAGGGGGTCTAAAAAGGCCATTTTGACGAATCAGAATATGATTCATTTCTCATTTCCTAAATATGTATTTAAAAATGAACTTTATCATACAACATAAAAGGATAATTTTTAAATATTTAGGAAATGAGAAATGGATCATATTCCGATTCATCAAAGTAGCCGTTTTAGACTCCCTGAATTTTGTAGTAATAGTTACTGACATGCTTTTTAACGTAGCCGGAACCCGGATCTGAAATTTCCGGACAAAAATAAAATGACGTGTACGGCCGGCTTACGGCCATAATAACCACAGACGTATAATACTTCTATTTAAAAATTCCCGCTTCGACTAAGGATCTCTAGACCGGACATACAAATAATAAATAATGCCCTTCGCAGTAGAGTAGAGACAATGGGTCGCTGGGGCTCTGAGGCAATTTTTTTTTTAAATCAAGTCTCAACGCGTCTCATCGAGGCAACTGGAGACCCAAGAGCTGGTGTTTTTTTTACTCAGCGCATAAGCCTCGCAGTTCAGCGGGGTAATGCGGCGAGTATCCTGGGCACATTGCCTCGGTGCGGCGCGTTCGAGGAGATTTTTTATTTGTAAACGTGTTATTTAATAATATTACTATGTGGTGGCCTGTGGTGTGGCCCCAGAATAGCACCAACCCATCTCTTCCCGTGGGTGTCGTAAGAGGCGACTAAGGGATCTAAAACACCGGAGGATGGGCAGCAGCATCTTTCCGCGTACTATGACATCACACTGCGATTGCCAACCCGCCTGCCAAGCGTGGCGATTACGGCAAAAATATGGTTGATACACCCACAACACGGCCCCTAGTCCCCGGTGGCCCCGCTATCCCGGACTCTGGTAGCGGTCACGGTAACGGCGGGGCAGGGGGTGCTAAGAATCCCCGGCAGATGCCAGGCTACCAACCCCGACGACCCTTGGCTCCAGGCAACCTACAACACGTGCACACTGCGGACCGATGAGAAACTCGCTGAACTGGAGGAAGAATTGAGCAGGTTACGATGGGATATTGTAGGATTATGTGAAGTCCGAAGAGAGGGGGAGGACACCATGATCCTCAAATCCGGAAACCTGCTCTATTTCCGGGAGGGCGACCAACTGTCCCAGGGTGGTGTCGGGTTTATCGTCCACAGGTCCCTCGTCAACAACGTGGTCCAGTTCGAGAGCGTTTCGGCGAGGGTAGCGTACCTTGTACTCAGAATCACCAAACGGTATTCGTTGAAGGTAATACAAGTATATACGCACCGCCCTCATATCGCTCCGACGACGAGGTAGAGACTATGTATGAGGATATTTCTAGAGCCATACATAGCTCCCAGGCCCACTATACCGTTGTGATGGGGACTTTAACGCGAAACTGGGCAAACGAAGCGATGATGAGCTGAGAGTGGGAATTTTGGATATGGAACGAGGAATGCACGTGGTCATCTGCTGGCCGGCTTTATGGAGAAGGAGGGCCTCTTTATGATGAACTCCTTCTTCAAAAAGCCAAAACAGCGAAAGTGGACATGGTTGCATCCTAATGGCGTTACAAAAAATGAGATTGACTTCATCTTGTCGACGAAGAGGCACATATTCAATGATGTCTCTGTGATCAATGCCGTAAAAACAGGAAGCGATCACCGATTGGTAAGAGGCATATTGAATCTTAGAATAAAACTCGAAAGGTGTCGACTGATGAAGTCTACGCTCCGACCAGCGCCTATCCAGCTCCAAAACCCCGAGAGCTTTCAGCTCGAGTTGCAGAATCGCTTCGAATGCCTGGGAGACTGCGAAAATCTGGACGATTATAATGACAGGTTTGTGCAAATTGTCCAAACAGCTGGGTCTAAGGCCTTCAAAACCCGCTGTTCAAAAGGAACCAAAAAGATCTCGGACCTCACCAACAAACTCATGGAAGAAAGACGAAACTTGGTTCTGCAGTCCTCTGACGATGCTGCTCAGTATCGACGTCTAAACAGACAGATCTCCAAGTCCCTAACGCGCGATTTACGGCAATTCAATACTGATATAGCGGGCAAAAGCGTATATAATGCGCTTCCATGGAGACGCCACGCCATCCGGTATGCCCCGCTCCGAGACGCTCACAGCGCGCGCGTCGAGGTCGCGCGCGTCTCATCGAACAAAGTTAGTTTTAGTCTATTCAAGGAACGCGAAGCGGTGAGGTCGTGTGTACCTTTGTTTTACGCCGCGACGCACGCGCTGTAGCGAGCGAGTTGTTAGTTTATACTTGTTGTTTTATGCGAATTAAAACCTATTTGACATAAAATATAGTATCGTTGAGTTAGTATCCCATAACACAAGTCTCGAACTTACTTTGGGGCTAACTCAATCTGTGTGATTTGTCCGAAAATATATATATTTATGTGCAGAGCAACTACGCTCTGCTACCAGAAAATGTGCGCAGAGCGAATCCGGACAAACGAGGCGGCGGGAAGAATTCTGTACCGGAACTTCACCGGGAAAAAACCACCGGTAAAAAATAAGTACCTTATTTAACAAACAGGAAATTCACAAATACAACTCAAGTTAATTAGCAATCAAAGAACGCGGGCCCTCTCGCGTATTAAAAATCAAACCGATATCGCATAGCAATGCAATGGCGGACTACACGCGATGCATTCCACGCTAGCAGTGTGAAAACCCCGAACGCCCTCTGGCGGCAGCAACAGGAAACGCCTGCGTTTAGTTTTACCCAATATATTACAAACAATTTATAAGAATCTCTTATGTCTACAAACTGTTTTCGAGAGTCATTACGAATCGTCTCGCTCGCAGGTTTGACGACTTCCAGCCTCCCGAACAAGCCGGTTTCCGAAAAGGCTTTAGTACCGTAGACCACTTACATACGCTGCGGCAGATTATACAGAAGACTGAAGACTGAGGAGCAACGGCGGATCCAGGATTTTTTTCTAGGGGGGGCACAAGTGGTGGACTATGAATGTGGGGGGGGGGTGCAACAAATCGACATTCGTCCTGCCTAGCGATGTGCCGCCGAGAAATTTCCTGTTCTGTCTTGATAATTTCCGAAAATTCTATCCGAAAATTCTATCCGAAAATTCCTGTTTTTAGGAAAATTTCCCGTTATTTCCGTGAAATTTCCAAGAAACTTTCCGCTGTTTCTTTGAAAAGGAAACGGCACATCACTAGTCCTGCCTGATGCTGTCTGGGGGGGACACGTGCCCCCGTGCCCCTCCCCCTAAATCCGCTACTGCTGAGGAGTATAATCAGCCATTTTGCTTGGCGTTTGTGGACTACGAGAAAGCCTTCGATTCGATCGAGACCTGGGCTCTGCTACAGTCTCTCCAACGGTGCCAAATTGACTATCGATATATCGAAGCGCTGAGGCTGAAGTGTTTGTACGAAAACGCCACCATGTCGGTCCGTCTCTAGGATCAAGGCTCCAAACCTATCCAGTTGCAGCGAGGGGTGAGACAGGGAGACGTGATATCTCCGAAACTGTTCACCGCCGCCCTGGAAGATGTTTTCAAGCTTCTGGACTGGAGCGGACTCGGTATAAATATCAACGGCGAGTACATCACTCACCTTCGATTCTGACGCTGAGCTTCTGACGCTGAGCTGACGACATCGTAGTCATGGCTGAGACCTTGGAAGACCTAGGCACAATGCTCGATGGCCTCTGTAGAGCCTCTCAACAAGTGGGTCTAAAAATGAACATGGACAAGACGAAAATTATGTTTAATATCCGTGTCGCACCCACTCCTCTGAAGGTTGGAGACTCTACATTCGAAGTTGTTGACAATTATGTATACCTGGGACAAACAGTTCAGTTAGGTAAGTCCAACTTCGAGAAAGAGGTCAACCGTCGAATCCAACTCGGCTGGGCAGCGTTCGGGAAGCTTCGCGATATCTTCTCGTCCAAAATATCGCAGTGTCTCAAGACTAAGGTCTTTGACCAGTGTGTGTTGCCAGTAATGACATACGGAACAGAGACGTGGTCGCTTACTATGGGCCTCATAAGAAGGCTCAAGGTCACCCAAAGGGCAATGGAGCGCGCGATGCTCGGAGTTTCCCTGCGTGATCGAATCAGAAATGAGGAGATCCGTAGGAGAACTAAAGTAACCGACATAGCCCGCAGAATCGCCAAACTTAAGTGGCAGTGGGCGGGGCACATAGCTCGTAGAACAGATAGCCGTTGGGGCAGAAAAGGCGACCACGAACCGGAAAACGTAGTGTTGGCAGGCCTCCCACTCGGTGGACCGACGACCTGGTGAAGGTCGCGGGATGCGCATGGATGCGGGCAGCGCAGGACCGGTCGTTGTGGAAATCCTTGGGGGAGGCCTTTGTCCAGCAGTGGACGTCTTTCGGCTGAGAGAAGATAAGAATCTCATTAGCAAAGATAAAGAGATACTTAATATTGTAGGTTGTTAAAAGTGAGAGGGTAGCCATTGTTATTGTGTGTGTATTGTATTTTCAATTAAGTAGTATCAGTACAGCCTACCTATTTTATATGGTTTATACAGTCAGTCATCAAATGCCTCTACGCGGGGCAATCGTGAGGGGTGTGGGGGCGAGAGACGGAGGGATGAAATGAAATTAGTATCGCACAGCCATACTAATTTAGTATGGCAGTGTATCTTGGATCCAAAAATATTATTTTTGTAAACCTCATCCCGAAAAATTAGTCTTCACTGGATGCCGGGCAGATATCTAAATCTTAGCATCCTGGCACGACGGTCACGCTATTTTCTGTTGCGGCATTCGAGACGATTTTAATGTCTAGCCGCGCCTAAAAAATGTCGGCCAGTTTGGATTAAAAAAAAATCACAATCAACAAAAATTCAAAAGGCGTCTCACCACCACAGAGATATAATTATAGTTATATATTTAAAAAAAAAAATCTGTGCTCACCACTCGTCTCCCGTCTCCTCTTATTTATAAAAAAAGTACATGCAATTTTTTGACAACCCTGACACTGCAGTGTCGGATCACCATCGGATCACGCTGGCGGCGTTACCGTCATCATCAAGGCCGATGAACAACTGTACGTCTTATTAGACTGTGGTGGTATTAGTATGAGTCTGTCCCTTACGGGCACGGGTATACGCGGATGGCATCTCTATTGGATCCTTCCTCTAAGATCCCGATCTATTTGAGTGGCTATAGGTTACCGCCAGAGGAAGATTTTCTTGAAAATTTTTCGAATTTTTTTTTTGAGAATTTTCAGAAATTTTCAAAAGAAGAACTTTTCTACAACAGAGAATTTCTCACAGAAATAAACGGCATTATAGACTGAGATATGAAACGTTATATTTGTCTATGGACATTGGACAATCTACTTTGTCAATGACATGACATGACAGTTTTAGATGACAGATTGTCAAATTGATTTGCTTGTTTGTTCCATGTTTGTTCACAGAAATTTCCTTAACAACGCAGTTATTATGGCTCACCAATTTCACTAGCTTATGTTCATATTGTGGTATTATTTTAATGTCCTCGGTAATTTTTTGCTTAGATTTGTAATAAGTTAACAAATATACAGTATTTCTAAAATACATAAATACAGGGAAACGTCAATCCAATTTTGCCGACAGTGTGATTTGAAAGATGAGCAAGCCCTATTAGCTATTTTGCAGTTAAAGGCATTTATAAAGATGCAAGACTACGCCGCAATTGATTCATCAAAACTGTCATTCTTAAAGATACTTGGCTTCTTTATCGGTTTCTACTGCAGGATTTTCTACGCTGCGCCATCTGGGGACAGGTATATTTCTATATTATCTTTCGCGCCATTTTGATTGAAAATCACGACATTCACCTATAAGCAGTTTGAGACTAAATTTAAAGCATATTCTAGTTCATGTATAAATGGTATTTCCCAATGAATTTGTAATTTTGTCTATTTAGAGCTAAGACAAAGATTTCCGTTTGATTCTATTGGAGTGTGATATTTTCAGTGGAGCAAACATAAAGCCTGAAGCACCTCAATCATCAGATGATGAACTTGACGCAGAATCAGACGTGGAACTGGATATGGAAGGTAATTTATTCATTAATATTTTGGAAATTTATGTTAAAGGAAAACATAGGTTTTGACATTTTATATCAAGCTGCACAGTAGAGCTTTGCCCTGTCATGTTCTAACTAAAGGGTCACAGAACACAAGTTGATTACTAACTAGACAACAAACATGTAACTCCGTTTTTTCCTACTTGTACTATTATGTAAACAATCTTACCATGTCTTTTTATGATTTTACAACAATATAAATTAAAAAAGACTTTAGTTTGATTTTTAAAATTACTTTCGTGTTTTACTTTAGAATTTAGTTAGTTTAGTTTAGGTTTGAACTAATATTTGATTAATTTTCAACAAAAAGTACTGTGATGATTGTTTACATAACAAATAAGAAACAAGCTAATTATTTAAAAATAAAAACACAACTGACAACTTACATAGCCTATGTCACTCGGAGGATTGCAAGAAATCTAACAATACCTCTTACATCAAAATCTGCTAAGCCGTTCAGGACTTATGGTGGAATAAAGAAACTTACATACATACATGAACCCTGAAAACATAACACTCCTTTTTGGTCAGTCATGTAAAAAGGAGTTTAGACGGTTTACTAACATAGCTGTAATATGCTATGAAACTTTTACTTTGTCAACTAAGATTTGGACATGTTAGTGAATTGGCAATTGAGATCACATTCTTTTTCTTAATCACGATTTAAATCACTGATTAAAATCACATGATTTAAATCATCTCAACCCTGTTTCGGTCCTAAATTGCATGTCAAAATATGAATTGGAGTGTTTCTTATTAAAAATCTTATTTTGGTATAGGTGTCATAGAGCCTGATGTTTTGAGCGACAGTCAAGTAATGGGTGACCAATCAAAAGAAGAAGTGACTGATGAGGAGCGTGACCAATCTGATGAGAAGCGGTCTCAAGCTATGAGAGCATTCTCAGAACAAAACTTTGATGAAGCGTTGAAACTGTACAATGAAGCTATTTTGCTTAACCCCCTAAGTGCTTTACTCTTCGCCAAAAGAGGTCAAGTAAGTATTCTAAATGTCTTCTTATCCATCCATATTAGTAATATGTTCAATTTAGTCCCAACACTTATTTCCAATAGCAGTAGTTTTTCGAGTTTTACAGTTCATAATGATATTCATAATGTTTGGATATAAAAATTCAATTTTTATTCCTACATTTTAAATAGCTCACCTGACTACTGCTGCTTCTGTTAATCTGAATAAGTGTAGTTAATTTTTTCAATTTCAATGTACATTATAATGTACATATTTTTTTGAGTAGGTACCTAATAAAATCTGTTTTTTTTAAGATTTACCTGAAGCTCAACAAGCCAAACGCTTGCATCAAGGACTGCACGCGGGCGCTTGAGCTGAACTGTGACAGCGCTGCTGCGTACAAGTTTCGTGGACGCGCCTATAGGTAAATTAACAGTGAAAATTATAAAATACGAGCTTCGTCCCGGGTCTTTGCTCCCGTTGGATGCTATTCCTGGTATTTTGCTACCAAATATTATATTTTTGTACAAAATTTCATCGAAATCCATCCAGTAGATTTTGCGTCATTGATTAACAAACATCCAAACTTTTAATCTATTGGTAGTATTAGTATGATAAATGTTTTCTTGAACACCTGGAATTTGAAAAATTATTTCCTAATATGAAATCTCTTTTAATAAGGAAGGCTATTTGAAATCCCGAAAATCATCAACATATCAAACAATATTATACCTTTACATATTGTAACTTACTTAGATTACAAACATACTACCTATGTCAAAAAACATGTAAAAAGTAAATTGTTACTTAGTTAAGGAAGTATTGTAAAATGTAAAGAGAAAAATAAAATATTTGTTATTATTATTTCTAAAGGCTGCTTGGCAAGTTCGAAGAGGCCTCTCACGATCTCTGCGAGTCCTTGAAGATTGACTACGACGACCAGGCCAACGAGTGGCTTAATGAAGTGAAGCCCAATGCTGAGAAACTGCGCCAGCACAAGCTCACTGCACAGAGAAAGAAGGAGGAAAAGGAAGTAAGACTTTAGACTTGCCCATTACATAC
Organism: Ephestia elutella; assembly: GCA_018467065.1. NCBI lineage: Eukaryota > Metazoa > Arthropoda > Insecta > Lepidoptera > Pyralidae > Ephestia > Ephestia elutella. The sequence continues at coordinate 136,822 of JAEMBS010000032.1, read as the reverse complement.
GGAGACAAAATTTAATGCAATATTTTAATGTCAATTTTGTGAAAAAATTACTAAATCCATTTTACCAACGGATTGAGACAATTTATCTTGGGCTTCGCCCGTGTGCATTTACCACGGGAACAGTGCTTTTTCCCGGGATGAAAAGTATCCTATGTCCTATGTGTAACTTTGTGTATGCGAAATTTCAGGAAGATTGGTGCAGTAAAGCGTGAAGAAGTATACAAACAAATAAACAAACTCACTTTCACATTTATAATATGAAAAATAATAAGTCCAGACACATTATATCTATTTGGCCCGGTGATCAACCTTCTCTTTTTATAACTAAGCAACGGGGAAATGCTTTAGCCTCTATTATACTAATTCGTCTTCTTTACAACGCCCACTAAATATTTTAAAGTAAGCGTCAATTAAAGATCAACAATTATTTTTACTTGTCTTTCTAATTTATAAATTGCCACGTAATTTACCTAGATTTTGGAACTTAGCACCATTTAACGTTTTAGAGCTTCAAAACTAACTCCTCAAAGTAATATAATTGAAACTTCAATTTACAATATCATATATAATATCTCAGCATGTGAAATAATAGATCATATTCTTTTATCGTGAAAATAGCCACTGCACGATTTGTTGCGACTTCGCCAGATGACAGCGACCGGTGACCGGCCATTTGCACCATTTATTTATATTTATTTATTTTTTAACTTTATTACAAAAAAGTAAAGGCGAGCTTAAAGCCTAGGGTTTTCTCTACCAGTCAACCTTGAATGCATGTTAAAAATTTAGATGCTAAAAAATAATCACCGTGCTGAGTTAGAGTGGCTTACTAAAAGATAATTAGTGGCTAAGATAGATTTATTCAGATGCTCGTCAATTGTGGCTGACTTAGTAATTTAGAAAGCAATTTATTTTATTAGAGGTGAATAATGCTATTAAAAAGAAGCCTGTTTAATTAGTACCCATTAGTTAGGATTTCACCTTGATTAACTAATAGGTACTTTTCATAGCCAAGATTGTCGTAAAAGGCGACTATAGTGAACGACCTAAGCTAAAACTTGTACCAAACCACAGGAACAACTAGTTTATGTTTATTAGTTTTACTGCCAACATGACGCCAAAAATAGTTTTTTTGGCGTCATGTTGGCAGTAAAACTAACCAGATGAAACGGACTCAATATGAGTTTTTACACGACTGACCAAAAAGGGAGTGTTATGTTTTCAAGGTTCATGTAAGTATGTATGCAAGTTTCTTTATTCCACCATAAGTCCTGAAAATCTGAACAGATTTTGATGTGAGAGGTATTTTAAGATTCCTTGGATTCCTCCGAGTGACATAGGCTATGTGAGTTGTCAGTTTGTTATCCTAACCAATATTATAAATGCGAAAGTGAGTTTGTTTGTTACCTCTTCACGCTCCATCTACCGAACCAATCTTCCTGAAATTTCGCATACACATAGCTGGAAGTACGGAGAAGGACATAGGGTGCCTTTCATCCCGGAAAAAAAGCACTGTTCCCGTGGAAAATTCACGCGGGCGAAAGCTAGTTTTCTAATAATTAGCTTGTTGTTGTCTTCTTCTTCTTATTTAAGAGCCGCGCTCTTGTCGGTGCAGTATACGCCATACTTCTCTGTTCTCGGCTTTACGTTTAAGGTCTTGATACGACACGACGCCTGCCTTCTCTTTAAGTTGGCTTACATAACTCTTTCTCGGTCTCCCTGGACCTCTTCTTCCATTTACCTTTCCTTCAATTATATTTTTAAATAGGCCCTCGTGTCGTATCAAGTGGCCGATCATTCTCCCTCTCCTATTCTCAATTTCCTTGAGTAGACTCCTCTTTTCATTTACAATCTTCAGCACTTCCTCGTTAGTTTTCCTTTCTATCCAACTGATTTTCTCCATCCTTCTCCAGCACCACATCTCAAACGCTTCTAATCTATTGGTATCCTGTTTTGTGAGTGTCCACGTTTCGCATCCGTATAATGCTATGCTCCAGATATAGGTCTTAATTAAGCGTTTTCTGATTTTCTTTGATATTTTAGCAGTAAAAAGTTTCTTTTTGTTGTTACATGTTTTTTTAGCTATTGCAATTCTAGTTTTGAGTTCTGTCACAGGGCGGGCGCTTCATAGAAACGGCGCGTCAAATATGCCTACTACTACTACAAATGAAACTGTATATCCGTGAACACGTCAGTAACACGTCAATGTGTGCGTTTTCATAGTCGAACGTCCCACAGTTACACAAGAACGGGGGAGAAGTGCGGAAGGAGCGGGGGGGTGCCATATTGCGGGAGGGGCAGGGAGTTTCCTTTCTGTACGTAGTACTAATATTAATTCTGTGGTTCTGTTGAAGTTTTTGACTTGTCTGTTAGTATACTTCCTAGATATTTAATTTATTCATTTGTTGTTGTCAGCACCGCGAGAAGCTGGGCCGCCTGCACAAGGCGCGGGAGGCTCGCGAGCGTGCGGCGCGGGCGGCGGAGGCGGGGGCGGGGGCCGGGGGGGGCGCGGGGGCGGGGGCCGGGTTCAACCCGCAGGACTTCAGCAGTCTGCTCATGGACCCCGACATCATGGCTGCCTTCCAGGTACTTATATACAGAGTGTTTTTTTATCCGAAGGACATATTTAATCCTACGGTACGTCATGCTAGCATATAACTAAAAAAAATATGAAATATTAAAAACACTTGTAAATAACTGAGAAAAACGTTTCATGAAAATTCTCCGAACGTATGGACACCCTCGCGTGCGGTTTCGACTTATTTAGGTAGGTAGGTACGATCCGTTTTCCCTTCATACTTTATCCTGGCTAAGGACAGGCAAAAATACCTAGGTATGATTAATAGTTAGGTATTTGTTATTTTTTAGTCTAATTAGGACAAACGGATCACTCGTCACGTGTCGGTATCGTGTGATCTTTTCGCGCGCGCTCGGTGTCCATGTAAGCGTTATGTAATTGGATAAATATGCAAAAAATAAAGATTTTTTTTTTCTTCGCTAGTTGGGGCGGGAATCGAATACCAAATACCCTCCTTGAATACGTCCTTCGGATAAAAAATCACCCTGTATATTTACTATATGGGGACGCCAGCGCGAGCACCAGACGGGTGATCAGTCCACTTATGCTGGGACCATTTCACCCAATTCCCCGAGACCCATATAGGGTTTTGAGTTACCTGGTAACTCACGTTGGTGGCGACCCACTGAATCTACCTGTTACTGTCCAGGAAGGCAATTCTCGGGTCTGCGATATAATATCAATTTCGACATTTATCGAAAAACATGGCGGATATCGATAAATATCGAAATTGCGTATTCTCGTGATTTCAAATGTGACGTTTATCCAGCGTCAGCCCTCGATACGCATCGAGTGGTCGAGCGTGGCCGAAAACCATATCGTGTGTGATATTTGTTGCTTCGAAGCTATTGAATAACATAATATTCGTACTTTACAAGACGCTTTGTATTTTTATTCAGCTATGGTTTAGTAAAATATGAATGCTGACGATTTTGTATTCAATTTTATTGGAAATCGTTGTTTATTTACATAAAATTATTTTATTGAAGCCTAATATAGAGGTTTGGATAGATACATACTTTGCTTTTTTCTGCCTCGAGTACCATAGGTACCTTATTTGTTTCTCAATTCAATTTCGTAAAGAAACAATATCATACATAAGAATATAATTGATACTCCGATAACAAATATCACATAACCTCACACACATAATAAACAAACAATGACAAGTATCCTCGCGTTCCGTTCTCTCCATCAACTCTAAAATATTTAATTTTCTTTGCATTTTATAAAGGAGGATGGGCACTTTTGGTCCAAGGCGAAAAAAAATAAAATTAAGCGGCCACTTCTGGAACTAATTTAAAAATAAAGTTAATTTTATGTACTTCATTTTATATTATGAGCGTAAATCTGAGATCTGGTTACATTACGAGATAACCTAATCCATGATTACTTTTTTAATTCGATTTCGAATTAAATCGATAAAAACCTTGTAAACGTTATTTATATCAATACAAAATAACATAAATCGAAGTAATAAAACATAATAAGTCAAGGTTAGTAATAACTAGTCCAATTCTCAATGCGAGAAGGATATTTTGTTTGAACCGCATAGAAGCTAGACAACCGGTTTGCCAGGCAGGTAGGGATTAGGTGAGCGGGTGCAAGTCTGATAACAATAACAAAAGGGTCATTCACTCATCGCATTGTAGTTCAGTCACTTATTTTTTACTTTTAGTTTAGTCTTGCGAATACTTTCGTGCGGACTGTGCGTGTGCATTAATCATCGATCTATATCTACTGTTTCTTATACGACGTTTTGGCTTTTCATTTTGGACTCGATTTTGGACGTTTGAATTGTGAATACTTGTGCTGTGTTTTACCGGATATTGATTGCCTACTGATTTGGACTTTTATAAACTCATTACCATGGAAAGTCGAGATTGTATTCTTTGCAATACCTGACGACGAAGAAGACATTATTTGATAACAAGAGAGGTGTTCGATGCAAATCATGCTATTGCACAGCATATTGACAGAATACTGCAACGGCCAGTAAGTAAATATTTTTTTTTAAATATATCCTTAGTATCGAAATATGTCATACGGATTCCTTCCATAAGGTTTATACTTTTCAAAAACAAAATCTTTGAATGCGAGTTAGTAAAATCGTCGATGGCGATGAGAAAACTAGCTAGTTTACTTAGGTCTGACACTACTTTACCTGGATAAAACGGCTATTGTGCAGTTTTTCCTGTTTTGTTTTTTCTATAATACTTATTTTATGTATAGTGGGCCACATAGATAAGTATACCACCCGCGATACTGTAACTCTATAAAATGTGGTATACTTTTTCTATGTGGCGCATTATTAGTATTCTTTTGATAGTCGCGTTGCACCACCAACGCCCAGTAAAACAAAAGAACATTAATTAAACTTGAAACCCACTCGACAAGCTTTTTCTTGCACACATTTAGCATAGCTAAACCTTTTGCTCATTTGTTTTTTTACTTTTTACAGTTATTCTTCAATAATGAAGAGTACATTTGCCGACCATGCTGGCAAAGGGCAGAACGAGCCCGACGCGTCGTTCAAGAGGTTGAGCCAGTGCCAGCTGAAGAACCTGCGGCCCGCCAACAACCCGACGTAGCTGCAGAGCTTTTGCCCGGTCCAGATGCCGAAGAAGTTTCAGAGCTTTTGCCTGGTCCAGATGCCGAAGATGTTTCAGTGATTTTGCCTGGTCCAGATCCCGACGAATTAGCAGAGCTATCTGATCAAGATCCTGAAAACATTAGACAACTTTTACCTGGCCAAGAGCTAGATGAAGCTGAAATGCCTGTGCCCGAAAGCGATAATCTTCTCGTGGTACCTGAATACTCGAGGCCGCCTAATACATCAAATGCCTGCCTCTTTTATGGCTGTCGCAACCAGTCTCGTCTTCGTGTTCCCGAGGTATTGAAAACTGCATTTTTAATACATTTTAATTATTATGTGCGCTTGAATGCAAGAGTTTGTGACGAGCATAGAAATTCTAATGATTGGGACGAATTATTTAATGCTCCGAATATTTCACATACTTTTAATAGACCACAATTCTTAGATATAATGAGAATTATGAAGACAGCAGCTTTGTCTAATACAAAAATTGATTTTGAAAACTTGCAAAGTATGGATTCGAATAAACTTAAGTTTCGCGTGGGACTATCCCATGGAAGAGTTCCAGTCTTTACTACTCGAAACACCTTCTTCTCAGCCGTAACTGTAAAAGGCCAAAAGCAGTTTTAGGCATGTACCTTATGAAATTGCGAACCGGAGAACCGCCGAAGTTTGGAACGGAATCAGGTGATTGCACGCACAAGCCTAAGTGAGGATTTTGTGCCTCAGCACATTGGCTTTGACCACATTTCAAGGCAAAATATTATTGAACGTAGCCTAACGGTTCCCAGTGGCATTTATGGCAATGGCACTAACGCTATTATTATATGTGATGGAACGTATGTTTATATTCAAAAGAGTACGAACTTTTTTTTTCAACGAAAATCGTACAGCCATCACAAATTCCGAAATCTTTTGAAGCCGTTTTTAATAGTATGCTGCGATGGCCATATTATAGACATCACAGGTCTACATGCAGCCACAACCTCAGATGCAACAATAATGAGTGGTATTGTTAACAATGAAGACAGTCCCATACATTGGCTTTTAAGAGAAGGAGATGTTATGATCTTGGATATAGGATTCAGAGATGCAGTCCCTGATACTGAGTCCTGTGGATATAATACGGCCATGCCAGAGTCCAAACATAGGGAACAGATCAACTGACTACCGAACAGGCAAATAAAACTCGTCTTGTGACCTTGTGCAGATGGATAGTAGAAGTCGTGAACGGGCGATTCAAGAGAGATTATAAACTGTTCAGACAAGAATATTTTAATACAGCAATGGGACACATGATGGAAGACTTTAAAAATAGCCGCGGCTTTAATAAATCGTTTTCATCGACCAATTGTGGATAGTATTTATGCGCACCACTTTTTAGAAATAATTAATGAAAGAATGCACACACCTAATCTACTATCTGAATACGTCATTAATAGAAACGTTAACAGACAACGTGCTGCTTTTAGGAGCATTACTGCTAACACAGAGAGTGTTACATTTCCCCGCCTTACAGAAGAAGATCTAATATTGTTTGCCATAGGGACGTACCAAATAAAACTCGCTTACAGTTACTATAGTGAGCATATACGAGACGGCTTATATCACATCGAACTGTGCGAAGAAAGCAACCTAGATGGGTTAAGAGATTACGGCATTGTCGAAGAACCAATAGCGTTTTTACGAGCTCGAATACAGTCATGCCACACGCGCTCTAAGATTTACTATACATACATTGTATATTCAACAAATGAGGAGCAACAAGGAAGAGAAGCTATACTTCATTATTACTGCTCCTGTGTCTCAGGAAAAAGAACATTGGGCTGCTGTGCACATGTAATGAGTGTAGTGTGGTATCTTGGGTGGGCTCGTCACCAAGATACCATACGAATGCCAGCTCAATATTTAGATTTAATAATCGTTGATGAAGACTATTTGTAATCACTGTATTGTTAATAGTTCATTATGTTAGATATGTTAATAATAATAAAACATTAAACCCATTTTGTTATTTATATTACATATTCCCATTAATAAAATCCCCAATGCTCAGTTTATATTTATAAAAGTAAAAGTATAACGATACAGAGCGTTAAATACATATAATAACACAATAAAATATATAATTGTTTGTCTAAGTTAAAGAAAAACAACTGAAATCATTATATTCACATTTTAGTTTCCACTCTCTGTTTCATTTACGCACTGTAACTGCTCTAAGTAAGAGTAATTGGTAGGAAAACCATTTTAATAAGAAAATATAAATAAACATTAAAATTGTTTTTTTCTGAAATGAACCGTGATATCCATGTGCGGTTTTTTTATAAGTGTAGGATGAAATATTAGCCATCTATTAGTGATAGTTTCTGAGGTGGCTGCAGGTTTTTTTTTAGACCAAGACCCATATAACTTTGCCCATCCTCCTTTGCATTGGAGCTTATTAAGTTACATAAAAAAAAGTATTATAACTATTTTTACATAAATTCACTATTAAAACAATGGTTTTATATAAAATATTTAATGAAATTAATGAAACAAGTAAAACATAAATTTCTCGATTGTAGTTAAGTATAATCGAGAAAAAGGAACGTGTTTTCAATTAGAGAAGCGCTTGTTTTCGATATAATATCGAGTTTTATGTCGAATAGGTTCGAGAATACCATTTTGGAGGTTTTTGTGATAATTTTGTTCGATAAAAGAAGTTTGATATATTATCAAATTCGATAAAATATCGCAAACGCGAGAATTGGCCTCCAGGTACTTTATTCGTTTCGTCTTTATTTATAGAAGCGTTTGAAGATCATCAGGGGGGTCTAAAAGGCCAACTTTGACAATCAGAATATGATTCATTTCCTAAATGTTTAAAAATGAACCTTAATGCACCTCTTATAAGGTTTATTTTTAAATATTTAGAAAATTGGAATTGGATCATATTCTGTTTTGTCAAATAGCCTTTTTAGATGCCCAGGACTATTTTATAGAAGGTACATGGTTTTTGTAAAATAAAATACAAAAACCGTGTACTAGAAAATTGTCCTGGGCAACGGCAAACCAGCTGCCCGTTGGAAGAAATCCGCCAAAATTTAAAGCCCATTGTAGAGGAGTGCACAAGACCGATAAGCTTGGCTTGCATTAGACTATGCTTACGTCCTGTAGTGGATAAATTAAGCTGCAAACAAAAGAAGAAGAAATGGGTTGCTACATGGCAACACTGAACATAAGGCGTCATCGTCCGCGCGTATTTTCTGCTAAGGCTATTTGATATATATTGTGTCAATATAGGCTCAGAATAAGTAATAGTACTAACGTAATTCCATGCTGGTCTGGGAGCGAAGAAAAAACTTAGAATGTGCCAGCTGCTTCTCTTCCCGCGCAGATTGTAAAAGTCAATCGAGGGAAAAGGCTTTAAACTGGGGATTCCTCCACTCATAGGCGATGGGCTAGCAACCTGTCACTATACCTGAATCTCCATTCCATCAGAGAGCCCACTATTCAGCTAAGCGTGGCCTTCGAGTCTCACGACTCTTGGCTCTGTCTACCCCGTAAGGGATAAAGACGTGATTCTATGTATGTATGTACTAACATTACCCATGAGTAGGTTCATGGCTATTTCAGTTAACAATAGAACAGAGTCGATTGGCAAAATTTTAATTAGCTGCTACAAAAATTTATATTAATTAGATGATACTAATGCTAGTAATTATTTAAATAATTATGTTCAACAACTTGTAATTACAGGACCCAGAAGTGACTGCAGCGTTCCAAGACGTGTCGTCGAACCCTGCGAACTTCGTCAAATATCAAAACAATCCCAAGATCGCTGCTGTCATCGAGAAGCTACAGGGCAAGCTAGGGAAAGGCGGCGGCTTGTTCTCAGGAGGTTTCCCAGGTATGAGAAATTTAGTCTAAAGCCTCGTATCCACTAGGCAACATTGACGCGCGACATATTGTTATAAATATAATATACTAGCTTTTGCCCGCGGCTTCGTCCGCGTGAATTTCCCACGGGAACAGTGCTTTTTCCCGGGATGAAAGGTACCCTATGTCCTTCTTCGTACTTCCAGCTATGTGTATGCAAAATTTCAGGAAGATTGGTTCTTTAGATAAAGCGTGAAGATGTAACAAACAAACTCACTTTCTCATTTATAATATTAGTTAGGATTAAAATACTATCAGCAGAGTTCCTTTAACAGCACAAGACAAAGAATGTCTTCAACAAACAAAATCAAGTGACATCCAAAAACATAAAAAAGAAATTATCCATGATTATATATGAAGGTTTGGTTTGAGATCAAATCTTCAACACATATTATGCTATCTCACTCTGACTAATGTGAACAGTGTTTCTCGCTCATGTAAACTATACTGAGCGAGAGAGCGAACATGTAACGCGTCAATGTTGCCTAGTGGATACGAGGCTTTATTAGTGACTAGCCGCGGACCGGGGCTTCGCTCCTGTGAGAATTTCGAGATAAATAATACCCTATCTGTTATTACCGGTACTTTTCTATCTGTATACTGAATTTTATCGAAATCCTTCTAGTAATAAACTTTTGCAGTAATAAGATTTTGCTTTTGCGTGATTGAGTAACAAACTTCCTCACAAACTCACATCCAAACTTTCGCATTTATAATATTGTAGTTAACAATCAGATCACACAGAAGTACAAAAAAGAATTATATTTTTTTTTCCTATAGTAGGCCTTTGGCTTGCTTTTATGTACATTTCAAGTGTTTAATAAAAAACTAATAAATTGTTTCTCAGCATATATTTTTTTAATGCGCTGGCATTCATAGCCGAATTATTTCTGGTAGATTTTTATGAGTCTTATATCTTCAATGTTCATAGAGTATTTTTTATTTCAGGTTTTGGCGGCGCGGGCGCACCTGACGCTGGCCCTAAGCCACCTACAGACGATGATGTGGGCTTGGACTAAACTATCATCTATATCTTACATTCCTGTGCGGATACACTACTTTAACGACAGTCTTATTCATACAATCTCACTATATCTAATGTATGATGTAATAAATTGTTTTGTAGTTGATATCATATTGATTACATTTTTTTTCAAGCCAAATTGTACACTGTACAAATAAGACTGACTATCGTATTCGGGTTTCAGATTCTTGTGTTGCTAATTGCCATAATTTGATAGATTTTGTCACAAAAATATTGTTTTTTTTTTTTAAATATTAGCATTAGCTGATTAAGTACACTAACTTTAATGTATCTTTATACATACTTATTGCGGAGTTCTCTCCGCATATTGACAAATGCGCATAGAACTCTTGATAAAAATTAAAGTAACTAGTTTATCAAATAAGTTTGAATACTAGAATAACATCATTGATTTGATAATATCGCAGTAACATTTTATCGTTCACACAATTAATTTCGCCAGTCATTTTTACTTCTAACGTCCTTGATTAGAATATCATAAAGTTCAATGGGTGCTTGATGGCGTGGCCTTGTTAAGTATCTTTGTATGCAATTTGTATGTTTTATAACAAATCATCTGATTTCACCTGGGGATACAGTTTTTGGACTTTATTTTGATTAAACACTTATTTTTAGTTATAATTACGATATTAGCTGAGAACAAAGCTTAAATTTATAAATTTTATTTATGGAATAGAATGCAAAGTAATAAATAGTAATGGGATTACCTATCGTAAGCTTCGAAAATTCACAAATACTACGAGTACTATTCATTTGCAATGAATATGTATTGTTAAAAACTTTTATACACGTTTCCATTTCCTGTAATACAATTGTATAAGCATTTAGAGATGTTTCATAATATTAAAATAGGGACTTTATAGTCGCGTTTTATTTTGATGTTTAATAAAATTGTGTAAGTATACAATATGTTTCATTTTATCGTAACTAACGTTCCAATACTTATTGGGATAATAATTCCTCGCGTCTATGCTGAACAGGCAGAACAGGCTCAACCAAAAAATTCACAGATCTCGTGCTCTACATGACTTGAAAGGGCATTGAAAATTAATCTACCTATTGAAGGCGAAATTTTTCAGTCGAAAATTATCTTTTTCTTCGCGTCTTTTGAGCCCTTATACGTCCTTGTGGCCCTAAACCTAGGGCGAGTCGCACTTTCAGCGAACGAAATAACATTTTCAATGTTAAAAGTTTAAAATCACACAGTTTATTAATCTACCTATATATATATATACATTGGATGGAAATACATTTCTATAGGCAATCCGAGGGCAAAAGCACTACTATATAACACTAAATAAACTGGCCATTTCTAAATTACAATTATTTTATTATACTAAATTTAATCATACAAAACACTAAACGTCATTCACTCGGCCCCAGCCCAGCCTGTTCTTCTTTTCATGTAGTTTCAACCATGATGGCATATTCCTAGGGAATGGGTGAGCATTAGGGAATCTCAGTGGTGGTGGTGGTGCCTTGAATGGATCCTCTTTTTTCAGTTTGGTCAACAAATACTCCTTATTTATTTGCTTTGGATCCCGATATTTATCCATGTAAATGTTGAATGGTTTGCGACGAGGGAACCATTCTTGAGGCCTAATGTATGGCGCAGGGAAGTCATATTCATATACTGGAAAAATAAAATCAGTCATAATTTTTTAAGTTAAATTATAAGGTTGCCTCCCTTTTCCTTTTTTTTGAAAGCTTTTGCACAGCAGTTGGACACCACAATAGGCTAATTAAAAAAATCTAATGTGATTAAGATAAAAGCAAATAAGTCATTTGTTCGTTGCTGTTATATTTTAACTTGTTGCAAAATTTTTTGAAAGATGATTATTCAAGGAATTTTTTTCGTAACCTAACACTATGTAACTTTCAACAGTAAGTTCGGTTTTGAGCTTAAATTTTGCTGTATGATAAATGATGTGTTTATGTCATTGGCCAAAAAATATTAATAAAATGAGGAATTTTCCGAGACCCAAATTAAAAAAAAATAGTTCCAGATGACTTCATAGATGGCGCTTAAGTAAAAGGCGAGAGAAAAAGTTCCATACAAAAAGCAAAAACTCACAAAACTTAGTAAAAAAAACATCTAAAAAGTATCTAAACTCCATTTATTCTTACCAGTCCTATCATGTAAACAATCTCACCATGTCTTTTTATGATTTTACAACAATATAAATTAAAATAGACTTTTTAGGAAATTACTTTCGTGGTTAACAAATGTTTTACTTTAGAATGTTTAGGTTTGAACTAATATTTGATTTATTTTCAACAAAAAGTACTGTGAAGATCGTTTACATGATAGGACTGGTAAGAATAAATGGAGTTTATATTATGATTTGTGCAACTGTCAAACTGTTAGGTGATTTTTTTTCTGCCTCTAGTTGACAAGAAAAAGCGCACAATATATGTACAGCCATTATTACTCAGAAAAAAAACTCGGGTTTCATAAAACGCCATCTGTTGAGACTTTTTTATACTGATTTTTTTTTTCTTAATTTTGCTGTCAGAAAATCGCCCATTAACAATCAACTTACTTGGTTCTTTTGTTTTCAGTGTGTTCTGGAAAAAGTCTCGTACAGTTTCATCCCAATCACATTGGAAAAAGGCCAATCCTGCGGGACTTATGCTGTCCTGATTCTGCTTGTACCATTCTCTAGTGATAAATGTACGCTCTTCAAGTGGTGATGATGAATTTACTAAAATCAGTTTAACATTAAGAGATTTTTAAAATTGCACATTATTTACATCTCAACTAGAAAAGATATATTTATAATGGACTAGCTGTGCCTGGCGGCTTCACCCCAGTGGGAATTTTGGGAACATACAGAAAGGATTTTTTCAAAACTAGTTAGTAATTCCAGAGATTAGCATGTTCAAACAAACAAACATTATATTAAAATAGATATTGTCATTTTTACTAATGTTAATGGATAAACTATTAACATATAGTAAAAATGTTACTGGTTATGTATATACATAAACATACATCTTCCTACTTTATACATGTGAAATAAGATTATGAAATAACATGATTAAAACCTACCTTTTGGTAAATCATATGAAACATGTCCATCCTGCTTGTACAAAACAAACACATATCTATGGTACCCCGTCCCTTTCAATGGGAAAGGCCGTAAGTACTCTGCAATTGTGTCACCTTTTTCAACAGAGTCTCCTGGAATATTAGCTACCAACCAATGCAAATACTCTTTGTTGTCCTCTGTTAAATGCCCATCTAAACTAGTCAGAGCAAGAGTCCAGAGAGAATTGACATCACTTTCATAGCTAACAATAGGATACTCCAGAGCTTCAGCAGGCTTTATAACATTACCACAGCACACTGGCAGAAACAAATCATTCTTCAAATTAAACTGAATATCCAAATTTAGATAAGGAATAAAGTAACCTTCTCCATATAAATGCTCAAATACACCATAGTGTTCAGCGATTTGTCTCTTATGATAGGGTGAGTTAGTTTTCAGCCAATCACTTCTTGCTTCAGACAAATCAATGTTTAATTTATGATTTCTAGCTAATTGTTCCAAGCTTTTGTTAGTTTTTAAAGTTTTCACATGCTGCAAACGCTCATTTCTTATGTCTGATGCTGATTTCCTGAAAATAAACAAATTTTATGATTTTTCATGGAGGAAAAGAGAGCTGTTGGGCCATTATAAAAGATCGTAATCATGGACAAGTCAGGTATTAGAGACCTGATACATCCATGACATAAATTTTATTAGATGTGATACCCCATATAAAATAAACTTGAAGGCAACTGTACAAATAATAAAGCTATTGGCATAGCCAAATTCATACCAATATTATACATGCGAAAGTGTGTTTGTTTGACTTTCTTTCACATCAAGATGGAACAATGGATTGATGTTATTATTTGTTGAGGTTTTTATTATTAGGTATTGTGAGAGTGTATATAATATTATGAGAGTATGATATAGTGTTTAGAAAGGTATATATAAGGTGTTTAGATAGGTATACAAGAAGCAAAATCGCAAGAGATCTTCTAAAGAAGAACACAAGGATGCAATGCATATTAACATACAAAAAGTATTTGTAGCATATAGGTGACAATTAAATGTAATTAGTTTTTTGTCACTTACTTTAAACGAGGCAATCCTATATCAATTCTTGTAGTATATACTTCATCCTTGTAATTTAACTCGTCCAATCGTTCTTTAATAGTCCTGCAATATATTGGAGCTTTGCCTCTTATTCTGTGAGCTAAGCGAATATGTTGAAATTGAACACTCGTTATCCATGTGCCACGAAATGTATTTAACATTCTGTATATATTTTTTTTAAATCCTAGGAAAACTATCTCAGTAAGATTAAATTGCATACAATTATTTCGTAGGTAATTTTATTTTGTAGAGCTACTAGGTAGAGCCTCCTTCTAAATTCTAACCTATTGAAAGTGACAATTGGTGACAATGACAACCACAAACTTATTAGTGATGCGACTGTGTGTATGAGTAATAGACATGGCTAGTCAAGAAGTGTGTAGAGTGATTAGTGATGTCCTACTTAGAGATGGGCGCTTGGATAAATTTCGGGAAGGTGAAAATGGGAAAGAATGGGTAGAATGGGTAAAAATTAATTTATACCCATTTATACCCGATATTTTTTATTTATACCGGGAAGAAATTAAAATGAAAGTAAATTATCTTTATTTTCTTCAACACTGGTAAAGTAATAATTAAAGTATAAATATTAGGTGTGTTTTGATTATAAGGAAGATAAATAACTAGTTGTTTTCTATTCAAATATTAAAAAACAAAAACAACAGATTTAAAAATCATAGTATTCAAATAATATTTTGAAAATAATGATGCATATTTAGTATGTGGCTGTTTAAAGTAGAATTAACAAAAAATCAAAACATCTTCAATTGTATTATAGACTAACTTTTGCCCGCGGCTTCGCCCGTGTGAATTTCCCACGGGAACAGTGCTTTTTCCCGGGATGAAAAGTATCCTATGTCCTTCTCAGTATTTCTAACTATGTGTATGTGAAATAGGAAGATTGGTTGAGTAGATAAAGCGTGAAGAGGTAACAAACAAACTCACTTTCACATTTATAATATTAGTTAGGATTTGGAGGTAACTTCGCAATATTTCAGAAAATTTTATGCAAGCGTGTTTTTGAGAGAGTTAGTAATTAAGTTGGCTGACATTCGTGTACGGCGGGCCTTACGATTCAATGATCGCCTAGCCGTTCAATAGAATTCCGGCATTTGGCAAACTTGTTCGTCGCCCCGGCGGCATAACATTTATTGTATAAAACCAGTTGGCTGCGAATGAGTCAGAATAAAGATATCTAGGTATATCTTGTCAGGTCTTTTTGTAACCAAAACGTAAATTGTACACTTTATAAGTACTTTTTTACACAGTAGTTAATTTAAAAACTAAATATGTGCTTAAACACTTTATTTCATAATAAATCTTAACGATATATTATAAAATATCGTAATTAAAAACAATTTAATTGATTTTAATTTTTACCCAGTATAAATTAAAAATTCCCGGGAAAAAATGGGTATAAATGGATAAATTTCCGAGTCTCGGAAATTTATCGGGTAAATGCCCATCTCTAGTCCTACTAAACAGTATAATTTAGTAGGCGGTGTTTAGTAAGTACATTAACTGTAATAATGAATAGTATTATAATATTTACAGCTCTAAAGCATGTAAAAAATTATAAAACTACTATAATGATGTCCCAAAATATAAGCGAAAAAAATAGTTTTGAATTTTTGACACAATTCTTCTCTGAAATCTTACGTGATAGGGGGAAAGTTCATTATGGAACCTATATTCTACGCATATAGATCTATCAAAAAAACCTAGTAGCTTTGGGGGTACCAAAACCGTGTAACGCAGTGTTATTAGCGAAGTGCACGGCCTCCCGCGCGTCCCGACTTTACCCCTCACTTGATCTAAACACGTCTGGACGTGACTGTTAAGTGTTTAGTTTATATTAACAAAGTCCTGTGACTGTTAAGTGCTTAGTTTGTCAAAGTTTTTTAATGTAGGTACACTAGGTACTAAACACCGCCTACTAAACAGTATAGGACATCACTAATTACTTAACACTAATCACTCTACACGCTTAACACTAAACACTTGGCACTTGACTAATCAAAGTTTATACCAGCCATAACGTATTTTTTGCTAAACGTTTAACACTAAACAAGCCACTCGCACTAATCACTATTCAAAGTGTATATCAGCCATTAAAGAACTGTGAGCAAGAAGGAGTGACAGATTGATTGGTGACAGAAAACAAATGACAACCAAGAAAGGCCGATTTAAAGTGCTTCCAGACGCTCCGTTTGATTGGATCCAACCGTCCGACTACGACCAAATCGGAAAGTGTGTAGAGCGGTCGGCCCGACATAATTATTATTAATATCGGTTGGACGTGGTCGGCTTGCCGACGCATCCGACAAGCCGACCGTCCGACCGAATCGGAACGTCTGGAAGCTTTGTTCCAACCAAATCGGCTTCAGTCGCATTCGCAACGCCCGCGCCGCCGATGTAGACAGTGTTGCCAGATGACTGTCTAGGTTTCCCCCCAAAACTTCAACGAAATCTCCCCAAATTTTCCCAAAATGTATGAAGATGATTAAAATTTTCCCCCAAAACCATTTTTTCCTCCCCCCAAAATGATACTATTTGTATGAAACGAAGATTTATAAATCCCCCCATCGATTTTCAAAAAAACCCAAATTTGGGGGGAAAATCCCCCATCTGGCAACACTGGATGTAGAACGTCAACATGAACGACGAGGGAGTGACGATCACAGAACGCGATATAATAATCCTACTATCCTATTTATATTATATATGGTTTGGATGTGAGTTTGTGAGGATGTTTCTTACTTAATCACGTAAAATATACCGTAAACTGCTGCAACTTTGCACGGAATTTGACGTTTTTTGCGATTTTCTCGGAACCTATTCATAATTTTGACTCTTAATTGTTTTTAAATGGAAGACAGACATAATGGCTTGCTATTGAGACCCCAAATCTTATTAATTTCCACCAATTTTCTGAATTACAAGGGCTCAAAGTCGTAGGCAAAGTTGTATGTAAAAGACACAAGTTTGCCTAGAACGATAATTCGATACTTATTGTACTTATCGTTTCCGGTAATTTTTTTTCATGTGCATTGGACAACCTGCTTGTCCCTGCCAGTTTAATCAGTGCAATATACTGTATCATTTTTTTAGTACAGCTACTAGGCCAAGTTGTAGCAGGTTCTACAGACTTTCCATACAAAAATGTCGTTGACTATAGGGTTGTCCAAAAGAATACAGATTATTATTAATATTTTTTTATAAAAGAAAAAAACCAGATGGCTACGTTCATTAAAAAATCACAATTTTAATGCTTCTTGGTAATAATGTCTCATCATTTTAATCAACAATTATTAATAATTTTAATTTTTGATTGTAGTATAAAAGAAAAGTATACAACAAAGTGTTGAATCTCTTTTACAATTATTTCTACAAAAAATATTTGAATATTGTTTTACAAATTTACAACGAGCACTTCTAATATAACTAGAGGAAACAAATTCTAAAATAAATTTCTAAGCATAATGTAAGCGAGATTCACGCGAGTGAAGCTGCGAGTAAAAGCTAGTTAACAAAATTTGACAACCCTAGACCCAGGCATAGTTATGTCACTCAAGTTTTCAAAACACTACACATGATTGCCTTCTAAGTTTTTTATTATAAAAAACAATCTTTTGCGTAAAAAAACAAGTGATACTAGAAGAAGACAATATTATCCTACCTTAGGCAGTTAATCCTGTGCGAAAACACAGCTTTTTAATAGTTAAAATTCAAAAGTTTTGGAGCGCAAAAAAAATGCTGCCTCACCCACCGATCTTTGTCGCATAACTGACAGAGTATTAATGGAGTTACAACTATAAACAATGAAAAATATGTTGCCCAAATAATGAATAGTTACTACAGAATGGTAGAAAACGAGAATAAAGCAAGCGAATGCGATATATCGAAATTCAAATGAAATAGGCAAATTTGTGTGTAGTTGGATAAGTTGCAGCAGTTTACGGTACTGGACGGATTTCGATGAAATTTGGTATATGGGTAGAAAAATACCGAGAATAGCACATAGGGTACTTTTTATCCCGAAATTCCCACGGAAGCGAAGCCCCGGGGCGTAGCTAGTAAAGTTATTAGAACTTTATAAAGACTTTTTCTGTTTGTGGGACTTAACCCACAAAGAATGAGACAGAGATGTAAGAAATCAAGCATATTTAATAAAGCTAGAAGTTTAAAAAAAAAAATAATGTATTTAAATAAATAAATAAATTTAATTATTTGAATAACTTAATTTAAATTATTTTTTTATTTCATTTATGTCTGTGGCCGCAACCAACGCCATTTTAGCATTTTTTTTACAATACCGGTGGCATGAACCATGACGTCCGTTCACTACTTCAGAGCAAACTCAACTGACGGTTGGTAGGCTTGTTGAAAAAATATCGATACATCGATATATTCGATATTTTTAATTCGATAAATCGATATTTTTTGCCGATATATTTTTATCCGATATAACGATATATCGATATAAAATATCCAATATCGAAAATTGTATCAAAAACGATATTTTTTATTTTATTTATGGATCTTGGCTTGGATGTGCCTCCACAGCCGACGCTGGCTACCAATTCTAAATTCGCTAGAATCCAAAGCCGTGAAACAAACGGAAAAATAACTATATAGTCTATGACTTGTAGGTTGCTTTGCGTCCGTCACTCTGGTTTGCCTGATTTATTAAAAGTTAGAAGATAGCTTTTTTTGTGTCTGATATGTATGTTATTTTGTCTAATAAAAAAGAATAACTATAAAAATACATTCGTTTCTATTGAGATATTTGTACTTTAAAATAATTTACATTTTGTATAAAAATTACTATTGATATTATTGCGCTAGGCTAAGCTAAATACACTGTTATTTTAAAACCACAATAATTTATTTCAAATTTTGCCGATATATCGATATATCGATTTTTTTTCCGCGATATATCAATGTCAATATTGATTTTTTTTTAAATATCGATGTATCGATATATCGATTTTTTTTTTTACTTTCGACATCCCTAACGGTTGGAAGGCCGACCGTCGTCGGACAGTCTGTAGCAATCTAGCAATGTTGGAATGGTTGCTATGTCGGTTCCGATTTGGTTGGATCCAACCAAATCGGAGCGTCTGGAAGCACTTTTACATTGATCCAGTAAACCGATCCAGCGCTGGATCGGAATAGACCACATATCCAGTCACTGGACCCAGTGGCGCTGGATCAAATAACACTTGATAAATCGGCCTTGAAGCAAGAAGGCGGTAGAAAAAGAGAAACGTTTCGTTGCCGCTTTCATTAGCGGCACCGTCATCACTACAGCTGCTGTCACTATATCAATTCATCTATATCTAAATACAGGTAACGTCCTCGCTCATAGTAATCATTTTTGAGCGTCTCAACGTAGTGGCAGCAGTTTTTCCATATTCAGATGTGATGCTGTAGAAGGCCTCTTCAACAAGTTGCTTCGTCAACTATGGGCCTAACTGTACTCTTTGGTTTTCCTAAAAAAAAAAGGAATAAAAATTGTAACAGAATAGAAACAATAACTTATTCACAAGAAACAAATAATTCAAATTCAAAATTGGTAGAAAACCCGAATAGACTGAGATGTACCATCATAATGTATCAAAAATGTATGATTATACTATAATATGACCTATTTACAATTTCAGTCTAACCTAAAAGTGTAAGATGCAACGAACTGATATACCATAGAACTCTAACAACGCCAAAAAAATGGTTCCTCGAAATATGAACCTAGGTGGGCGGGGCGTAAAATAGAAACCTCACTTCGCCTCAGTTCGCCGTGGCGCAGCGAGTTCAACGGTTGTACTTGTACCTAAAGCATAAGTGTCAATTGTACGTATCATCGAGTAATTTCGCAAGTTTAATTAGCAAAAATATGCCATCGTGTGTCATAAAGTGGTGTAGAAATCACACAGATATGAAGAACAGCGGATTTGCCGAGACTTTAAACGCCAAGCGGCTGGGCCGTTTGATTGAGCGGTAGCCGGCTGCCGCGGTGTGTTGACCCCGCCCCGTGACCTTGACGCGCCCAATCGTGTACTAGCTTTTTCTATGAGAATGTGTGAGTGTCTTGTTGTATTTAAGTACATTTGTTTGCGTAAATGGAAGCAAGATTTGAGCGTTCGTTGTATGAGAGTTACACTTCCATATTTATTTATAATTCAATGGTAAGATGTAAACAATTCCTTTTTTCTTTTAAAGATCGTAAATTCAGTATATTTGTAACTTCAGGTAGATAAAAAACAAACAATAACACGATTACATACCCATAATAGATGATGTTCGCCAACGAACTAATATACCATAGAAAAATAACTCCCATACAATGATCACTTTTAACTCGGTACCTTTACGCAAACAGATGAACTGCAATAATTATATGAACACACACATTCTCATCGACCATACTTCAACGCTGTTGGTCGTCTGTGTCGGCCGATTTGACGAATCAGGTGATTAGCTCGCACGCGCTCTGCGGCGATAATGGCGGCGATGTTAGAGGAACGAGGAATGGATGGTTTTATGTAACATTAGTCTAGTAGATTTTGCGTGATTTGCGTGAACAAACTCACAAACATACATACGCTCTATAATAAGCTCGATCGCCTTATTAATAATTGCATTCGTTTTATTTTCTGTGTTTGTAAGTACGATCACATCTCTTCCTTTCGATCTGAGCTCAATTGGCTTCCTATTCGCCAACGCAGGCAACAGAGAATACTCTGTACACTCTTTTCTGTACTTAAAAATCCCCTCTTTCCTGCATACCTTAAAAGTAAATTTCATTACGTTTCCGAATCCCAAAGCCGCGAGCTTCGTTCTAGTCACACTTTACGTCTTCAGATTCCCCATATTAGGACGGACTTTATGTCTAAATCTTTCACATTTCAGGCTATACGACTCTGGAACACCTTACCCGACGATATCCGTAACATTTCGACTAAACCCTTTTTCAAAAAACAAATTCGTTCGCTGTTTCTTAAGGAAATTTCAACGCAGCAGAAGTAACCATCTATGCTCTTTTATATTTGTGTATATATATATATATATATATGTATGTAGTATGTATTAAATTATATTTAAATATGTATGTTTATTTGCTTTCATATTTTATGTAGTATATTTGTGATGCCTATTTATACAAATTTTAGTCACTTTGTGCACCCAGACATATTTATTTCTGTTTATCCCGAAGGTTGACTGGTAGAGAATGCTGTTACCATTAAGTCCGCCTTTTATACCATTTTTGGTTTAATAAAGTTTTAAATAAATAAATAAATAATACGTACAAACATCCAAACATCGTAACTTTCGCATTTATAATATATAATATTAAGTATAAGTACTAGTATCAGTATATAGTATATTAGTATGATTAGTTAGTTTTCGTTATCTCGACTGACGTCGGTTTAAAAAAATACGCATAAGCAATCGTGGGTACACCCTCATATTACAAATTATTATTTAAAAAACAATCATTTTATAAACAACGCTTGTAAAACTATACATTTGAAAAACATATGCTTTGTCAAACTCATTCTTTTAAAAATGGATCATTTTACAAACTAATTACTAGACAAATATTGTGTTTTTTCAAATAATCATTTTACAAACAAATTATTCAATCGTGAATCGCAATCGTGAATATGTGATAATTTTGTATGAGTTTTTAAATACAGTTATTATATAATATAATGATCTATTTAATGCATAATAACAATAATCAAAGTAAAAAAAAAAACAATTATTTTTTCTAGTACACTATGATTGTAAAGTTACGCTTTACTTTACTTTATTTAAATCTTGGATACATATTGCATAACATTTTTCCCTAGTATTCAAAATGTTTTAAATAAAATATTAATATACTTACTTATGAAAGGTAATTCCGCTGTTCGTCATATCTGTGTGACTTCTACACCACTTTACGACACAAGATGGCATATTTTTGCTAATTAAACTTGCGAAATTACTCGATGATACGTACAATTGACACTTATGCGTTAGGTACAAGTACAACCGTTGAACTCGCTGCGCCACGGCGAACTGAGGCGAAGTGAGGTGGATATTTTACGCCCCGCCCACCAAGGTTGCTATTGCGTGGAACCATTTTTTTGGCGTTGTTAGAGTTCTATGGTATATTAGTTCGTTGATGTTCGCCCATAAAAATCATCAAAATCTCAGAAAATTCGTCCAGCCTTGCTCTCCGCAAAACATCGCTAGAAAACTTTAAAAATCAATTCCTGCGTGCGACTCTGATTTACTTTACTTATTTTTCAAACTTTTCTGCGTAGTTTGATCTTAATTTATTGCAGTTTATTCAAACAATAAAAATACAAACAGAAAATAATTCAATTTCGATGTCAGCATTGACAGCTGATGTACATCTTAGACTATAAAATATGTACATACGTTTGGTGTTGCCAGAGACATCATCAATGTTAGTTCCTCGAACATTAATGTCAGGACTTTATAGACAAACTGTAACTGTCACACGTATCCAGTGCCACTGGATTCCAGCGCTGGATCGGTTTACTGGATCAATGTAAATCGGTCTTCATTCCCTTCACTCAACACACAACTGCTGTGAAGGGAATGAAGGCCGTGAAGGATGAGTATGTGGGGCGGGAGGGGTAGTGATTTTATTTATCTCTGTGGTCGGTGTTGTGTGTGTGTGTGATGGCATGGCAGGGCAAATGGCAATCATGGCAACTCGTGTTGTTTGATAATTTAGTTTGGTTGGTGTAGGTACCGACATACGGAGTTTACTTACCATTCCCTGAAAATAAAATTTCAATTATTGGGAATTGGGATTCATCAATTTATTATACCATTCACAAACAATACATAGTGCTTTTAATTTGCGATCCGAGCGATTGCGTGAATAAATGGATGCGATATCTAGGTATGTGAAAATAAAACTTCTACGAGACGTCGCGTCGTGAAACTTGCTTGTGAAAAATAATCGATAATTCTTCGTTAATTGAGATATTCTGATAAAATTACACAAAGTGAATTCATACATAAGTAACCATGAGCGAGTGAATTGAAGACGAATTTTGTGAAGATTGTTGACAGTGTAATCGTTGCCTTACTATAAGGAGCCATTTACACAAGGCAAAAAGTCACGTAGGCGCATCGTCGATGATGTACGTAAAGTCTATATGATTGTGCTGAAAAGTGTTTGTTTCATGTTTTGTGTTTATCAAGAACAATGGATATCAAGAATATACAGAAAAATGCAATGCAGAAAAGTGCAGAGTTCACTTTCACTGCCCCGCCGGAAGCTCCCGTGTTTGAGCCTACACTTGAAGAATTTATGGATCCCTTGGGGTACATAGCCAAAATTCGTCCCGTTGCAGAAAAAACAGGAATATGTAAAATAAAACCACCATCTCGTTGGCAACCACCTTTTTCATTAGATGTAGATAAATTAAAATTTGTTCCAAGAATACAAAAGGTAAATGAGTTGGAAGCCATAACTCGTTTGAAACTTTTATTTCTTGAAAAGATATTAAAGTTTTGGGAGCTTCAAGGTTCACCACTTAAAATTCCCATGATAGAAAACAAAACTTTAGATTTGTACTGTCTCAAGTTTTGGGTTGATGAAGAGGGGGGCTTTGAAAACTGTAACAATCCAAAAAATGGCGTAAAATCGCTAATGCTATGGGTTACAGTCAAAACGCAAGTACTATGAATTTTCTTAGGAATAATTATGAAAAGATTTTGCTTCCATATGATATTTTTGAAAACAGTAAAGAAGACATATTGAAAACTGTTAAAAAGACTGAGTCAAAACCTGAGATTAAAGGTAGTGGTGAACAGGATACACCAGTATTTAAAGAAATATGTATAGATTCCATTGTTACAAAAATTAAAGACGAAAAACCACAATGTAGTATTAAAAAAACTAAAACAGGATCAGACAAAATTGACACAGATTGCACAAAAACTAAAACTGAGACTGAAGAATCAAGGCGTAACAGGGAGTTGCGTAGGCTAGCTTGTTATGGTCCAGGGCCAAAAATGCCAGGTTTAAATGATGAGGAGTTTGATATCACAAAGTCAAGGAAAAGACCCAGATATGAATTAGATCCATTGGCCATTTACACTTGTGCTATATGTCAAAAAGACAATAGAGATGATCTTTTGTTAATTTGTAATGGTTGCTCTGATACATATCATACTTTTTGTCTCAAGCCGCCTTTAACATCAGTCCCAGATGGAGATTGGAGATGTCCATGTTGTATAGCTGAGGAAGTTCACAAACCTGCTGAAGCCTTTGGCTTTGCCCAAGCTGAAAGAGAATATACTCTTCAACAATTTGGTGAAATGGCTGATAAATTTAAATCTGATTATTTTGGGATGTCTGGTCACTTGGTACCAACAAATGTTGCTGAAAAAGAGTTCTGGAGAATAATTTCTTCTGTAGAGGAAGATGTAACAGTGGAGTATGGTGCTGATTTGCACTCAATGGACCATGGTTCTGGATTTCCTACAAAGTCTTCATTAAACCTTTATCCTGGAGATCAAGAATATGTTGATTCTGGATGGAATTTGAATAATTTGCCAGTGGTAGAAGGATCTGTGCTGAAATTTATAAATGCAGATATATCAGGAATGACTGTACCATGGATGTATGTGGGCATGTGTTTTTCTGCATTTTGCTGGCACAATGAAGATCACTGGAGCTACTCTATTAATTATTTGCACTGGGGTGAAGCTAAAACTTGGTATGGGGTACCAGGAAGTGGAGCTGAGTTATTGGAGAATGCTATGAAGGCAGCTGCACCTGATCTGTTCAAATCTCAACCTGATTTATTGCATCAATTAGTCACCATCATGAACCCTAACATATTAATGGCCGCTGGTGTTCCAATATATAGAACTGATCAGCAGGCTGGTGAGTTTGTAGTAACATTTCCACGTGCTTACCATGCAGGTTTTAATCAAGGTTATAACTTTGCTGAGGCAGTCAACTTTGCTCCACCTGACTGGCTTAAAATTGGTCGAGAATGCATTGCACACTACAAAAATCTGAAGAGATTTTGTGTATTTTCTCATGATGAACTTATCTGTAAAATGGCTTTAGAAGGTGATCGTTTAGATTTGGAGACTGCACTGGAAACACAGAAGGAATTAGTCAAAGCCACAGAAGAAGAGGGTGCATTAAGAGCATCTTTAGCCAAAAAAGGTTTAAAGAATGTGTGTAGAACAGCTTTTGAGTTGTTGGGTGATGACGAGCGCTTGTGTGAGGTTTGCAAGACAACCTGCTTTTTGTCATCAGTGTCATGTCCAGAGTGTAAACAAATGACTTGTTTGCAGCATGTTGATATGTCGTGTAAGTGTGCAATATATAAAAAGACTCTCAATTATCGTTATGATATGGATGAGCTTCACATAATGTTGCAAACTATAGATTTCAGAGTTAACAGCTTTGACAAGTGGATGACAGATGCAAAAAACATTCTATTGCCCACTGCACCAGATATTGGTAGGCTACAAAGATTAAAGGTTCTGGTAGATGAAGCTGAAGAATTAAAAATACCAAAGTGTGCTCTCTTGTCTACATTAAAAGAAGAGTATACTAAAGCCACGGGTGAAGTTGAGCCAATTGTAATTGAATTGGATGATGATTAAATTAAAAAATTTGGGCAGTACAAAGTTTAATAGTATTAAGATTATAATTTGCTTAGGTGAATACCTACTACCAGTGAAATATTGGTAGTGAATTATTGACTATCAAAGAGTCAAAACTTAGTTCTTTTTTGTAATACATGGTGAATATTTTGTAATTCCTCTTGTGTATGTAACATGATTTATGCTAAGCTGTCTCAATGTAACTTAATTACTCTACCTACAGCTTCCTAAATATATGTTGTCCATATAGTACTTTAATCTAGACTAGAATTAGAATTTATTGATTACTTATGACTTGATTTGTTTAACAAATTACAATTAGTTATTATTTATTTGTTTTAAATGGCAGTTTAACGTAATTTATTTGACGTGTATTAATACATATAAATTTTGTCCCACCGTATTAAAAATTTAGAATTTGAAGTCTATTGTTATTGACATTTGTACTTTTTGGAATATGTAATTTTCAGATATATAATATAACTTAGATTGTAGCCACATAGGTAATAATAGTTCTTTGTACAAAATGGCAGACCTAGATATTGCACACCCTCTGTAGTATTATACTATCTACATACTATACATTATAGGTACTGTACCTATTAATATACAGATGGTTTAATATCGAACAAAAGTCATACGAAATCAAACACACGTGTCCCCGTCCCCCCTAAATCCGCTACTGCCAGGGTGTGTTGTAGCCTCAGACAGAATGAATGTACTGATAGGTACGTTACGTTCAGATATGTCAATCTCACCATTTTGCATTCTATTTGATGTAATGCGAAATGGCGAGTCAATTCTAATGAATACTCGGATGAAAATAAATGTAAAGGCCTGTAATAAATAGATATTGAGATGTCAAGCAAGCGTGTCTGGTCTGGAGCTGCGCGTTGCATAAAGCATTAAAAAAGTTTGTGTGCAAGCATTAATTTTGCTAATAATGTTACTGGGTGATCAATTTATATCTTATGTGACGCATTTATATACGGGGTCGAAATGTATCCAATATAGCAATGTAACGGAAAGCAATGGAACAATGCATTTTGTTGAATACTTCCACTAAAAAATATTTGTTACCAGATGACCAGACACGCATGCTTAACGTAAGCCTGCAGCTACTGATTGTAGTTATTAAAGAATATCAAATCTTAGAATCAAATTATTAAGTTTATAGCTGCATAGAAAATTGAAGATGTCTGAACATCCTAAGGTAGCACAACTATGTAGAATTGTGACTTGCCCATGTTACAATACTTAGAATACCTATAAAAATATTGTAGGTAGGTAATTATTTCATATTTAACAATAAATATTTTTTTTTCTGTTTATGATCTCATTGCATGGTGTATATAGGTACTTCAAAGTAATAATATGATTGCCTAAATTTTTATTAGGAAAATCAAAATTAGGATTTTTTTCTTTCATCTACATGCCTAAAACTAACTTGAGACTTAAATTTTGAAACATTAAACTTTTAAACTTTATGATCGATAAATAAATTGAAGGCATCTTAAGTCGCATGATATGACTAACTTATATTTTGCTAAGCATTGTTAGTTTTACGTTAATAGACTCGTTTCAACACGAAACACCATATCTTATTTTGAAGGAGAAAATGTAATGCAACAAAACAATAGTATAATAAGGGGAGTTATTTACCCTGTATCTTGATATTATGATCGCCTAAAATATTATTTTTGGAGGAATGTGTCTAAAGTTAGTTTTGAGTTGTTAAGAACGACGGAATATTTTGGAATTATTCCGATCTGTCATCTTGCCTTGTCCCTTTAGGGAAATCTCAGATGGATAGATCGGAAAAGGGTTTAATCTGATACCCTAAAGAACAGGAAATTTCAAATTTTATTCACTCTTTTAATCCAAAGGGATTGATGATCAATGATAACGGACAAAGCATGGTGACAGATCGGAACAATTCATAATTTTCATCTTGCATCACAAAGGCTATGAAATCATATATATTGTACTTCATAATACACTATTTAGGTTAAAAAATATTAGTAGAGTATGTAACTTTAAGTGGAGGTGTAATTATTTTATGATAATATTGATTGACTGATTTAATTTTATATTACATGATAATTGATAATATTGCATCAATTACACTGTGTGGTTGAAGAAGTTTCTTGATTCAGTGATTTAAATACTGCGAACTGTGATTATTTTCTTTGCCGTTTGTCAAATTATGGTAACTAAAGTAAAATGAAATTTATTTGAGTGAGTATTATCTAGAAATAAATAAGTGCGAAAATATTTTGTTGTATTATTTAAATTCATAAAATAGTATTTTACATTATTTTCGTCCTTTTCAGAATCCGGCAATCTAGCATCAATTTGCGTCGCGCGCGTACTAATATTCTAGCTAGGCGTGCGGCGTAAGGCCTAGCGCACACAGGGAGAGGCGGCAAAGATACTGAGAAGTAAACACTTTAAATTAAACCCTAATACATACATCATAAGATTGGCAGTAGCGCGCCTCTTGTGGTAGCCTCACTGCGCTGCGCACCAGTTACTCTTTTTTATGCCATGATGTTTTCAATCTTATGATGTAAGAATTAGGGTTTAATTTCAATTGTTAACTCTAAGTCTACTCGTAAATTGCCTAAGATGCAAACTTACACTAGAAAAATCCTCTTATCATTGTATCTCAATTATCAAATATGCATATGCATAATCAAAATGGTATATGTACTGCTGATCCATTTGATTTACCCCATGTCACTAAAAATTACCAACACATATTTTCTCGTCCGTTACATGAAGTTAATAAGTAAAATATATTTTTTAGAAATTTGTTACATATTTACACATTAAGTCCATGTCATTGCTTAATCTCAAAATCCCCTGCACAGGGGATTTCGGGAAGGGACATATTTCCAAAATACCCTTCGTATCGAGGCAGGGGATTTCGGGACGTGGCTTATAAACTAATATCCTTGACAAGAAAAAGGAGTGGGCAAGGAGACTGGCTACAAAATATCTGTTCTACTTGATGATATTTTGTTCATATATCAAAAGAATATATCGATTAAAAATTGAAGTGCAACTTACTTACTATGCCTTCTCACTCACTTGAACTGACTAAAAAGAAATATTAAAGAAATATAACATTATGTTTTTCTGGCTTTAGTGTTTAGTATGAAAATCGGGTAATACAAATAAAAACTTCAAAATACTTGTTAAATTCATATAATCAGGCTTGAGTATAAAATTGCATTTATGGTAGTAAGTTAATATATCAGGGCGCTGGAGGTAGTTGAGAGATAAGTATGCATGATGATTAATAAATATTAACAAACTAGCTTTTGCCCGCGGCTTCGCCCGCGTGATTTTCCCATAGGAACAGTGTTTTTTTTCTTGGATGAAAGGTACCCTATGTCTTTCTCAGTACTTATAAAATTTCGCATACACAGTTATGTGTATGCGAATTTTCAGGAAAATTGGTTTAGTAGATAAAGCGTGAAGAGATAACAAACAAACTCACTTTCGCACTTATAATATTAGTTATGCACTCTATTAAACTTTAGGACTATAAACAAATATTAAATAAACTAATTTGCCATAAATCATAAACTACAGCAATAAATTTGTAAAAACCAATGATTATACTATTTGCCCAAACAGTAAATAGACCAACAAAAAGGGGTGCTAAATTAATTTGATTCGGTCTTCATCTTTTGTATAATCAGAGCCAAGTACGTTCAACGCCTGTGTATTTATTATAATATCAAATGTGCAAAACATAGCATAAACTTAACTATAAGTACTTTTAATTTTGGTGATTTCACATGATAATTATTATCTACTAAATCTAATAATGAAAAAAATATGCAAGGAAATAAATAGTGGAACAATTATTTTACTGTTAGTAGGTACCTATCATACATAATTTATTTCAGAGGATATTCAATATCGATATTACATTACTGTTGAGGTACGTAAAGTCGACATCACATCACTCTACAGTTTTCGCGAATTTGTAGTGAATTTAGGTAGAGAATTCACTACAAATTCGCCATTATTATTGTCCAGTGGAGATTCCATGAAGGGTATCATGTCGTCTGTACGTATACCTAATAAGTTTCTTAAAATACAAATAATAATCCTTTAAGGATTCCTTATATATTTTTGCATATAGAAAAAATTAACCTACCTTAGTCTAAAATGTAAAAGATATAAATGGTTTAACACCACGAAAACTACGATAGATAGCAGCACCTTATACAACCTCATTGTAATAAAATGAATGGAAGACATATTGCATTAACAAATTGACCAAACATTCGACGCAATTTACATATTAAATCACAGTGCATAATTTGATTAAATATGATATATCTTATTAGAGTACTATACGAGCTGTATTACGGTAATTTAATTTATGAAATAGTTGATCAGTAAACAGTTGTTTTACCTAACTTAAATAGTGGATCATACACATGGTATCTTGTTTTTGGATCGCCAATTTGTATTAAAAGATAGAACGAACTTTATTTTTCTAATTCAATTATCATATATGCTTCGTTGATTTATGATAAAAAGATAATAGTACAATCTAACGCTTGCTCGTATGCCGCCCTGTTATAAAAAAAATCTACAGGGTTATTTATTTAATATAAAAGGACGGGATAGCCTTTAGTTAGCTAATTAAAAAGAGATTCTGCTTCGTAGATATACCTAGCTAAACTTCATTTATTCTTACCAGTCCTATCATGTAAACAATCTTCACAGTACTTTTTGTTGAATTTTGTTGAAAATAAATCAAATATTAGTTCAAACCTAAACATTCTAAAGTAAAACATTTATTAACCACGAAAGTAATTTCCTAAAAAGTCTATTTTAATTTATATTGTTGTAAAATCATAAAAAGATATGGTAAGATTGTTTACATAATAGGACTAATATGAATAAACGGACTTTAGGTGCTTCTCTATGCATATAATACTGTATGAGTTAAAAAGCAGTCTTATTTTAAATATTGTATTACTACAAATTTTATGATAACTATTCAGTACCGTAATACGTAATAAATCAGTGTAAAATATTTAATATCAAAAACTTATATCAGATCTTTTTAAAGGACAGTTACCTATTCATTGGTCAAGTTTAAGTACATCAATTAATTGCATACAAGTATCACAGCAGTGTTATTACAAAAACTAAGATAAATTGATAACATTATTATTATCTTGAATTAACAATAACAATTGCTAACTCCATAAAGGATAATTAGCATAAGTACAACATTTTATTTGCATAAATTAAAATATAGAAATAAGAAATGCAAAAAGGCAGTCTTAGAAGTAAATATTATTAAGTAGTGCAGTACTTAAGCTAAGCTTTTAATAAAAAATAAATAATAAAAAATTACATCTAAATAACGACTCCTGTATTGTTCGTAGTAAATCAAAAATCCCGTGTAAAATGTCCATTATTAAAATTATTTATAACCTACCTAATGTTAAAGTTGCTTCAAACTTAATTTTAATATTGAGAATAAAATTAAACGATTGACAGATAAATACAATGGGGATTATCGTGTTCAAATATTCCACCAAATGTCACCACCGAGTGAAGTGCAGACATCTGTCTATGCTGTCAATGTCAATGTGTCAAATTCAAATGACAGTAATGTACCGTTAACAGGACCACACTCGCAAACGAAAACCCTCGTTGCGGTGGAGTATTATGTAGATTTCCATCTGGGCAAATATCGACCCAGTCTCAATAGAGATTCAAAAAAATAGACTCATGAACCAACCAGCGGAATTCGATAGATGGGCGACTAATATTAGTTTAGCCGTGTAAAAAAAATATTTAAAGGTCGGTCTATTTATATTTATAGGTCGCTGCTCACTCATACAATATATTACTTAGCACCAATAAAGATGCTGTACAATCA
Source organism: Ephestia elutella (assembly GCA_018467065.1). Classification (NCBI taxonomy): domain Eukaryota; kingdom Metazoa; phylum Arthropoda; class Insecta; order Lepidoptera; family Pyralidae; genus Ephestia; species Ephestia elutella. The sequence goes on along the minus strand of JAEMBS010000032.1, from coordinate 104,950 downwards.
GCATTATTTCTATTATAGGGCAGCGACCTATAGAAAATATTAGTATGATATCTATCGCGTTTCATTATATCAGCAGCTACAAGTGAGGCACATACATCTGTCAGATGGTACAATACTGTCGAATATGAATTTGACAACAATTGTCAATGTGTCAAATTCAAATAACAGCGTTGTATAGTCGGACAGATGTGTTTGCTAGCACATACAACCCTAAGACTAGAGTGAATATGCTGCCTCTGGGTAAGCTCGCTACCCCGTAGACCATACCTGTGTTCACAGGCAATATTGTGGTTAAGAGAAAACCCATCTTGTATATATAAAAAAATCTGACAAATATCAGTAGGTGCTGACTCTGGTGGGATATTGACTCGCGTTAGCCCCTATTGTAGCGAGATAAACATGTGAAACACTTCAGTCAAATGAAAGTATTGTACCATTTGACAGAAGCGAGTAGGTCCTAGTGATGTGCCGTTCCCGAAATTTTCAAAGAAACAGCGGAAAGTTTCTTGGAAATTTCTCCGAAATATTCTCGATAACGGAATATTTTTCTAAAAACCCGAGAAACTTCTAAGAATTTTCGGAAATTTTCAAGGGAAGAAATTTTCGGGAACTGGCAATTTCGCGGCGGCACATCGCTAGTAGGTACTGACATCTGGCGGAATATTAACTACGATACAATGGGGCTTGTAGCAAGTTCAAAAAAAATATTATTATTTGGAAACTATATAGTTTTGGTTAAGGAATATTATTCGTTATTCGAAAGTGGCTGAAGGGGTTTTACATGTGATCAGTTAAGCGTGAGATAAAGGCCACGCTTAGCTATTCAGCTAAGCGTGGCCTTCGAGTCTCACGACTCATGTCTCTGTCTACCCCGTAAGGGATAAAGACGTGATTCTATGTATGTATCAGTTGAGGGCGGTGACAGAGTCTCTCATTTCGCGGCCCTTGGTCTCGATGGGCAGCGCCAGGCTGGCCGCGGCCGCCAGCAACGCCGCCAGCGAATACACGCCAGTCGCTATCGCTATCGAGTTCTTCAGAAGCACCTGCGAAGTCAAAATAATAATAAAATTATCTGTATGACCCAAAGGATGACTACAGTGCGATATGTATCTAAATTAATGTGTCAGGGGCGGACTTTAGTGTTGCCATTGAAATAAAATCTCCTTAGCAGTGTAAAAAAAGAAATAATAAAATGTTTTTTTCGCGTATCTTATAATAATTAAACATACAATAACTGACTGAATAATAAGAATGAAAATCTATGATAAAAATCAAGTTCTAGGTTAGGTACACTACATGGTTAAAGAAAAAAGACATGATATTGACATGGTTCATGTCGTCATGGTAATCGCCACTTTTGGAGACACCACACATGGGAGAACACTTGGTCAAAGTTAATAAAAATGACGTTCATCAAGATGGCGGCGCTATTTCCTTTTTTTCGCCACGTTCATTATAAGCCTTGTCGCACTGTAGTAGCAAATACTATATAAACTCTAGCGAATTAATACGCGCACCTCCGGCTAGAAAACGGCAACTAATGCGACACTAGCGCCTCTTCCTGGACGAAGTGGTTTTGATGTAACTGTCAAATTTATTTCCGCGCTCGCGAATTTATTTTGTTGTAAACACAGTGTTATTCACAAAATTAAATGGTATTACACATAAATAACATACTTGTATTTATTTTTAAAGGACCAACATATAACATGTTAAAGTGAAAATAAACGGTGCTGGATCACCTCCACCTACCAGATGACTAGTTGCCAAGCCAATGTATGGGAAATGTCAAGAGCAGTGCGTATTAACTCGCTAGATTTTATATAGTACTAGCTTTCGCCCGCGTGAATTTCCCACGGGAACAGTGCTTTTTCCCGGGATGAAAGGTACCCTATGTCCTTCTCTGTACTTCTAACTATGTGTATGCAAAATTTCAGGAAGATTGGTTAAGTAGATGGAGCGTGAAGAGGTAACAAACAAACAAACTCACTTTCGCATTAATAATATTAGTTAGGATTTGCTAGTAGATAACGCTTTAGCATTAAGTCCTCCTATTGTGCTTATACTTTTGTATTTTTGTACAATAAAGAGAGACTAAAGGGCCATTTAGACGGTACAAATTTCTTGCCTGTTGAATACGATTAAATTGAAGCAATAATTTACTTGTATAGTCTAAACAACATGTAACATTCTTGAACTGGTATGCAAGTTTGGATTCAAAACTTTTCTTGGTGTAAACAATATATGAAATAAAATGTCATTCAATTCTTGCATGAAAAATTTGACCACGCAAATACATGCAATGCAATTCTTGAAGCAAGTCGCTAAAAAATGGCACGTGCCCATATAAATCTGTGTTTCAAAAATGGAATACAATAATTGCCTAAATAATTGCATACGTGTAAACAGAACACATTGGCAATTATTGTATGTCAAGATTTGCATTCAATAATTGTATTCCAGTTTTTTATTTATATCACCATGTAAACAGTTGCTTTCAATTATTGAAAGTCAAATCTGGCACTGCAATAATTGCATTCAATTATTGCTCTTGTATGTTCAAGAAACGTGCACCGTCTAAATGGCCCTTTAGAGTTACTCTAAGGAGTGAGCGAGACGGGAACACAAGTTTCACACGCGGCACGGAATGAGGGTTATTGTTTCTTCGCTCACTAGGGCGCTACTAGCGAGTGACGTCTGTCAGATGGTACAGTACTGTCATTTGAATTTGACAACTGATGACAGTATTGTACCATCTGACAGACCTCACTCGTCAGTAGCGTCAACTAAAGAGTGGCAAAACGATAATTCTCATTCGCGTCGGTGTGTAGCATTATTTAAGTATTTATTATAACTTTACCCTTCAGTCTATATTTTTGCCTCGGAAGTTAAGGGGGGTTAGGCGGTCAGCGAAAATTCATATGAAGCGGCTGAGGCGGGGGGGGACGTCCCGGTTGCGCGCCATTCTCATTTTTATCAAAAATTTAATAGAAATGTTTAGTTTTTCAAAAATTTAAATCAGTCACGAAATCGAAAAGGTAAAATACCTTTGTGTTGGTGATTTTAAAACATTTTTTATTATAAAACACGGATGTTATCTGTATTCATATGAAATTTTAGAGGTAACTTCAGGATTTTTTTCTATCGAGCAAATTTTTCCCATCGTGTTTTGGAAACAGTCCTCCCTTTAAACATACGTTCTACAATACATATCAGAAATTTCAGGGCGAAAACTCTTCAATTCTTTAAACAGCAGCTTATAGAAAACAGCCAATATTGCCGTTTTTACCTACTGAGAGCCCTTAAGATAACAGTTAAAACTTCCCTGCCTGCATATTTGTAAAAAAGGCATCACGTAAATTTTCCCACATTTTAAAGGAATAATAGTACATTGTTACCCTGGGGGGAAAGTAACTTATTTAGCACCAATAGTTCGAGGGACTAAATAAGTCTTTAACCCGAGGTAAACACTGTGCTTTTCATTACGAATACTGAAAAGTACCTGAAGAGCGGGTTGCTTTCAACCCGCTCTTCAGTAATACTTTTCAACCCAAGGGAGAATCGTTTTCTACTAACAGTTGTCAAATTATGAAAAAATAGTCATAAAAATGTCAGTAGAAAACGATTCTCCCTAGGGCTGACATGTATTACTTTCAACCCGCTCCTTAGGCAACTTCAGACCTACTTTCTGAGTATGATTAATGAAAAATAAGATACTAAAGTCAAAGTCGCTTGTTTTTATTTAAATTTGATCGTCGTATACTAATAACTAGATTAATCCGTTTATTCATAATTGTCCTATTATGTAAACAATCTTACCATATCTTTTTATGATTTTACAACAATATAAATTAAAATAGACTTTTTAGGAAATTACTTTCGTGGTTAATAAATGTTTTACTTTAGAATGTTTAGGTTTGAACTAAAATTTGATTTATTTTCAACAAAAAGTACTATGAAAATTGTTTACATAATAGGACAATTAAGAAAAAATAGAGTTTAGATAGTTGACATCAGAAAATTACTTAAAGCCAAGTTTATACTGACCTGTGCCACATAAGGCGTGACCATAGCCCCGAGTCTCGCGACCCCGCTGCACGCGCCCACGGCCGTCGATCGCAACGCGGTCGGGTATACCTGAGGCACAGAATTAATATAAGTACTACGTACAGAAAGGAAACTCCCTGCTTCCCTCCCTCTCGCCATATGGCACCCACCCGCACTTCTCCCCCGTTCTTGTGTGTATTGGGACGCTATGACTATGAAAACGTGTGAAACGAAGTGTTACTGACGTGTTCACGGATATACAGTTTCATTTGTAGTAGTAGTAGGTATATTTGACGCCCGGTTTCTATGAAGCGCCCGGCCTGTGCCTGAGGAACATCACAAACATTGTTAACTAGCTTTTGTGCGCGGCTTCACCCGCGTGAGTTTTCTACTGGAATAGTGCTTTCTTTCGGGATGAAAGGTCATTCTCAGTACTTCTAACTATATGTATGCGAAATTTCAGAAAGATTGGTTCAGTAGATAGAATTTTATAAATTGATGATAACTGTAAAATACCTCAGGTGTGTAGACGTAGGCGGCTTGAAACAACCCGGCGATGATTCCGCGAGCCACAAATAAAATACATGTCAAAAATGTTCGGCTGAAAAGAAAAAGTAATTTATAGGAGCAGTGAAATTTACCAATAGACTTTTATTAATGTATGTTATGCAACGAACTAATATACCATAGAACTCTAACAACGCCAAAAAAATGGTTCCACGCAATAGCAACCTTGGTGGGCGGGGCGTAAAATAGCCACCTCACTTCGCCTCAGTTCGCCGTGGCGCAGCGAGTTCAACGGTTGTACTTGTACCTAACGCATAAGTCTCAAATGTACGTATCATCGAGTAATTTCGCAAGTTTCACAAATGCCATCTTGTGTCGTAAAGTGGTGTAGAAGTCACACAGATATGACGAACAGCGGAATTACCTTTCATAAGTAAATATATTAATATTTTATTTAAAACATTTTGAATACTAGGGGAAAATGTTATGCAATATGTATCCAAGATTTAAATAAAGTAAAGTAAAGCGTAACTTTACATAGTGTACTAGAAAAAATAATTGTTTTTTTTTACTTTGATTATTGTTATTATGCATTAAATAGATCATTATATTATATAATAACTGTATTTAAAAACTCATACAAAATTATCACATATTCACGATTGCTTATGCGTATTTTTTTAAACCGACGTCAGTCGAGATAACGAAAACTAACTAATCATACTAATATACTATATACTGATACTAGTACTAATACTTAATATTATATTATTATATATTATAAATGCGAAAGTTACGATGTTTGGATGTTTGTACGTATGTATGTTTTGAGATATGTCTTTTAGATTATGAAAAACCTGACTCTATTTTTGTTCCTACCAGTATTAAGAAACTGTATTTATTTTCATTGTAATATTTCATATTTATTTATTCACTATAATTTGTATTACTAACATGCACTTTACAAGTTTGCTAAGGTCTTCAAAATAAGTATTACAAATACAAATATTTTAGAGAATAATATAAATAAATACGTTATCAAATACATGTTTACTTATTTTAGACTAATGTTACATAAAACCATCCATTCCTCGTTCCTCTAACATCGCCGCCATTATCGCCGCAGAGCGCGTGCGAGCTAATCACCTGATTCGTCAAATCGGCTGACACAGACGACCAACAGCGTTGAAGTATGGTCGATGAGAATGTGTGTGTTCATATAATTATTGCAGTTCATCTGTCTGCGTAAAGGTACCGAGTTAAAAGCGATCATTGTATGGGAGTTATTTTTCTATGGTATATTAGTTCGTTGATGTTATGTTACTAGGCAAGCTCGGGGATTATTCCATCTAAAAATTATTTGAAGTACTGTTTTGTTTCAAAAACCGGTAGGTATAATTAAGAAAATAAAGTAACTATAAAAGAGATTATTGCAAAAACAGCAACAATAATTCGTGTGAAGTACAATTTTCGTTAATGACATTTAAAAAGTGTCATTATTTTCATGACATGAATGTGTTTCGTGCCGACTCTATATAAAAGTGGGAAAGGGACAAGGAGATGAAGAATGTCATTTAAAATGTCCTACAGTGTCATTAAAACATTCTCATTTTGTTAGGGGATACATGAACTCACTTATCATTGTATATCAGCGCGCACACACAAATGGCGAATATGACAAATTGCGATGCCATAGTTTTCTTCCGTCCAAACCTTTCGATTATGAAAATGGTGGCGAAAATTCCTGGAAAAACAATAAACATACATTATTGGTACAATTAGTAGACGTATAATCTAAATACATGTCGACATTCGTAACGCTCATACATGTTAAGCCAACGATCGATTTTTCTCCACTCACTAGTAGGCGCTACTAGCAACTGAGGTTTATCATATAATACAACTAGCTTTTGCCCGCGGCTTCGCCCGCGTGAATTTCCCACGGGAACAGTGCTTTTTCCCGGGATGAAAGGTACCCTATGTCCTTCTCCGTACTTCCAACTATGTGTATGCGAAATTTCAGGAAGATTGGTTCAGTAGATGAAGCGTGAAGAGGTAACAAACAAATAAACAAACTCACTTTCGCATTTATAATATTAGTTAGGATTAGGATAGGACTAGTATAACCTCAATTATGAAAATGGTCGCAAAAATGCCTGAAAAAGAAATAAACTTACTGGTACAGTGAGTAGACGTATAACCTAAATACATGTTGGCATTCGTAACGCTCATACATGTCAATGAGGGTCATCGTTTTTTGTTGGCACTACTAGCACAGGGCGGGCGTTTCATAGAAACAGGGCGTCAAATATACCTACTACTACTACAAATGAAACTGTACACCTTGAATACGTCAGTAACACGTCAATGTGTGCGTTTTCATAGTCATAGCGTCCCAATACACACAAGAAAGGGGGAGAAGTGCGGGGGGGGGGGTGTGCCATATTGCAGGAGGGGCAGGGAGTTTCCTTTCTGTACTACTAGCGAGTGAGGTTTGTCAGATAAAACAATACTGTCATGTAAATGATGACAGTATAGTTTTATCTGACAACTGTTGTCAAATTCAAATGACAGTATTGTACCATCTGACTGACCGCACTCCCCAGTGGCGCCAACTAGTGGGCGGAAAACGATAACCATCATTCTACCAATAATTACATTTTGATCTCCATATTTTTATGCTACTAAGTAGGCAAACAGGATAGCGGCCTACCTGATGGATTCTCTAAAGTAAGAAAGTTTTGTGAATAGGCGACTGGACAAGGTATGAGAATTATTGAAAATATGTAATTTTATGATAGAATACACATTTATTTATTGTCTAGAACTAATTTCTTAGAGTTCAAACTTTTAGGGAAAGTCTATTTTCTACGCGTGACGTCATATAAATGTACGTTTAGTTGGGGGCGTTTTGCTATATCCAAACATCGCTTAAAAATATGAATTGTTTTTTGCTGTATCTTGGGAAATATTTTGGTTATGAGTGTGATTCTTTTACGGATGATTCTATTGATGTGAGATATTGTCTTTCGGCTGAGAGAAGAGATATTTCAAAGCATCAAAAAAAAAAGTTGTCCCTATTATTAATTTGCATTCAGTCTTTTTTGTTTATCGCCAAGCGGAACAGTTTTTCAATGTTGGTGCTTTCCTTTTTCCTTAGAGTCAGAACATGGCGTCGCGTCGAAAATCCTACGCACATTTGCTGTTTCACTCGCACCTTCTTTATCCATGGCACTGATAGAATAGGAATATAACCTGGGAACTCAGCCAGCGTAGTCCATAGCAGGTCCATGTAGTCGGTAGCCTGCAGCGGGCGGTAGTCAGCGCACGTGTGAGGCTGTAGCAACATGGTGTCACCTGGGAACTCAGCCAGCGTGGTCCACAGCAGGTCCATGTAGTCGGTAGTCTGCAGCGGGCGGTAGTCAGCGCACGTGTGAGGCTGTAGCAACATGGTGTCACCTGGGAACTCAGCCAGCGTGGTCCACAGCAGGTCCATGTAGTCGGTAGTCTGTAGCGGGCGGCAGTCGGCGCACGTGTGAGGCTGTAGCAACATGGTGTCACCTGGGAACTCAGCCAGCGTGGTCCACAGCAGGTCCATGTAGTCGGTAGTCTGCAGCGGGCGGCAGTCAGCGCACGTGTGAGGCTGTAGCAACATGGTGTCACCTGGGAACTCAGCCAGCGTGGTCCACAGCAGGTCCATGTAGTCGGTAGTCTGCAGCGGGCGGTAGTCGGCGCACGTGTGAGGCTGTAGCAACATGGTGTCACCTGGGAACTCAGCCAGCGTGGTCCACAGCAGGTCCATGTAGTCGGTAGTCTGCAGCGGGCGGCAGTCGGCGCACGTGTGAGGCTGTAGCAACATGGTGTCACCTGGGAACTCAGCCAGCGTGGTCCACAGCAGGTCCATGTAGTCGGTAGTCTGCAGCGGGCGGCAGTCAGCGCACGTGTGAGGCTGTAGCAACATGGTGTCACCTGGGAACTCAGCCAGCGTGGTCCACAGCAGGTCCATGTAGTCGGTAGTCTGCAGCGGGCGGCAGTCGGCGCACGTGTGAGGCTGTAGCAACATGGTGTCACCTGGGAACTCAGCCAGCGTGGTCCACAGCAGGTCCATGTAGTCGGTAGTCTGCAGCGGGCGGCAGTCGGCGCACGTGTGAGGCTGTAGCAACATGGTGTCACCTGGGAACTCAGCCAGCGTGGTCCACAGCAGGTCCATGTAGTCGGTAGTCTGCAGCGGGCGGCAGTCGGCGCACGTGTGAGGCTGTAGCAACATGGTGTCACCTGGGAACTCAGCCAGCGTGGTCCACAGCAGGTCCATGTAGTCGGTAGTCTGCAGCGGGCGGCAGTCGGCGCACGTGTGAGGCTGTAGCAACATGGTGTCACCTGGGAACTCAGCCAGCGTGGTCCACAGCAGGTCCATGTAGTCGGTAGTCTGCAGCGGGCGGTAGTCGGCGCACGTGTGAGGCTGTAGCAACATGGTGTCACCTGGGAACTCAGCCAGCGTGGTCCACAGCAGGTCCATGTAGTCGGTAGTCTGCAGCGGGCGGCAGTCGGCGCACGTGTGAGGCTGTAGCAACATGGTGTCACCTGGGAACTCAGCCAGCGTGGTCCACAGCAGGTCCATGTAGTCGGTAGTCTGCAGCGGGCGGCAGTCGGCGGCGCACGTGTCTCCGAGGCTGTCAGGTTCATTCTCGAAGAGCTCTGTTGTCATCAGCACTAGCCCGTAGTAGCAGAACGCGCAGGACATCCTGGAAATTGAAATATAAAAATTATAATCAGATCAAGAAACTATGGCCATCAAAAAAATTAAATTAAAAAAGTGCAATTTTTTTTGGTAATGCGGAACAGTAAACGCTGTTTAGTCATCGCTTATACCCATATCTATCTACATGGATTGTAAACACAGTCTCAGTAACTCTAGAACTGCTGGAATAATTGGCTGTTTTCTTCTTCCAATATCCGTATAAAAATATGACATGGCAGAGGGCAAAAAAAAAAATCAATACATTAATAAAACTATTACTGGTCTGTATCTGTCTGTATATAGAAGATTTTAAGAAAAAAAAAACTGTGAGCAGTCTTCATGGGGCCAAAACCATTTTTTGTAGAATTTTTGTCGAATTTATGTCTGTCTGTATGTTTGTACGCGCATCACGCAAAAACTACTGGACCAAATTTAATGCGGTTTTCACTGTTGTTTCTGTGAAAACCGCCAGATTTTAAGTTAAGACCTTCTGGTCTTACTTAAAATCTGGCGAAAGTTTCATCTTGATACGCCGCTTAGAACCCGAGATATGCGCTGACGAAGTTGCGGGCAAAGGTTAGTATAAAATATAGTAAGAACAAGTTACCATATAAGCCACAAGAGCAAGCTGGTGTTCCTGAGATGCGGTATGAGCAGATGCTTGAGCCGGCCGCGCTGGCCGATGCCCACAGCGTCGTCGCACACCAGCCGCCTAAACAACATTGGCCACCCGTTGTCCTGTGCTATCTAATCAAATATAGTAAGAATGAGTTACCATATGAACCACAAGAGCAAGCTGGTGTTCCTGAGATGCGGTATGAGCAGATGCTTGAGCCGGCCGCGCTGGCCGATGCCCACAGCGTCGTCGCACACCAGCCGCCTAAACAACATTGGCCACCCGTTGTCCTGTGCTATCTAATCAAATATAGTAAGAATGAGTTACCATATAAGCCACAAGAGCAAGCTGGTGTTCCTGAGATGCAGTATGAGCAGATGCTTGAGCCGGCCGCGCTGGCCGATGCCCACAGCGTCGTCGCACACCAGCCGCCTAAACAACATTGGCCACCCGTTGTCCTGTGCTATCTAATCAAATATAGTAAGAATGAGTTACCATATGAACCACAAGAGCAAGCTGGTGTTCCTGAGATGCGGTATGAGCAGATGCTTGAGCCGGCCGCGCTGGCCGATGCCCACAGCGTCGTCGCACACCAGCCGCCTAAACAACATTGGCCACCCGTTGTCCTGTGCTATCTAATCAAATACAGTAAGAATGAGTTACCATATAAACCACAAGAGCAAGCTGGTGTTCCTGAGATGCGGTATGAGCAGATGCTTGAGCCGGCCGCGCTGGCCGATGCCCACAGCGTCGTCGCACACCAGCCGCCTAAACAACATTGGCCACCCGTTGTCCTGTGCTATCTAATCAAATACAGTAAGAATGAGTTACCATATAAACCACAAGAGCAAGCTGGTGTTCCTGAGATGCAGTATGAGCAGATGCTTGAGCCGGCCGCGCTGGCCGATGCCCACAGCGTCGTCGCACACCAGCCGCCTAAACAACATTGGCCACCCGTTGTCCTGTGCTATCTAATCAAATATAGTAAGAATGAGTTACCATATGAACCACAAGAGCAAGCTGGTGTTCCTGAGATGCGGTATGAGCAGATGCTTGAGCCGGCCTCGCTGGCCGATGCCCACAGCGTCGTCGCACACCAGCCGCCTAAACCACATTGGCCACCCGTTGTCCTGTGCTATCTAATCAAATATAGTAAGAATGAGTTACCATATGAACCACAAGAGCAAGCTGGTGTTCCTGAGATGCGGTATGAGCAGATGCTGGAGCCGGCCGCGCTGGCCGATGCCCACAGCGTCGTCGCACACCAGCCGCCTAAACAACATTGGCCACCCGTTGTCCTGTGCTATCTAATCAAATACAGTAAGAATGAGTTACCATATAAACCACAAGAGCAAGCTGGTGTTCCTGAGATGCGGTATGAGCAGATGCTTGAGCCGGCCGCGCTGGCCGATGCCCACAGCGTCGTCGCACACCAGCCGCCTAAACAACATTGGCCACCCGTTGTCCTGTGCTATCTAATCAAATATATGTAAGAATGAGTTACCATATAAGCCACAAGAGCAAGCTGGTGTTCCTGAGATGCGGTATGAGCAGATGCTTGAGCCGGCCGCGCTGGCCGATGCCCACAGCGTCGTCGCACACCAGTCGCCTAAACAATATTGGCCACCCGTAGTCCTGTGCTATCTAATCAAATATAGTAAGAATGAGTTACCATATAAGCCACAAGAGCAAGCTGGTGTTCCTGAGATGCGGTATGAGCAGATGCTTGAGCCGGCCTCGCTGCACTATGGAAAATATGGGTCCGTTTGGGATCAAAAATCTGTAAATCCATCAATTTTAAAGATAAAGCTATGAAATTTTGCAGTAATAAAAAGGGATATATAAGGTATTATATATGTAACTTTCGCTGAAATAGTATAACGCACTTTTTTTATTTTTTAATATTGAAAGTTCACAATATAAATTAATGGTATATATTTGATGACACATTTTTTAAAACATTTTATATGAGTATATATTTCTTAAAAATAGGTAAACAGTTAAGATACTATCTTAGAATGATAAAAATTACAAAAATACAAGTATATGTGCTATATAGGTATATATTACCCATTTAACGCTGAATACAAAAATTAATCAAAATTATGAAGAAAGTTACTACTAAATATTAGGTTAATTGGTTTATATGGGTATTTCAATTTCTAATTGTTATTTTAATAATTCTAAACAGACATAACTTGCATTTCACCACTTACACCTGGCGAGCTTCAGGATCCGAAATGAGTTCGTGAATTTTGAGAAGATGTAGAGTATCTTCATTTTCATTTTCTCTTCAAGAGCATTTCCAAGTATTATGAAGGCGACATTTTTTAAATTCCTTGTTGCGGGATTCTCGTGCGTCTTCAGAAAGCTTCTTCCGTGATTATACCTCTGATACCGGTAAAATCACGGAATATTCGGAATCCAACCAATAGATGTTATTTCTTAAAAAACAAGTCTTTATTTCGTCTTGCTTCTTGCCAGCGCTTGTTAAACGAAGGGATAATATGCCTTTGAATTTCACCAATAATAAAGTCGCCTTCAGAATCTTGTTTTTCTTTTAAATATGTTGATAGTGCCGCAGTTTTTTTTCCGCCTTCTACACAATCAGCTCTCGTTTAGAACAATATAGTTTAAAAAAAAAAGAGATTTTAAAATAAAATAGCCGAACTTTGCAAAATGTAAACTGAATTAATAATGGAGAAATATTTTTTACTACTCTATATATAACTACTAGTTTTTGCCCGCGGCTTTGCCCGAGTGAACGGGAATAGCGTTTTTCTCGGGATGATGGGTACCTTATGTCCTTCTCAGTACTTCAAACTATATATTTGCAAACTTTCAGGAAGATTGGTTCAGTAGATAAAGCGTGAAGAGGTAACAAACAAATAAATAAACAAACAAACTCACTTTCACATTTATAATATTAGTTAGGATTTGGTTTTATAACGTGTGAATTATTTTAAATACATATCTGTTTTCTCACAGGAAATGATACAAAAAATGACAAAACCTAACATTATCCTTACTAATATTATAAATGCACAAGTACCTAGTTTGTTTGTTTATTTTTTACTTCTTCACGCTTTATCTACTGAACCAATCTTCCTGAAATTTCGCAAACACGTAGACGTACTGAGAAGGACATGAGGTACTTTTTATCCCGGGAAAAAAGCACTGTTCCCGTAAGAAATTCACGGGAACAAAGTCGCGGGCAAAAGCTAGTGGCATATAAATTCAATTGATAAATATACCTTTGTTATATTTATAAATTATTACGTATTGATAGACACGTCAACCCATGAAACCGCAACTGATAGTGATTTTGTTCCCATACTCTTCGTAGATATTTTTACTTTTCTTTGTGGTTGGCAGGAAGTAGCAGCTAATTTTTTCATATGTTTTTAAGGAGTACCTATACTATAAAATAATAATATTTTCGAAGCGTGGGCAAACGTGGGTAAGTGTTAAAACCTTTGACGAAGTTCAAAGATACCTTTTTTCCACCATGTGATGATTAACATTTTTATATAATTATATATTGGAATAAAAAAAAAATGTAATATATTTTCTTAAATCTATTGAATCTATTGAATAGATAAGCTTTCCAAAAATATATAATACTTTGTACCTTTCACTTGAAGTTTTAAAGCTATTTCATTTTGAAAATTGTAGATGACGGACTTAAAATTTGTAGTTGCATAAATGATTAACTTTAGAACATAAAAAAAATTACTTGTAACGTATTTAAAAAAAAACAAGGTACAGAATATTAAAGTTCGACATTCGAACTATTAAATTATATTCATAGGATCCCCTATATTTGTCATTGGTGAAAGTCATTTATGATATGCGTTTGTTCTACCATATTCCACTGTGCGCTGGCCGATGCCCACAGCGTCGTCGCACACCAGCCGCCTAAACAACATTGGCCACCCGTTGTCCTGTGCTATCTAATCAAATATATGTAAGAATGAGTTACCATATAAGCCACAAGAGCAAGCTGGTGTTCCTGAGATGCGGTATGAGCAGATGCTTGAGCCGGCCGCGCTGGCCGATGCCCACAGCGTCGTCGCACACCAGTCGCCTAAACAATATTGGCCTCCCGTAGTCCTGTGCTATCTAATCAAATATAGTAAGAATGAGTTACCATATAAGCCACAAGAGCAAGCTGGTGTTCCTGAGATGCGGTATGAGCAGATGCTTGAGCCGGCCTCGCTGGCCGATGCCCACAGCGTCGTCGCACACCAGCCGCCTAAACAACATTGGCCACCCGTTGTCCTGTGCTATCTAATCAAATATAGTAAGAATGAGTTACCATATAAGCCACAAGAGCAAGCTGGTGTTCCTGAGATGCAGTATGAGCAGATGCTTGAGCCGGCCGCGCTGGCCGATGCCCACAGCGTCGTCGCACACCAGCCGCCTAAACAACATTGGCCACCCGTTGTCCTGTGCTATCTAATCAAATATAGTAAGAATGAGTTACCATATAAGCTACAAGAGCAAGCTGGTGTTCCTGAGATGCGGTATGAGCAGATGCTTGAGCCGGCCGCGCTGGCCGATGCCCACAGCGTCGTCGCACACCAGCCGCCTAAACAACATTGGCCACCCGTTGTCCTGTGCTATCTAATCAAATATAGTAAGAATGAGTTACCATATGAGCCACACAGAGCAAGCTGGTGTTCCTGAGATGCGGTATGAGCAGATGCTTGAGCCGGCCGCGCTGGCCGATGTCCACAGCGTCGTCGCACACTAGCCGCCTAAACAACATTGGCCACCCGTTGTCCTGTGCTATCTAATCAAATATAGTAAGAATGAGTTACCATATAAACCACAAGAGCAAGCTGGTGTTCCTGAGATGCGGTATGAGCAGATGCTTGAGCCGGCCGCGCTGGCCGATGCCCACAGCGTCGTCGCACACCAGCCGCCCGAGCAACATTGGCCGCCCGTTGACTTGTGCTATCTGATCAAATATAGTAAGAATGAGTTACCATATAAACCACAAGAGCAAGCTGGTGTTCCTGAGATGCGGTATGAGCAGATGCTTGAGCCGGCCGCGCTGGCCGATGCCCACAGCGTCGTCGCACACCAGCCGCCTAAACAACATTGGCCACCCGTTGTCCTGTGCTATCTAATCAAATATAGTAAGAATGAGTTACCATATAAACCACAAGAGCAAGCTGGTGTTCCTGAGATGCGGTATGAGCAGGTGCTTGAGCCGGCCGCGCTGGCCGATGCCCACAGCGTCGTCGCACACCAGCCGCCTAAACAACATTGGCCATCCGTTGTCCTGTGCTATCTAATCAAATATAGTAAGAATGAGTTACCATATAAACCACAAGAGCAAGCTGGTGTTCCTGAGATGCGGTATGAGCAGATGCTTGAGCCGGCCGCGCTGGCCGATGCCCACAGCGTCGTCGCACACCAGCCGCCCGAGCAACATTGGCCGCCCGTTGACTTGTGCTATCTGATCAAATATAGTAAGAATGAGTTACCATATAAACCACAAGAGCAAGCTGGTGTTCCTGAGATGCGGTATGAGCAGGTGCTTGAGCCGGCCGCGCTGGCCGATGCCCACAGCGTCGTCGCACACCAGCCGCCTAAACAACATTGGCCACCCGTTGTCCTGTGCTATCTAATCAAATATAGTAAGAATGAGTTACCATATAAGCCACAAGAGCAAGCTGGTGTTCCTGAGATGCAGTATGAGCAGATGCTTGAGCCGGCCGCGCTGGCCGATGCCCACAGCGTCGTCGCACACCAGCCGCCTAAACAACATTGGCCACCCGTTGTCCTGTGCTATCTAATCAAATATAGTAAGAATGAGTTACCATATAAGCTACAAGAGCAAGCTGGTGTTCCTGAGATGCGGTATGAGCAGATGCTTGAGCCGGCCGCGCTGGCCGATGCCCACAGCGTCGTCGCACACCAGCCGCCTAAACAACATTGGCCACCCGTTGTCCTGTGCTATCTAATCAAATATAGTAAGAATGAGTTACCATATGAGCCACACAGAGCAAGCTGGTGTTCCTGAGATGCGGTATGAGCAGATGCTTGAGCCGGCCGCGCTGGCCGATGTCCACAGCGTCGTCGCACACTAGCCGCCTAAACAACATTGGCCACCCGTTGTCCTGTGCTATCTAATCAAATATAGTAAGAATGAGTTACCATATAAACCACAAGAGCAAGCTGGTGTTCCTGAGATGCGGTATGAGCAGATGCTTGAGCCGGCCGCGCTGGCCGATGCCCACAGCGTCGTCGCACACCAGCCGCCCGAGCAACATTGGCCGCCCGTTGACTTGTGCTATCTGATCAAATATAGTAAGAATGAGTTACCATATAAACCACAAGAGCAAGCTGGTGTTCCTGAGATGCGGTATGAGCAGATGCTTGAGCCGGCCGCGCTGGCCGATGCCCACAGCGTCGTCGCACACCAGCCGCCTAAACAACATTGGCCACCCGTTGTCCTGTGCTATCTAATCAAATATAGTAAGAATGAGTTACCATATAAACCACAAGAGCAAGCTGGTGTTCCTGAGATGCGGTATGAGCAGGTGCTTGAGCCGGCCGCGCTGGCCGATGCCCACAGCGTCGTCGCACACCAGCCGCCTAAACAACATTGGCCATCCGTTGTCCTGTGCTATCTAATCAAATATAGTAAGAATGAGTTACCATATAAACCACAAGAGCAAGCTGGTGTTCCTGAGATGCGGTATGAGCAGATGCTTGAGCCGGCCGCGCTGGCCGATGCCCACAGCGTCGTCGCACACCAGCCGCCCGAGCAACATTGGCCGCCCGTTGACTTGTGCTATCTGATCAAATATAGTAAGAATGAGTTACCATATAAACCACAAGAGCAAGCTGGTGTTCCTGAGATGCGGTATGAGCAGGTGCTTGAGCCGGCCGCGCTGGCCGATGCCCACAGCGTCGTCGCACACCAGCCGCCTAAACAACATTGGCCATCCGTTGTCCTGTGCTATCTAATCAAATATAGTAAGAATGAGTTACCATATAAACCACAAGAGCAAGCTGGTGTTCCTGAGATGCGGTATGAGCAGATGCTTGAGCCGGCCGCGCTGGCCGATGCCCACAGCGTCGTCGCACACCAGCCGCCCGAGCAACATTGGCCGCCCGTTGACTTGTGCTATCTGATCAAATATAGTAAGAATGAGTTACCATATAAACCACAAGAGCAAGCTGGTGTTCCTGAGATGCGGTATGAGCAGGTGCTTGAGCCGGCCGCGCTGGCCGATGCCCACAGCGTCGTCGCACACCAGCCGCCTAAACAACATTGGCCATCCGTTGTCCTGTGCTATCTAATCAAATATAGTAAGAATGAGTTACCATATAAACCACAAGAGCAAGCTGGTGTTCCTGAGATGCGGTATGAGCAGATGCTTGAGCCGGCCGCGCTGGCCGATGCCCACAGCGTCGTCGCACACCAGCCGCCCGAGCAACATTGGCCGCCCGTTGACTTGTGCTATCTGATCAAATATAGTAAGAATGAGTTACCATATAAACCACAAGAGCAAGCTGGTGTTCCTGAGATGCGGTATGAGCAGGTGCTTGAGCCGGCCGCGCTGGCCGATGCCCACAGCGTCGTCGCACACCAGCCGACCGAGCAACATTGGCCGCCCGTTGTCCTGTGCTATCTGATCAAATCAAAAATATTTAATTTAAATAAAATGTACTTACAGCCAAAAATTAATCAGGATTGTAATGATAAAATAATAAAAATTTACTTAATAATTTTTGATTCAGTCTGTTTCAAATGTAAAAGAACAATTTACCACATTCCTTGTCGTCACAAATTCATAAATCATTAACTAAAGTTTTTAAAAATATGTATAAACTACCCGCACCCCGGGGCTTGGCACCCGTGGGAATTTCGGGATAAAAAGTGCCCTATGTCCTATTTCCGGTACTTTTCTACCGGTATACCGAATTTAATTGAAATCGGTCCAGTAGATTTTGCGCGATCGAGTAACAAACATCCTCACAAACTCACATCCAAATTTTCGCATTTATAATATTAGTAGGACTAGCTGCGTCCCGGGGTTTCTCTCCTGTGGGAATTCGAGATACGTACAAGTATTTTTCTTCCCGTGTACCAACTTTCATCGAAATCCGTCTTGGTAGATTTTGCGTGATTGAGTAACAAACATCCTCACAAACTCACATCCAAACTTTCGCATTTATAATATTAGTAGGATTACGGTATGGGTTTCAATTCAATTAAATATAAAGGGTAGATTTTTTCTCAAAATCCATGAATGTGTTGAATCAATAATTTTTACCTGTTCTAAAGTAGCCAATGCCTTGTCTGGTTGTCCACTAGCTACGTGATACCTTGCTGACTCAGGTAACCACTGCAATCAATCAAATAATCAATAAAAGATAAATAATAAAAGAGTTTGTTGCGCCGCCTCTTCTCCACTTGCGCTTTGGAGGCGGTGGTAAACTTATCTTTAAGTAATTTTATGACGTCAACTAACTAAAAAACAAGAATGTGACGATTTAAAAGTGCTATTTTTAAGCCTATATAAATAAAAATAATTGACTTTGACTTTGAATCTAGCACATACTGTATAGCATAAAACACCAAAATAACGAACAAATTAAAGAAAATATTCATATTTATCAAGTAGTAGTAGATAGTGTTTTTTGTCATTTAGACAGGGTGTTTATTTTAGGACTATGCCCGCGACTTCGTATGCGCATATCTCAGGTTCTAAGCGGCGTATCAAGATAAAACTTACGGAAGATTTAAAGTTAGACGGTCTATAATACAATAGTGAAAACCGCATCAAATTTGGTCCAGTAGTTTTTGCGTGATGCGCGTACAAACATACAGACAGAAAGACAAAAATTCTACAAAAAATGGTTTTGGCTTCTGTTGGCCCCATGAAGACTACTCATAGTTTTTTTTTTATTATATGTATTGACGATAAAAGAGCTGTTGCATTACAGTATGTAAAAAAGATTTAAAATACTCACTGGGCATATAATTGCAAATATCAGAAGCGGTATAGTGGACAATGCGAGGAGCCAGTGCACTCCTAGAGTCGGCATAACTACCAGTGCTAGAGCTACTTCCAAACACGCACCCAGAGCCCAGAAACACTGTAATTAAAAGAGCAATAGTTAAAATACAAATTCTTACAATTACAATTCTAGTGATAATTTTCAACAAACATTCATTTCTCGAACAAAATCATTCTAAAATTTGTTCCAAGATCCAATACGATATTCTAAGTGAAATAACCCAATGTTTCATTGGCATTGTTCAATACCCAAATTATGAACTGATAATAATATTGGCCTTCGAGTCTCACGACTCTTGGCTCTGTCTACCCCGTAAGGGATAAAGGCGTGATTCTATGTATGTATGTATGAACTGATAAGATACTGTAAAGTTTTGCTATAGGTTCTACTATTACTATAGACTAGAAAAAACAAAACACTTACATCAAGAAGAACAACACATTTAGCTCTTTGTTTTGTTGGTAAAAACTCAGCATACAATGTAACCCTGAAAAAGTGGTAATACTACATTAACAAATCAAGGCTCATATGGGATGCATAACTATTCATCCTAGTCCTAATATTATAAATGCGAAAGTGAGTTTGTTTGTTACCTCTTCACGCTTTATCTACTGAACCAATCTTCCTGAAATTTCGCATACACATAGCTGGAAGTACGGAGAAGGACATAGGGTACCTTTCATCCCGGGAAAAAGCACAGTTCCCGTGGGAAATTTACGCGGGAGAAGCCGCGGGCAAAAGCTAGTTATTAAGGGGGGTTAGGCGGTCAGCGAAAATTCGTATGAAGCGGCTGAGGCGGGGGGGGACGTCCCGGTTGCGCGCCATTCACATTTTTATCAAAAAGTTAATAGAAATGTTTAGTTTTTCAAAAATTTAAATCAGTCACGAAATCGAAAAGGTAAAATACCTTTGTGTTGGTGATTTTAAAACATTTTTTATTATAAAACACGGATGTTATCTGTATTCATATGAAATTTTAGAGGTAACTTCAGGATTTTTTTCTATCGAGCAAAATTTTTCCCATCGTGTTTTGGAAACAGTCCTCCCTTTAAACATACGTTCTACAATACATATCAGAAATTTCAGGGCGAAAACTCTTCAATTCTTTAAACAGCAGCTTATAGAAAACAGCCAATATTGCCGTTTTCACTTACTGAGAGCCCTTAATAATTAATAATCCCAACTAATATTATAAAAGTGAAAGTGTGTTTGTTCTTTTGTTTGTTGCCTCTTTACGCTCTATCTATCTACTGATCCAATGTTCCTAAAATTTAGCATACATATGGTTAGAAGCACTGAGAAGGACATACCTTTCATCCCAGAAAAAAGCACTGTTCCCGTGGGAAATAAAGCCGCGGTCAAAAGCTAATATGATATAAAATTACTTACGATTGTGGTACACAGCCAATAGCAAAACCAACAAGTCCTCGAAGGAACAGTAGCCACAGAAAGTTAGGTGCAATGGCGCTTAAAAGCCCATAGTAAAATAAAAGTACTCCACACATACTTAGGGCCTATAAAAATAGAATGACATTAATATTTCATCAAATATCACTGCAAAGAAATCACATCCCACTAATATATAAATGAGAAAGTTTGGATGTGTGAGTAAATCTGTAAGTTGCAAGTAGTAAATAATAAAGTGGATGTGATAGCCTTTTTTCAGGACCATTGCTTCTCAGAAAAGGCAAAGTTTCTAAACTAACTTTTGTTGTGTGGGTGTAGGATATAGTTATAAAGTAAACAACTGTACAACTTAAATGTACAATTTGTTTTGTGAGCTATTTAAAAAAAAAAATATGGGATCAGTTAGGAATCAAGTGTTTAGACTAGGTAATTTTACTTACAGTTTTTCTTCCATAACGGTCACTGATATTGCCCCAAAAGGTAGAACTCAACATCATTCCCATGAAGACAATTGTTGTAGTTAGAGCTTGCTGATACCTGAAATATAATTAAACATTCAACTTAATACAATAGTTTGTAAAGTCTTGGTTTGGAGGTGCTGGACATTAGGACAAATTGGCCCCAATTACTTTTACATAGTAAGAATTACCTATAACAGTTAAAATACAGTTGCTGGAAGATGTGGGCCATTCCCAACCTGTATGGAAATTCCCTTAATGATAAGGAAATATCACAGATGATAATAAAAAGTTAAAGTAAACTTAAAAATCTAAAAGTCAATCAATTGATCATATTTAAGGTGGGTTACATGGTAAAGTATACCACTTTTTATAACAGTTGTATTGTATTACAGTTGGCTATGGGGCCCACTGTACATCAGTCGTAATGTGTCTCAGTATTATTATGTCTCACTAGAACAACTCATAAAACTTACTTGCTTATATTCCATTCACAGTGCAGTGCTGGAGACAATATGCTAAGGATAGTCATCTCCATAGAGTCAGCCATCCAACACAGTCCAGTACAAAGAGACAACTTTACTTGGAACCATCCAAATCCAAGGGCATTTACAGCCTGTGTTACAGTGAATGTATCTGAAAGCATAAAATCAAATTAACAACAACACAACAATTAATAACAGCTTCTTAAATTACACTGTTTAGAAAGATAATTGCTTATAATTATTTTTATATTTCTATTATGTGAACAATTATACCTATAACGGTACAAAAAAATAAATAAAATACTTACCGTCAGGCACTACTGACACCGAAGCCATTTCTATTTCCTGAGGAGGCGGCATACTTTGGACAGGCCGCGGTCCTACTGCGCTATCATCCAGATCTTGATATCCCTTGGCACGACCCATTGCTGATAATCTGTTAACTCCACAACTTTTATTGACGTGGATCTTGGTGTAACGGGAATTTTCTGTTCACTGTTACTTTATCTCTATTGATACATCAATAGCGTTTACAGTTTAAGAAGTAGGTACTTACAATTTAAAATTTATGTTAATCTATTTCAAACATTTGTTCTTAACTTCTAAGAATTTTCTAAAATTATTAAATTGAAATAATTACATTGCAATTCACAACACAACAGCACAAGAATTGAATGAAATTGTCAATTTTGATTTGTCATTGTCAATGTCAACTTTCAGTTTTCTTGTCTGTCATTGTCATTCGTATCCTGTCGGTCGGTGTTGTCATACTGCTTACAAGCGGCCTCCACACGTTGCAATCCGTCTCTCAAGGATGTCTATATTTTACTTTATTTTATTTTTTTATGAATTCAACAGCGTTACAAATTGTTAGGTATAGCCTGACCAGGAATATAAAAACCCTCGCCATGTTGCGGAAAAGCCACAGATAACCCCCAATAGATTCAGTATCATTCAATGCCTGTTCGCGTCGAAAGTCACCAAACTTAGAGGAAGTCACAGAAGTAAATTTTTTTTTTTAAATATAAGCAGAAGGAACACAAATTTCACACACACACTGATGATATTTGACAATATTTGCATCCTGTTCATGATAAGGACTGTCACATAACTCTGTCCCTTTCCTTCCGTAGCATTGCAATGTATTGCAACTAGAGATGGGCATTTACCCGATAAATTTCCGAGACTCGGAAATTTATCCATTTATACCCATATTTTCCCAGGAATTTTTAATTTATACCGGGAAAAAATTAAAATCAATTAAAATGTTTGTAATTACGATATTTTACAATATATCGTTAAGATTTATTATGAAATAAGCACATATTTAGTTTTTAAATTAAGTACTGTGTATAAAAGTACTTATAAAGTGTACAATTTACGTTTTGGTTACAAAAAGACCTGACAAGATATAGGTATCTTTATTCTGACTCATTCGCAGCCAACTGGTTTTAGACGATAAATGTTATGCCGGGGCGACGAACAAGTTTGCCAAATGCCGGAATTCTATTGAACGGCTAGGCGATCATCGAATCGTAAGGCCCGCCTTACACGAATGTCAGCCAACTTAATTACACTCTCTCTCTCTCTGTCAGAGGAAAGACGTCCACTGCTGGACAAAGGCCTCCCCCAAGGATTTCCATAACGACCGGATGCGGGCAGCGCAGGACCGGTCGTTATGGAACTTAATTACTAACTCTCTCAAAAACACGCTTGCATAAAATTTTCTCGATAGAAAAATATTGCGAAGTTACCTCCAAATGCTAACTAATATTATAAATGTGAAAGTGAGTTTGTTTGTTACCTCTTCACGTTTTATCTACTCAACCAATCTTCCTATTTCACATACACATAGTTAGAAGTACTGAGAAGGCCATAGGATACTTTTCATCCCGGGAAAAAGCACTGTTCCCGAAGGAAATTCACGCGGGCGAAGCTGCGGGCAAAAGTTAGTCTATAATACAACTGAAGTTGTTTTGATTTTCTACTTTAAACAGCCATATACTAAAAATGCATCATTATTTTCAAAATATTATTTGAATACATATGATTTTAAATCTGTTGTTTATGTTTTTTTAATATTTGAACCGAAAACAACTAGTTATTTATCTTCCTTATAATCAAAACACACCTAATATTTATACTTTAATTATTATTTTATCAGTATTAAAGAAAATAAGGATAATTTACTTTCATTTTAATTTCTTCCCGGTATAAATAAAAAATATCGGGTATAAATGGGTATAAATTAATTTTTACCAATTCTACCCATTCTTTCCCATTTTTACCTTCCGGAAATTTATCCAAGCGCCCATCTCTAATTGCAACACGAACCACTACACTGAAAGATTTATCATCCAAGCCGGATTTTTCATGCGAAATGATCCTTAACTGTCATATTTGTTGTGTTGTCACAGTTGTCATAAATAATTAAAATTATTTTTTACTGTTTTGTGCTTTTAAACTCAATAGAAATGATAAAATGCAACGTGTACAATATGTGGAAGTGTTTCATAAAAAAATATTCGTGGAATATCGTTCCTTCGGTAAGCAATACATGTTTTTTTGACGTGCCCAATGATAATATACAATTTCGTGTTATTTTTGAAACAATAACCATTATTAGACTTTTGAATGCTTTTTATCAGCAATATCATTATTTATTTTATAAAGTAGTGCATTAATTATAACCATTTCATAAGAAATACTACAAGTAATTTAATAATTTCGTAAATAGCATAGATCATTTGACAGCTCCAGTTTTGTTTACTATGGCTGGGCCGAATCAAGGCAAATATACGAATTTAGTACCTATTCCATAAAAATCTCAGGAATTCTTTCTTGAAGATTAAAATGCACATTTTATAAAAATACTGACAGTGAATTTTATTTCAGGACAAGGAAAATATGCCAGAAAATAATACCTCAAGAAAGAGAACTGTTATGGGGAGTATTTCTCTTACGTACTACGAGTACCAGGACATTGAATGGACGCCAGCAACCATTAACATCATTGCAATGTTTCATTGCACGTGATTTTTAATAATTTAAATAAATTTTATTGATTTAATGACTAGTATTTTTTCCCAAAAGGGATAGAATTTCCCATCGTAAAAAGCTGATGCAGATCCGTCCGCATACCGCGCACGGCTTAAGATTCAGCGTCTCAAAATTTTTGGTTTTGCTACACTGTACCGAATATAATTAATTATCTTAGATCCGACCCTGTATTCTGTCGTTGTGTGAATAATAATCTTAGTGTGTGTTTTTGCCATGCAATTTCAAATGACATGTTCAGTCTGCTTACTATTATTATATGTCTGTGGAGGAAGTACGCGGGGGTCGGGAGCGGCAGCTGACTAACGAAAAAAGGACACACATATACTTGATACTTGGGGAAGAAAGAGATGCTTGCAAAAGACATCAACGTCACCCCATTTTGGTACTCTAGTTCGCAATGTTTCACATAGTTCGACCATTATAAAGTGAACTCTGCATGAACGGTCTCGTCGGTTCAAGACAAAGCAGACCAGCTGATCATCAGCAATCACCACAACGTCACCGACAACCAGTGATCTGTCAGCATTGCGGTTCCACTTGTCACGTCTGGTCAATGTTGGTAGGTATTCCTTAACCCACCGCTTCCAAGTCATGTCCGCTAAACGCTGCGATTCCCGCCATGTCCGTCGTAGTAAGTCATGATCTGTAAATGATCCAAAGGGGTGAGAAAGGAAGTCTGCCTTGGCGAGAAGAAAGTCATTAGGCGTCAAAGGTAAGTCATCTTCATGGTCCAATGGTACGTATGTCAACGGTCTAGAATTTATCATGTACTCGGTCTCAGCAAGTAATGTTAATAGAGTCTGGTCTGTCGGAGCTCTAGTCTTCAACGTCACTCGTAGGCTGGTCTTAACGGACCTCACGAGCCGCTCCCAGCAGCCCCCCATATGTGGTGCATTTGGGGATATGAATCGCCACTCTAAATGGCGAACGCTTCCAAACGCTATCAAAACGTCAATATCAATGGCTTCCACAGCCTGTCTTAGTTCTCGGTCAGCTCCACGAAAAGTCGTCGCGTTGTCACTATAGATTTCACTGGGACAGCCTCTACGGGCGATTAAACGTCTCAGGCTCATAAGTACCGAGCTGGTAGTCAGGTCGTGGACGACTTCGAGATGGATTGCTCGAACAGTTAGGCACGTATACAAAGCCACCCACCTTTTTTCTTGTCTCCGACCTACTTTTACCAGCATCGGACCAAAATAATCAAGCCCGGTGTATTTAAATGGCCGTTCTGTCATTTCTGTTCGGACTTTTGGCAATTCTGCCATAAGAGGGGGCGCAGGCTTGGCTCTCCTATTTTTGCAGTACTGGCAGTCATTCCATGTACTTTTAACGGCATTTCTCCCATTCAGTACCCAAAATCGTCGTCTGACTTCTATCAGCACGCGTTCTCTGCCATTGTGTGCCGAGTCAACATGGTACTGCATTAACAGGAGCTTGACATATCTGTCTTTGGGATGAAGTATCATCGGATGTGAGCTGCTAATCCTCCCTCGAACGCGCAGAATACCGTCTTCGTCTAGAAAAGGGGTCAACTGGCGAAGTGGGCTGGACTTCGCAACGTAACCAGTCTGCCTAATACTCTCTATGTCGCCTGACAACATTCGTTTTTGGCTTTCCCTAATCCACACAAGTTCCGCAGCAGTCACTTCATCGGCTGTTAATTCCCCTCGTCGTCTACAAGACCCATGAGTCCAGTTATAAATCGCTCTATAAAACCAGGCAGTACTTCGGACAAGTCTCCAATACCTCGAGAAACGGCTGTCATCAGGCAGCTCATCGTTCACATAGGTCAAAGCGCATACTTTTAGCTCCTTGTCGTTGATATCAAGCTCAACCTCAGCTCCTTCAAGGGGCCAGGATTGTTCTGCCTCTCGGAGAAACAGTGGCCCGTGAAGCCATCGCGTGTTGTCTTCGATGACGGTCTCACGGGTGGCGTCATCAGCCGTGTTTAAACCGGACGGCACCCACCTCCAGTGATGAACGTCGGTCAGCTCTGAGATCTCACTGACACGATGGGCTACAAAAGGCTTAAACCGGCCACTGTCAGATCGCAGCCAGCTGAGCACGGTTTTCGAATCCGTCCAGAAAAATACTTTCCCTACGTCTATGTGCTGCTTCAAAGTGTTTGCTAGTCTAGCACCCATCAGTGCGGCTTGTAACTCAAGCCGAGGGATGCTCATCACTTTGAGCGGCGCGACACGTGCTTTTGCCATGACGAAAGATACGTGCCATTTTCCATCTGTTGTCGTCTTGGCACGTAAATATCCGACACAAGCAAAGGCTTTGCTACTTGCGTCACAGAATATGTGCATCTCCGGATGGTCTCGCCTATCACATAAGTCTGTGAAGAGCCAGCGTGGTATTCTGAAGTCACTCAACTTTCGAAGTTCAGTTAGCCAGGTCTGCCACTTCTCGAATTGGCTGGTTTCGATCTCATCATCCCATCCGATCTGTGACTTCCACACGGACTGCAATAAAATACGGGCCTTCACTGTTACGTATAGTAGGAAGCCCATCGGATCAAAGATTGACATTGATATCCGAAGAACTTCCCGTTTGGTGGGACGTTTCAACCCACTTTTGACATCCTCGTGTATTTTGGGGAAATTGAGCTTAAAAAGAAACTCATCAGTCTGCTGCTGCCATTTTACTCCAAGAATCCTTTCTACATCACCCTGACAATCCGAAAGGACCTTGAGGCTACTGGCGGCAAGTTTGTCTGCAGGCAAGCTTGCCAGAAGACGCGTCGAACTTGAGATGAAGTTCCGCAGATTAAAACCGCCGGACGCATGTATGCGCACTACGTCTTCCACCGTCTCGATCAACTCGTCCTCGTTGTCAAACGAGTGGATGTAATCGTCTACGTAGTGAGCGTTTATAATTGCATCAACCGCTCGGGGGTACGTAGTTTCGAATCTGCGGGCATTCAGGTTCTTGACATATTGGGCTGATGATGGCGAGCATACAGCACCGAAAGTCATTACGTTCATTACGTAGGTGTCATTTCCCCACAAAATCCTCTGGGCGTGTCGGTCCTTATGTCGGATGAGAACTCTGTGGAACATCTCCTGAATATCAGCACACACCGCCCACTTGCCTGTCCTAAATCCCAACAAGACCGCTGGCAACGAAGTCAGGAAATCAGGGCCACGCAATAAAAAGTCATTCAAAGACTTACCATCTGACTTAGCTGCGCAGTCCAGGACAATCCTTAATTTGTTCGGTTTATTAGGGTTAAAAACAGCAAAATGCGGTAGATACCACGTCTTGTCCTGGGTGATACAATCCTCTGGCTTCAGTTTGGAAATGTACCCCTTGTCCAAGTTCTCGTCGATCTTTGCCCTATACTGTAAAGCAAACTCGGGATACTTTACCATTTTCTTCTGGACACCAGTCAGTCGAACCCTAGCCTGTGGGAGGCTGTCAGGAAGCTGAATATCTTCGGACTTCCAGAGCAAACCAGTTTCCCATCGACCTTCGGGCAAAAGTTTGGTAGTCCGCTCCATAATCTTCAGCGCTAGCTGATCCTCTCGAGAAAGAGGAAAGTCGCCAGCCTGCTTCACGCCGAAAGATTCTGTAGAAAAGGATCTTTTAACCAAGTCTTGTAAGTCGTCACATTGACAGGCGTGTAGGACAGTAATGTCGTTTGGTATACCACCAAGTCCAACAATACCATGAACAACATATCCCAAGTCAGTCTTTGAAATAATTGGTCCAGTCTTATGTCGTTGTATAACCTGTCTAGTTATAATTAAGTCTATGTTGTCTTGTCCGATCAACAACTCAATCTTGTCAGTGCTACTTAAAAATAAACGTTGACGGCAATTTAGGGCAGATCCTCTTGACAGATCATCACTAATGTATGTTCCTATACCTGTATCTTGGAAATCACTGTCAGAGAGGAACCACACCACTGTGCGTCTATGTCATGTACAGTAAATAAGAAGGTAACTTCAACAAGTTATTTAGTAAGTGTTGTTTTTTTTTTCAAATTGTATTCTACCCATGAGTTATTTCAGTTTTTTATAGGTTTGTGAAATGATGTTTTATTCTAGAGAGTTATTTTAATGAAATAAAACTTTATAAAATAAAAGTTTTATACTCGATACATTTAAAAAAAAAAGTTTGTAAAATGAAACGTTTTTAAAATAACGAGTTTGTAAAATGAAATATTTTTAAAAGATTGTTTCCCCCCCCACCCCCCCCCCGACTGCTATTTTGTGTACATACTGTGGAGGCAGCTTCCATAGGCGGCCCCTAGACCTACAATAACATTGTACAATACATTTTATTGTACAATAAGATTGAAAGGCCCTTTGAATCCAAACGATCAATAAAATTGCACAATAATACAAAAGTATTTTTTCTTGTTCTTTTTTTTTTTTCATGTTCAGTGGCCATATTTAAACTCCATTTATTCTTACCAGTCCTATCATGTAAACAATCTTCACAGTACTTTTTGTTAAATTTTGTTGAAAATAAATCAAATATTAGTTCAAACCTAAACATTCTAAAGTAAAACATTTATTGACCACGAAAGTAATTTCCTTAAAAAGTCTATCTTAATTTGTATTGTGGTAAAATCATAAAAAGACATGGTAAGATTATTTACATGATATGACTGGTAAGAATAAATGGAGTTTACGCGCGCGCGTGTGCGTCTATTCTCCTCATCAAGTCGAAACAGACTGAAAAATATTGCGCAATACTGACCCTACACGATGCAATTAAAAAATATGGTACAATAAAAATTAAACTCACTCAAACTTTCTTTCAATCATTGCACAATGTTCAATATTAACCCTAAACGGTCAATAAAATTGCACAATTTGTAATATTGCACAATAAAATTGATCGTCTAGGGACCGCCTAACAGTACCTTTGATATGTAAGTACCTACTGTTACAGATTCGAGTTGTTAAATTAGAAGTAATAGTTTCTTACAAGTAAGCATTTTCACAAAAAAATAATCCGCCACCATTAGTGATGTGCCGTTTTCGAAATTTTCAAAGAACAAGCGGACACTTTCTCAAAATTTCTTGGAAATATTGATGTCGAGTCGAGAACGGAAAACGGTTCCCAAAAAAATACCTACTGGATCCGCCCTTGATTGAAAGTCAAATTTTGACAGAAGAAATGACAGATGGGTTTTTAAATTAGTGGTCAGTATAAGAAATTAGTTCGATTGCTTTTCCCACAGATAACCCCCAATAGATTCCGCTTGTATGGGCGTCCGCGGTCACCGCACTTACATGCTTTTGCACGTATAAATGAAATTGCTTCATTAGTTGCGACCAGAACTCAGACCTGGGAGGTTGTTTCGTGAAAATTTCCGAAAAAATCTATTAGGTTCGTTGAGTGTGTAAAAATGAGTACATGTTCCATAAAATGGTGCAGAAAATCATCAAGGATATCAAATCTCCGAAAGGATGGTATAACTTTCCACAGTTAAGTTTAATAATTAATTTAATAAAATTACGTGCA
>JAEMBS010000032.1:0-75000 GCA_018467065.1 Ephestia elutella | reverse complement strand
TAGACCAATTTTTATCGCAGTGGTTTCTTTATTACGAGTTTATTTATATGAAGAATATGAAGACCTCATGAAGTGGTGTCCCATAGACCAATTTGGTCCCTACGATACTACTACGGTACGATTGCGATTATAGAAGAATGTATAATAGGCGAAGAATATAGGCTATCATAGGTCTTGATTGCAGAGACATGGGAGCTTGGTTTATATCACAGCTCCATTTGAAAAGCCGTAAATCGATACATATTTGATTAACTTGATACCTGCTTTACATTTATTAGTTACTTTCGAGATACATAAATATCAAATATAATATATATGTGTCCTAGGTTAACTTCATTCCAGTCATCGCAGGATCTGAGCGTTTTAGAAAAACAGCTCCAGGCGAATAGCCATGCAATTACAGCCAGGGTCTTCTCGTTCGTCTGTCCATCCGCGCAAGATGGCCGCCGCATGCCTACCCAAGATTGACTAGTAGCTGGATGCTTCGCCAACGGCGATCTAGGCTCAGGCGATCTATTCGAGGGCATGCTGGCATGCAGGAATGAAGGTTTGCCTTCGGTAAATTAAAATTCTTTTTGTTTGATAAGTGTTCTACGATTATATCGTATATAGATTGTAATGGCGCGTTGGACATGTCATTATAACGTGAATTGTTTATTACAAAGTACTTACTGACTCGCCGCTAGCCGTAGTACATACCTGGAATTATAAATTCATAGGTTATATAGATGAACTCGACTGATTTATCACAAATGGGAGCGGTGCTGCCTCTTTAAGTTGTGGTTTCTTACATCCAAATAGCAATTGCTAGCTGTTTATTTATTTATTTAACCTTTATTGTACAAACACAATGTAGGTATGGCACAATAAGTAGGTGGACTTAATGCAGAAGCATTATCTAACAGTCGACCTTTGGGGCTGAGCTTTTTTGTTTTTGAGCTGTTAGTTTCGAGGAAGAATTGTTGTAGTTGAAAGATAGCTAAGAAGCAAATGTTTAACTGAAAAGGACCTAATAGAGTACCTTTAGACTAGTTTACTAATTAAACATGATAAAACAACTCAGTTCAAAGAATGTTTGTCAAGGTGTTGGTGTCGGTACGTACCACAATACGATTTGTTCCTAAATGTTTTTTTTTTCATACCAATAAGTACCTTGCTACTTTCTGTTTAGTCTAATGGTTGACTGGTAGAGAATGCCATATATGGCGTTACGTCTAACATTTGTACATGTGTAATAAAGTTTTTAAATAAATAAGTACCTATTTTGGCCGAAATAAAGTATTTGATTTAATTTGAAAAATAAAAAAGGTGCCACAGTGTCTCACTCCGGTTAAACATTTCATTTTCACAAACAGTCATTATTGTTTGAGTCAAAACGATGTCTAAAAACATAATAATAATGTTCACACATTAAACGCTCTCCGCCTAAATAGCAGAAACCTGTGATTATCACGACTGTCCCGCCAGAAACCGCATAAGTCACATTTATCGTCCCATCAAAAAGCAATCAACCGACATAAGTCGTTTCGAGTCGAAACGAGTCATCGGACTCGAAATATATTATTCGAAACGTAAAATCGATTCAGTAAAACGCAGGTAGACAACCCTAATATAAATTACGGTGCTCAAAAAATGCATGACATTGGAATCTGAGCAATCGGAACGGAAGCTGTGACTATTTATTTGACAATAAATAGAGTTTGTTGAAGTATAAAAAGCCCGTCTGATAAACTGATTACCAAACTTCCTGCCTGAATCCTGAAGTCTGTGTTTCATAACTAATATTATAAATGCGAAAGTGAGTTTGTTTGTTTGTTTGTTACCTCTTCACGCTTTATGTACTGAACCAATCTTCCTGGAATTTCCAATACACATAGCTGGAAATACGGAGAAGGACATAGGGTACCTTTCATCCCGGAAAAAAGCACTGTACCCGTGGGAAATTCACGCGGGCGAAGCCGCGGGCGAAAGCTAGTTACCTATATCTATGAAAAACTACTCGTATTAATACATACTCGTACCTATATATTTTGCATAGGTATATCTGGTTAAATCATAAGATTACATAAGTATTTATATTACTTTTTTAGATTAAAAGCTCATTATGGAGACATACAAGTAATAACGTTAAATGAGCATCATATTATACTGATGATAATAGTAAATTCGGTCGATTTAATATTTTAGATATTTCCTTAGGTGGCCGTGGATCTCGCGTTAATAACTCTGGTTTGTATACCTGTAGCGCTGCGCCCGCGCAAGCGGCACTCCCGCGCATCTCCAGACACCCCCCGCTGTCGCAAGAAATATGTTGCCTGCCGCCCGACGCAAGAAACAAACACTAACGTATGTATTGACGAGGCCATAAATTTCTGAAATGACCGCACATATCCTTATTAAAAAACCAATTTCGGTGACCGTGCTCAGACTTTTATTTTTTTTATAAACCTATATGTATAATGGAAATTTCTAATATATGTATTCCATAATATAATATCTACTCAATAACATCTGTAAAGGTTAAATAGTATTACATTAAAGGCTGGTCGAGGTATCCCGTGACCAGCGGGCTGGCAGCTTCTTTGGCCAAAGGCTTAGCATTGCCATACAACTTGGCAATGCAGCCAGCCTTTTGGGCACCTTGCCGCGGGGCTACGCTCTTGAGGGGCTTTACAACTTATAATTTTTTTTTGTATTACTTATTTTTTAATTTTAGTAGATATTTTAATTTAGCTTGTATTTTAGTTTTGAATTTATTAATCAATACTTGTTACTACGGTATTACATTACCATTATCAGTGAAAAAAAAAAATCCTTTACATTTTCCGAACGTTTCGAAATCTGGAAATCAGGTTTCCTAAACTAGTTTTAAACCCGGTCCTAAATTACGGGTACAAAATATGCGGTTTAGATATCTCACTATTGTACGATATTACCAGTTACTAGATTTTCATTATGGAAGTAGAAAAAAAAGAGATCCACCACGTAACAAATAAAACTTTCATGATAGAGCTTCCGTTGTTAGCCGAATCAATTGTTATTGTGAAAGGCTCGGTCGGAAGCCACAAGATAATAAACGTACCTATGTTATAATCTACTCTCTTTTTAGAAATCTGCAGCTAATAATATTGATGAACTATTTTGTTAATAATAAATCAACCACTAATGGAAACAGTAGAGGTCTAACTAGTTTCAATTTACTTATGTCAAATTCGAGCTAACAGCTCCAGACCCAAAGGTATTGCTTAAACCATAAATAAGAAAAGAGTATTCAAAGAGCACGTATGATAGGCCTTTATCACGCATGACAAAAAGTAAAAAGTTTAAAAGTCTATAAATTAAACATGGATCTAACATATCTAAAATTCTTTGACATAATATACTATAACAGGATACTGGTGCATTTTAAAACAAATCCAAGTGAATTTTGCATAAGTACAGTCAAGCATCATAAGTGCAGTCATACCTCGAAGACCTTATTGCCTAACCTTAATGATCATAATGCCTTGTAGATCCTGACTGCACTTTTGACTCTTGACTGTACATGACAATACGTTTTCAGGGGTACAGACAATATCATAATTAATGTAGTTTTTATCTTTATGAAACCTGTCTTTAAGAAAAAATATAAGTGACACCTGTAAAATTTGTTGTTTTGCAAGTTGAGCAGTACCAAATACTCTAGGCTGACTATAAAAATGTTTATAGCTTTTCTTCCCACCTGTCTCGGGTTTATTGACCTCATATTTCATTTTGAATTAACAATATAACTAAATATTACACTGGCCACGTCAGCGGCCAGTCCGTCCAAATTAAATAAAAGTGCGAAAATTTCAATAGGTGTGAGGATGATAGTTACTCAATCACGCAAAATTTACTGGAAAGATTTCGATGTAATTTGGTACATGAGTACTTGTATTCCGAATTTTTAACAGAAACGGTGCGCAGTAGCAACAATTTTTGAAATCTAAAACCTGGGTGTGGGGATCGTTTGACCTTACTAAAGCTTGCATAACCTACACAAGGAAGT
This sequence comes from Ephestia elutella, assembly GCA_018467065.1. Taxonomy (NCBI): domain Eukaryota; kingdom Metazoa; phylum Arthropoda; class Insecta; order Lepidoptera; family Pyralidae; genus Ephestia; species Ephestia elutella. The sequence continues at coordinate 70,970 of JAEMBS010000032.1, read as the reverse complement.
CATAGTTACCTCAAATTAATTAGTCAAAAATAATGAATTATTTTATTATAACTGATTTACCATTCCTTTACTAAATTCGAAGTAGGTATATAAATACCTATATAGCCACATATTATTTATATAAACATAAGATTATGTGTATGTAACGTTCATCGTCATCTTATTAAAACCAACCTACGCGCTGGTCGACCACCTGTTAATTTTATTTGGTGTCTCTTTGGAAGCCGTGAGAACTTAACTTGAACTGTTGACTTCTATTCTACAGTCGCTGCCACTTTAAAATTCCAACGGAACACAAAACAAATTATACACACAAGTTTTTGAAATGCTGCATAAAATAAAAAGTTTTGAACCCGAGATACTTATAATGATTTTAAAAAGTAAGCAAATATTCCAATACTATTATTTCATTATATTTTTAATTTACAGTGCCTTCATATCAATGACCGTGGGTTTCAATTTTTTCGTTTTTTTCTATGCACTAAGTACTGATTTTTGTTTTTAGATATTCCAATAGCTAAAACAGCATTAGCATCGCTAATTATGCATTATTGACATGGAAGCTTTGCTTATAATGTTAGTAATTAATCTAAATTCTGAAAAATGAATTCTCGAAAAGTAAGAACTCTTTACACCATGAAAAAAACAAGAATACAATAGGTATATTAACGCCTAAGTACTCAAGTCCTAAAGACATAATCAATTTGTACAGCAAAATGTAGCTAGCCAACAACGCCCGCCACGATGTGACCTCGGCTCGAGAAACCTATACAAAATTAATTGTACAGAAAATGTTAGATCCCATTTAATCACAGAACTCAAAACATGCTACCAGTGCAGTGCGGCGCCAAGTTCTAATTGAAAATAGCGAATACCAGTGCCTACGATTCAGTGTATTAATTAAAACTAAATATTCTTGCCTCACCTCGCGTTTGCTCAAATACCTGCTTACTTGCTACTATTTGTAAGCGCCCATCTCCATACACACCAATACAAATTGAGTACTAACTCCGAGACTTAAGGATTGTATTCCAATTTAAATAAGAAAGAGTCGCGTAAAGCATCTTCGACTGTTAACTAACGAAATAAAGTACATTTTAAAGTGATAATTATTATATACGAATTCGAAATCAAACAAGGAGCGTAGTTAATAATTTATTGATATAAAACATGCGAAGCCCATAAAGTTACCTTTGGCACACGTCCCGATCTCTTTTAATTTGTAAGTCGTTAGCATAAGCAGCCAGGACCATGCCTGCTTAGATTAAGATTTCAGCTATAACTGCATTGAACTTTACAGACTCCATATTGAAGACAAATTAATTCTGAAGAATTACGATTCGAACGTCCATTTTCAACGAACGACCACATCACTGGAACGGCCTGAATTGTAACTCTTAAAACAATACTCGTTCTCGACATGAAAACTATTAAACATATTTAGTTTCGAAAGAAATCTAAAATGTTGAAATTAGTCAATGCTCAATAAGTGTTAAACAGTAAGCATAAATTGTGTTATTAAAAGTTTGTAAACAGACGAAGATAAACTGGCGTAACGAAAACCAATGTCTCAAATAATGGTCGTAAGTGTTGAACAAACAAAGTGATCGTTCACAACACAGGCGTCTGCCCGAAACCGGGGGGCGCGGCGCTCGCGGGGAATGTTAGAAAAACTTATAGAAAATGACAAGCAGCTGACAGGGACAGATATAACGAAGCCTTCCGAGAGAAAAGGACGGGTAGAAAACTCGTTCTTCGGCATTCCGGCGCATGGTGGATTTAGGAACGGGGGCAGCGATACGATTAGAAGGTTGTACTGCGTTTTAAGGTTCTGTGGCCAAAATCGATAAGTGATCAATTTATGATCACTAATTTAATTATGTATAGCGTGATGAACGGTGGTTACACCGGGGTGCGACTTTATTATACAGCAAATATTTTTTCTGTCTAAAGAGTCAACAAAAGAACATATGCATCATAATAGGTGTAAAGCTTTTCACTGTGTGTATTACGTACATGTCAACCCAGTGCAAAGCTATGTAAGCGGCATACAGTATGCCCAGCTAACATTACAAGTAACAAGTCTTGTCCGCGGTTTAAAATATAATTTAAGACTTAAAGTAGGTGGTAGAGTCAATAGTATTTTTTATAGTATTGACTCTACCAAATACCTTCGTAATAAGATGAAAGCTATATTAGATGCTGACTGACTGATTGGTAACGATGAGACGAAAACGCTAGAAACTTAAAATTTTACAGAGAGGCTTTTTGAAATGAATATATGAAATGAAATAAATATGAAATTAAATGAAATATATTTATTCATCATAGTACAAATAGGTCTTTATAAACTTTATATAGCGTAAGTAACCATAAGAAGGGATTTTTTTGGAAATACCAGCTCATAAGTGTGATAAGATGAAAGATGAAAGCCGAGGGCAAAAGCTAGTATTCGTAGTATATAATATCATCATTATATTTAAAAGCTTCACTAAGTTTTTCTCTCACTAACTCATTTACTTCCTGTACGACACGACACGCGTCGCTCACTTTTTCCTTTTGTCTATTTGCTTTTATTTAATTTATTTTTGAATAATACATTGTAACAATACAATGGCTATAATTTGATCATACTTGTGTGCAGATATTATTCTTATAGCTGATCATTTAACTAAGTTATACAATTATGTTATAAGGCAACATCCTGACAGTTTTTCTGGATTTTACCCTATATATTAGGTACAAGAACTACTGACGCTGTTAATGAATGTGATCAAATCTACGGGTAAATCTTCTTCTTGACCTTTAATCTTGTTGATTACATTACGTGGAAAGAAACGCCAGACGACTTTCTAGGAAATATAAATAAATAATAATATAAATATTTCTTGAGTAATTATATAATAACTATTTATATAATGTTGTGAGATAAGTGAGAGAGAAAGAACGTATTTTTTATTTATTTTTCAGAATTAATGTTCTTTATTGTCCTTATTCTGTTTTCTGAGATCACAATTGAATGTTATTTTAGTCCGTTTTCTAGATGTGAGGACCTGTAAATGACTATATGTTTTTTTAAGTTGTTATCTATAGAACCTATAAGAAAGTTGTTGGTCTTCCATGTAAAATAAAATAAATAAATAAATAAATAAATAAATAAATAAATATTAATGGTCATTTATAATTTACATTTCAAAGTTTACAATAACACCAGAATTAAAATTAAAGCGTCTTTATTATTTCTAGATTTGCCATTTTTTTCACGTCAGTATCTCGTAACATCAGAATTGGGAAGCCAGCGGCCACCACGCACGCAACACGCAACAGGTGTCAGGTTGCTCGCCGTGTAACATTACCCGCACCGCGCAACACACCCGCGACATCTCGCGACACGACAACAAACGCCGGCGTCGCTGACCAGTTCAATTTCATGTGTACAGAAGCTGTATATATTACATTGTTTATATTCTGCTACAACATAATCAAGGAGTTGAGGCTTACAGCAGTGAGTGGGAAGCTGGCGATTCAGGCACGTATAAATAAAATGATGCCCTTATTTTATTTCAGTAATTTCTATCAACTGCCGACGAATTCTGATATTTGCTTACCAAGTGGATTTTGGAGATCAATAAATGTTTAATGTTTATGAATTAATTCTAAATATAATAAACAAAGTGAAGGTTTGGAAGAATTGTAGCCGTGAATTTTATCAAGGTTGAACAATATTTTAGCTATACGAGATCCATGGTATCCTATAAGTAATAGAAAATTGAAACGCAATATTATTTTCAATATTATTAAATTAATAATAAATATTCGAAAGAAAACTTAAATCAGCCCAAAAAAACTATCATTTCTTTTGACAAATAGGTATCACTAAACCTAACGGTGATCTACAAATGGTAGTAGAAGTATTACATAAAATTATAACTGGCACTTTTTTCCAGTAATATTTTGCCTCTCTCTTTAGTCGTATTTCCTCATGAGTCATGACTGAGGGTCGTGGTCATTATATGGAATGAAACACACACAACAACTCTCTTGGCAATTTTAATAGAGTGGTTTGCCATTGCCTTCTCCATTTCACACACTAGCTGATAATCACCAACCAGAGTGCAGGTTTCCTCACGATGTTTTCCTTCACCGGAAGCAAGTGATGGTCGATGAAAACTAACATGAGTCAGATTGGTGTACAAACTCATGTGGCCCGGGCAGGATTCGAACCTAGGATTTTGCATCCACAGGCGGGCGCCCTACCACTCGGCCATCACCGCTTATTATTATTATTATATTTTGCCTACCTTCCTAAAAATAACAACATTATAGGTACCTACCTATAATTACCTGATGTAAGCAATCATAACCATATAACTACGTATTTAGTGAATTAACATAAAATAAAAAATACCCATCATAAACAGAATTGGAGGTACTTCAACCCTCCAGCAATGAAAACAGTACCTACCTACATTTAAAAAATGCATAAGCGATACTTTATATAAATTCCTGACATGGGCGCGACAATTCGCGATGAGAAAAGTGTCGTAATAACATAGCAATAAGTTATAAAATTCTTTGAAATGATTTTACCGACCGATACTCATTATGAATAATTCGCTTGCAAAAGTTTTTCGAAAACTGTGTACACAGCGCGAATTCATAAACAGCGCCTTACATTTTTTTACACATATTAACTCACTTAACTGACTTTGTTGAGAAATGCTCTACATGACTTAGTAATAATTAATGATAGCAAATACTTTATTTGCTATCATTAATTATTATGAAAACTTAGCTTAGTTCAACAAAATAAAAGTAGTGTATCTGTTTAATTTAACAATAATTAATTTGTATAATAGGATTCATTTACACCCACATGTACTCTCTGCTTAACCCTAAGGTTTGACTGTCAGACAATACTTTTAGCATTACCTTTGTACTGAACTTTTAATGTGTGTATGACAAAGTTTAAATAAACTTGACTTTACCTTCTTTCTTTTCTCATTAAAAGAGGTTGTCCTAAAGTATTTTTATTAGTATGCTTTAGGCCAAACAAAATGATCACGACATGCCACAGTTTGTTTATCTACCACTGACTTGCGACTGCTCGTGAAGAAGCAGAGTTTTTACCATTTCTCGGAAGTGCCGAGGGCGGCGTGCGAAGTGATAAAATACTTGACCATATAAAGCAACGGCTATAGAGACAATGCGGGGTTTTTGTTGGCAGTAGCAATCCTAGATCATTACAATAGCATAAAGTAGCCAGTTATGAGCTGGCCCGCGCTGTGAGAACGAGACATAACCGGTTGGAATCGCGAGTTTTTGCTTGAAAAAATATGCCTCGTAACTCGAGTAATTTCTAAAACGCTGGATATCGCGCTGTTTTGTCACTAGACCTGTTTATAAGCATAAAATATTTATATAACATCTTTGCTTAAGTATATTTTTAGTTGTAGAGAGGTTCTAGCTTGCTGTTTGTGACTCCTATTTTAATAAGTAATATTAAAATGGAAACATCTATTAGATACTAACCCTGGGGTTTTTCTTTCATGAGAATTTCTATAGTTAATTTTAATTAGTTCGTAGTTACACGTAAATCAAGGTTAAAGTTGGCTTATTCAAAGTATTGCCCGACCTAGAGATACCTAGAGCAATGCAATATTTCGAATAACCTACCTACTGATGCGAAGCCACGGGTAGCAACTAGTGATAACATAAAAGGCCGATCTTGAATTATCGATACACCGCGAACAACCAATCCATAAAAGTCAGAAAAAGAAAACTCTAATATCGTATAAAATGGTATCGGCAAAGATAAGGGCGGCGACGCGTTCAGGCTGCGTAGCCTACGGCTGTAGCTCGATATTTCATGAAACACCCGATTTATATTCGCTGCCGTCTGCCAAGCTCCAGCGAAATTTTAATGTTCACCGTTCGTAATCACTACTAAAATAAAATGAGAATATGAAAATATAAGAGCGCCATAACGTAAACAAAAAAATGAGCACAGGAAAACTTGACTTTTAATTTTTATTTCACCTGGTCTGTTCACCTATTCTATAGATATTTAAAGCAATAAAGAAATCCTTGAATATTACATGTACGTCCTAATCACAATACATGCGTTCAAACATTTATGGCAGCAATTTATCGACCGTCAACTATAAATTGACCATATTTTATGCCAAAACCTATACCGTGACATAAAATTACACGTACTCGTATATTTTTACGACATTTATGTAATCCGAATTATAATCATGTCGGATCGCGCTCCCCATTATAAATACAGAAAGAAAATAACAAAAGTGAGGCCCGGGTGAAACTATTAAACTAATCCTGTGTTATTCATTAGGTAATTTCAATTTTATGATCCCAGATAACTGAACCGTCCACACTCGAGGTATAAACCGAGATTGTGAAACTATATTATTTGATGATGCCTATAAATTAGGTATACTTAGGTAATAGATGTCGCGGGTCCAATAACTTGTTACTGTCAGATGTCCAAGTGCTCGAGGAATACAAAGGATCAATTTAGTTTCTAACCTAACAAAATAAGGACTCGTAGATTGAGTGACTTCCAACGGCCCCGGTGGGACGGCCCCGGTGACGGGGCCGTTGGAAAAAAAATTTCCGACGGCCCCGGCGGGCCCGGATTTTGCCTTGACGGGGCCGTTGGAAAAAAAAAATTACCAACGGCCCCGGCGTGTTTTTTAAATGGGACGTATAGCATAAAAAAATTAAAGCATACGCTCCGGTAGTGTTTAAAGAGGGGGGAAATTGTATATTATTTTGTAGACCTTAAATATGAAATGAAATTTTAAAAAGAGTTTGTATGTAACAATCACTTTTCATTGTTGATAAAAAATTAATATCAACTAGGTATTAACAATCATATACTGGGTTATTTGTAATAAACTAATAACCTTCCTAGGGGTGAAAGTACTCATAAATATGAGTTTGTTTTTACATATTTTATTATTTGGGCGAGTAGGTATGGCAAAATGTATGGAACAGCAGATTTTTTTTTTGAGATTTCAGAGTCGGTCCCTTCCAAAAAGATGTTCATATTTATGAGTACTTTCACCTTTAGGAAGGTTATTAGTTTATTACAAATAACCCTGAATATAAGAAAATAAAACACCTACATGATGTTTGTTTTATATTATGACACAAAATACATAATAGTACAAGTATTAAGATAACAAACTGTCAACTACTAAATATCTTACTGTCTCTGTTGTATTTTTACTCCGTAAACAGTATTTATAACTAATTAACGTACTATTAACTGATTGTTACATACAAACTCTTTTTTAAATTTCATTTCATATTAAAAGTCTACAAAATAATACACAATTTCCCCCCCTTTAAACACTACCGGAGCGTATGCTATAATTTTTTTATGCTATCCGTCCCATTTAAAAAACACGCCGGGGCCGTTGGTAAAAAAAAATTTCCAACGGCCCCGTCAAAGCAAAATCCGGGCCCGCCGGGGCAGTTGGAAAAATTTTTTCCAACGGCCCCGTCACCGGGGCCGTCCCGCCGGGGCCGTTGAAAGTCACTCCGTAGAGAGTAATGATTCACCTATCTACCTACTAAAATTCTATCTGACATGTTTAAAATAATCCTTACATATTAAAAATAAAGTGCCGCCGCGTCTTGTCTGTCTGTTCGCGATGAACTAAAAAACTACTGAACGGATTTTCTTGTGGCTTTTATCAATGGACTGGGTAGGTAAGAAGGGATGTTTAGGTTAATTTACGCGGGCGAAGCCGCGGTTAAGAGCAAATAAATTTTGTTTTTCTTCTTCAAAAGTGGTTTGTTTTCATGAAATTATTGCAAAAAGATATAAAGTACTGAGTATATTTTAAGAAGAGTGATTTGGATGTCCGAAGAAGTCACAGGCACTCGTCATTCAGAAATTATCAGCGGTTTGCATCGCGTACATTAATTCGTCGCTACACCAGTTTACTTAAGATATTTATCTGGTATAACATGTGTTTAGGAGAGTATTGTGATCATTTTGCTTCGTATACAGATAAGTATACTGTGACTTCAAATTAAGTAAATTTTATGTATCAATAATTGAACCCACCCTGGGTTCAGTTGATGATACTGTAAGTACAACTTTTTATATAACACAGGGCGGGAAACGAGCAAGCGGGTCACCTGATGGTAAGTGATCACCGCTGCCCATGGACAACTGTAACACCAGGGGTATTTTAGGAGTGTAGCCTTTCAAGAAGACGTAGACTGGTTTTTTGAAGGTTCCAATGTCATATCTTCCTTTATAAACTACTACTAAGTCGAATTAAAATAAAATTCAATTTCTGTATTTCTTTAACATTTCACGACGCAACGTAGTCTTTTCAACCGACTTCCCAAAAAAGGAGGAGGTTATACGTTTCGATGTATGTATGTTTTTTTTTTATGTATGTTCGCCGATTTCTCCGCCAATTGTGGACTGATTTCCAAAATTGTTGTTTTATTCGTAATGGTGTATTCCCAAGTTGGTCCCATTTTAACCACGTCAGAATCTGTTCGGTAATTTTAAAGATACCTAACAAAATATAAAAATACCAACATTGCATTATAGAGCAAAAGCCCGCGACAGCATGCCCTTCCTTATTTTATTAAAACTCAATATTTTCTGTGTACGTCCCCAACATAGAAATAGGGATTAGCGACTATAAAAGTTGGATCATGATTACTTAGGCAGATTATTTGTAGCAATAACATTTAAAGTGGTAGCTCAATTCCTCATAGTAAAGTTTTTAAAGATTTTATTCCTAATAATATTAGGAATCACGCCATCCATTACCAGGCAATTGGTGCAGATATAAACCACTGCTAGATATTGTAACTTTACTAAATTATAGTATATTTGTTTTATTATAAAAACTGAATTTAATGTTACTTTGAGAGGCCCCAAGGGTGCTTTTTATACCTATAAAAATCATCCTTGCTATAAAATATTACCTGCATAAGCAACTAAGATCCAAATTTCATACCTAGTCGATAATATTTTTTACCCGTATATACCACGCAGAAAAACATTCAGCAATTTGAAAATAAGGAAGGTTTGGTCATCACAGGCTCTCGGTCTATTTATGTGCCAAAAATAATACACAATTTGTCATGTTCTGACATTTCAAATCAAACTGACATAAAAAAGTTTCAAATTCTTAATTCTTTATTTTCGGCCAGTGAAAGAAAAGTTTTAGTTTTTATTAAAGAAAATAGGTGTTGAAGCACTAAAAATGATAAAATAAAACTTTTTTCCAAAAAAATGAACCGACTTCCATCATAAAACTTAAAATCATGAAATAACAATAAAGAAAAATGTATTAGCATACTACCTACTGAATGAGGTGAAGTCGGTGCCAAGTTAAAATTGTGTGGTGCTAAATTAACATTAGAATCATGTATAAAAATGCCTAGCTGAGCAATTACATAACATTCTTACTCCTGCACTTGGCACCGACTTCACCTCATTCAGTAGGTAGTATGCTAATACATTTTTCTTTATTGTTATTTCATGATTTTAAGTTTTATGATGGAAGTCGGTTCATTTTTTTTGGAAAAAAGTTTTATTTTTAATATTATTTATAGTGAATTTATAACATTGATCCTTGATCATTGAATGATAAATCTTGATGGTAGATGGGTAATTTTCCAAAAATGATTCTCCACGTAACTTTCGTGGCAAACTTTTTTTATATGTGTTAAATTACCCTTATAAGGGTAGTTTACCATACAAAAATATTGCCACAAACGAAGGTTACACGAAAAATATTTTTTGGAGAATTACCCAGAGGTCTAAATAAATATTATTCTTAAAAAATACTTAAAAGTATTTCCTTTTTTCGTGTTCTGTATGATTCGGCTTTAATACTTAAGTATTAGTGTGACAGGTATATGCTCTTATCTCGTCTGTGCCTGATGGATCGATGTAAAAGGGTTTCTTATTGCTCATGCAACGACCACTCGTTCTCTAATCGAAAGGGTCTTTACAAAGAGCCGAAGGACCTTGTTTTAAACGCTTCCATAATATTATCTATAGTTTAATCCCTGTGTATAAATACTTTAATTTGTGTGTAATTATAAGTATCTACGAATAAAAAAAGCCTATTAATTTGTATACTTATAAAGGTAGAGTGAGGTATAGATATAGAGATATGCATATTAAAAAAAAATTAGTCATTAAAGTTGTGTTATTCCGTCCAGTGATGGACCAACCATGGAAGCAATAATAGATAAATTAAATTTGAAATTGTCAATTGAAGACTGTATGTATTTTCGAAAAACACTATTGCATATTAATTTGACCTAATATATTAATAAAAATCCCGCCATACTTGATTAAATCAAACTAGACTGGAAATAATTTTAACCCGGGATAATGATGCTTACTCACTACTTATATCTATGTAAGAATATAATAAATTGTTATAGGTACAAAACATGGCATCCTACCATCGAAGCCTCCTACTAATAAACTATAGCTGAACCCGACCACAATAGAATATGTCAGATTAAAAGATGAATGATTCTGATTTTGGTGCCCGTTTCTACCTGAGATAAAATACCACGACTCCGAACAATCAAACGTTGAATTTAGAACAACGATCAGAAATATTCGTTGGTATATTTTTTAATTAAACAGTGGTCAGAATTTAAAATGAACGATTTTAAATTTTAAATTCATCGATTCCGTAGCTAATTACGGTAGGATTGCGTTTATTTAAGATTGAATTGTGCAATGCGGGTTTCATGAAGGTCTGCACTTGGAGTGTCGGATATCCGACAGCGGAATAGAAGTACAGTCAGGTGAACAAATTACAACTTTACTATTATTTCATGCATTTGTATTAATCGACTCATTTAGACAATCTAGTAGATACTTTCATAAAATTACGGATAGGCCTTAATATACTCCATTTCAAGTGAATTATAAGTGTGCATTTGCAGATTTGCCTATTTTGAACTACAGAAGAATTATTATGACAATACAAAACAAACTAGTTCCGTATCAGCTTAAGCTCCAAAAGCTGGCTCGAGGCGTCTGCGCACCTTCGCTGCCGACTGTACAGCAAGCCGAACAATGGCTGCTAATAATAAGGGACGTCGTATTTACGATCATACGTGCCCTCGGAGCTGAGACGAGCCTGCCCTATTGTGCTCAGACCTCCTATGATTATTTCAGTCCCTTACACTTCCAGAAATCCCCTTTTTAAGTTAGATTTTATGGTCTCTAGATGAAATGAATCAGGCGTTCGCTACGTAAATCTAATTTACGATATACCGAAACAGTCACTGCGGCGGAATTGTGAGTGGGCTGTAAGTCATTTCCAAGGTATGACTTTAGAGCCTAGTTGGGTATCATATTGCACTTTTATATTTAGACTCACAATAAATATGTTCGCTCGTTTTATAACTTGAAACATGTATATGTGAGTTAAGTATTGGGAATCTACAGTTATATGAGGTAACTTATAAATTTTCATATTTTGTTGTAACGAATGTGCGAACATTCTCATACACGTTCGATGAATTGTTTTTTTTTAAGATTCCAATTAATATCTAGTTTAGTATGTACATATATACAATATAATGATTTGATATTGGCCACTAGCGCTCGCTTACCTAAACAGCCTACGCTGACCTAAATACATGCGCCTGCACAGCCGGCGCCCGCCAATCATACGCCGCCATTCAAAATGCGCCGGCGCCGACCCCAGCATCTATAAATACTGTCGCTGATAGCTAACAAAGCATAGACTCATATTATATAACTAATCAGTGAATAAGTTAGTACTAGTGTAATAAATAAGTAGTAGCTAAGAGTTAATACAGTTAATTTAAGATTAATTAAATCTCGTCTCAATTCTTGGTGAAAATCGATTTTCTTGAGTCTTAGAAAATTGGTTAAAAGCTAAACTCGGTTACCTTAAAATAGAATAACTCTTGGAGCAAAAATTATAATACTTAAATTATCTATTCGGCTATTTTTGCTATCATTTGCAAAGTTGTAGAAACCCTTGCACATTGACCCATTACATACACTATTACCTAAACTTTACAATAATTCAAAAAATTGCCGATGCCCAAAACCCTTGTACACATTGTCTTGCCCATACACAAATATGTTTTGTATATGTTTGACAATTCAGCCAAGCTGTGCCAGTGTCTCATAATACCATGTACAGAAAGGTAGATCTGTGTTATACCTTAAGGTGTTCTGAATTAGAACTTCTTAAGGTATAATTAGAGTATCTAATGGGACAGGAAACCTTGGAAGAAATAATTTGTTACATAGAGAAACCATAAAGGCGTATAAATTTTTAACAAGAACATTATTTGAAACAAAGTTTTTTTTGTATTTAGATTCTTCGAAATGATATGTTTATACATACATTACATACATACATATTATCACGCCTTTTTCCCGTGGCAGAGACTAGCGATTTCCATATACATATGTTTTTGATATGTTGATGAGACATTGTTTCTCCAAATAGAGTAAATTCTGTTTTCTCCATAGTTTATAACCTGTACCTGTGCGTGTATTCATTTTGTGGACAAAATGTCTTCATTCTGTCCGACCTCGTGACAGAGAATATTAAATGTTTTTTGTTTAAATGCTAAGTTGGTACTGTGTTTAGGTTATTGACATCTAATTCTAATTTTTAAGAGAATTACTACTTATGTTAATTATGTTTTTTCCAGGCAAGTGCCCCAGCAGTAGCTAGGGACATTTAAATAGCTGATTATGACTGCTTTAGTAAACAATACAATACACATATACTTACTTAAGGTCCTAAGGCCCCCAGGTGGGGCAGAGGGCGTCCATAGTGCTTCTCCACTGGGATCTGTCTTGGGCGATGCGCTTCGCCTCCGACCAGGTGAGCCCGACCGCCTTTAACTCCGCTGCAACGGTACGCCGCCAGGTCTGCTTGGGTCGTCCAACTTTCCTCTTGCCTTGCGGTGTCCATTCGAGAGCTTGCCTGGGAATATGCGTGGGGTCCCTACGAAGCGTGTGGCCGATCCACGCCCATTTGCGGCGCTTGATCTGGTGGTCAATCGGCGCTTCCTTGCATATTTCCCAGAGCTCCCGGTTAGAGATGACTTCTGGCCAGAAAATGCCAAGGATTTGACGAAGGCATCGGTTGACGAACACCTGCAGAGGATGCGTGATGTCTTTGGTGACCTTCCACGTCTCGCAGCCATACAGCAATACCGATATGACGTTCAAACGGAAAATCTTGAGTTTGACTCTACGAGTCAACTTTTTCGAACGCCATACAGGTCGAAGCTGAGCAAAAGCAGCCCGGGCTTTGGCAATCCTGGCAGTAGCATCCTTTTCAGCTCCACCAGATTGAGAGACGATGCTTCCCAGATACGGGAACTGCTCAACTTGTTTTATGGGCTCTGCTCCCAGCATAAGTGGCTGACTATTTTTTCCGGTGCGCATCTCCTGGGTCTTCTTGGCGTTGATCTTGAGACCCACTTTAGCTGCCTCTCGCTGTAGGTCGTCCAATTTGGCCTGCATATCGACGCGTTTATGGCTGAGCAAGCACAGGTCGTCAGCGTAGTCTAGGTCATCCAGCTGGTTGGATAACCCCCACTCTATTCCACGTCGTTTGCCGTCGTTCACTTTATGCAGGATGCTATCTAAGACAACGAGGAACAGCAGAGGAGACAGGAGGCAGCCCTGTCTGACACCGGCATGAACGGCTATATCCTCGGAGATTAGTCCATCATGAGCTACTTTGCACGAGTACTTGCTATAAATCGCTTTTAGTATGTCTCTGATCTTAGGCGGGACTCCTATTTCGTCCAGACGGTACCAAATACTGGGCCAATGTAGGGTGTCAAAGGCTTTTTCAAAGTCGACGAATGTGAAGTAAATGTCACGTTGCCATTCTGATGCCTCTTCCAGAATGATCCTCAGTGTATTGATTTGGTCCGTACAGGAGCGGTTGGGGCGGAATCCAGCCTGCTCGAGCCGCAAGAGTGGCTCAACTGCTTTCGTTATTCTCTTAAGCAGGATCTTGCACAGAATTTTCGATGGTACAGAGAGCAGAGCGATACCCCTCCAGTTACCACATACGCTCAGATCGCCTTTTTTCGGGACTGTTATAAGGACACCTTTATTCCAATCGTCGGGGAGCATCTCTTCAGTCCAGATCTTCTCCAAGAGAGGTGTTATGACATCAGCGGCGATAAACGGATCGGCTTTAAGCATTTCCGCTGTCACGAGGTCGAGACCTGGAGCTTTCCCGTTTTTGAGAGCATTGATAGCGCCTATAACTTCATCGCGTGAGGGTGGTGAGATGTCTACGTCCAGCAGGCGTGATGGCGGTGTGCTTGGCGGCAACTCAGGGAGGGCCGTGGTTGATGTACTGAAGACCTCCACAAAGTGTTCGTGCCAACGTTCCAACTGCTTCTCCGAGGTTGAGATGACATTGCCCCGTTTGTCCCGTAGAGGCTTCTTGCTGTGTCCTTTCCTCCCTGCCAAGGTCTTGGTGGCATTGTAAAGCTCTCTAAGATTGCCCGTATTGGCAGCAGATTGTGCGCAATCAGCTATATCGTCAGCCCATCGTCGCCTGTCATTTCTGGTGCTACGATATATGCGTCTTCGTATTTGCCTATATTGCTCCAGGAAATCAGCCTTTTCAGTTACACTCGAAGCCCCTAGGATTTTTTTATGAAGTTCTCCTCGTGTTTGTATTAGACTCCATGTAGCATCAGAGATCCAGTCATCGCGTTTACGTTCTTTGTATCCTAAGACGACAGAGCTGGTTTCTTGGTAGACCATTTTTACGCGATTCCACTCTTCGTCAGTGTTGTCCGTTTCAGTTTGGAGACCGGAGAACCGATTTCGCAGTTCTAACGTGAACTTATTTCGGGTGTTGGGTTCTTCCAACTTCCTCACGTCGTACCTTCGACCTAATTTGCCAGAGCCGACCGCTCGCCGCGCTGTGGCAACCTTGAGACGCAGTTCGGCAATCATCAGCATGTGATCACTGTCGACGTCTGCGCCTCGCTTGTTGCGGACATCTAGCAGCGATGTTCGCCATTTGCAGCTTATGGCAATGTGATCGATTTGAGTACGGCTGATGCCATCGGGGAAGGTAAAGGAATATTTGTGGACATCTTTATGGGAGAACAGAGTCCCACCTATAACGAGGTCGTAACTCTGGCATAATTCGACAAATCGTTCTCCATTGTCATTCCGTTCACCAAGTCCGTGTCTGCCCATATGTCTTTCACAGCCAGTATTGCTACTTCCCATCCTAGCGTTGAAGTCTCCCATTAGAATGATAATATCCTGCTTACGGATCCCTTTCAGTGTACTATGGAGAGCGCTATAAAAGTCGTCTTTTACTTCCGCCGTTGAGGTGTTGGTGGGAGCGTAGCATTGAACCACCGTAATTTTCCTAACTCTAGAATTGAAGCGGGCGGTTATGATTCTGTCTGAGATCGGCTTCCAATCCAGTAGAGCTTTCCTAGCGTCTTCGGCAAGAAGGAATCCCACACCATACTCATGGGTGTCGTCTACATTCTCCTTTCCAGAAAACAGTAGTGTCAGACCGCTGGATGTTCTCAGTTCTCCGAACCCGTTCCTCCGCACTTCACTGAGTCCAAGAATATGTAGTTTGTACTTCAGCATCTCCTGTTCAACCTGAGCCAGTCTGCAGTCGTCAGTCAGGGTTCGCACGTTCCAAAAGCCAATTCGAGTCCGTAATTTCATGCCAAAGGTCGTTGTTAATAGATCGGTCCGGTTTTGCACTATTTCAGTTTCTTGAATCGTTTGTTTTCGGGCAAGTAGGTGATTAGCCCGCTGTGCCCTAGTCTGCTGGTGGGGCTGCCACCTCAGAGCATGCAGACTCACTCGGTTTAATTCAGGTATCCTCCCTAGTGATAGGTTCTGTTTTTGGGCGCAGAACACTCGCCCTTTGCCCTGCATCCGTTAGCAACTACAGCACGAGATGGCGGACGCGCGGCGGCGCGGCTGTAGCCGGTCCCAGGGTGGACGACGGGGACGTGGATGACGCGGACTGGCTGAGGCACTGCTTATATTCGTGTCCCGCCATAGACACAGCAGAAGGCTTCTTGGTATTTTATAGAGAAACCTGACTCACCCATCAGGTTTCCCACCGAGACCGCACCTCAACTTCCCACCCCAATACACATATACACTACACTAATATGGGCCCCGTACTTTGTTCCGTGGGAATTCCGGGAATCCTCTAGGATCCCTAAGGAACACTACATGCCAAATTCCAGCTTCCTTGCCCAGTAGTCTTGGCTGCCCGTTGTCTGTTAGTCATTGTAAAATATATATTGATTGATGAGATAATTACCTTAAGATTTAATAAAGTAATTAGCTTTAAAAAGTTCTACACATTGATATTTAACAATTTCTGATAACCGTCTTGTCCAACCAGTCAGTCAACTTTATGAAGATACTATTTCGTAATGTAAGAATCCGCAAGCTTTTCGGACATTTCTGAGCACATAAATGAGTATAAAAAGTGTCAAAACTTGCGCTTATACATCGTATGAATACAATGAAATAGCAAGGAGAACACTCCAGGTGTACGACGAGGAAATAATCCTTGTGACAAAAGCCTTCCCAATCCGGAAACACATTCTAAAGGTGTAATAAATGAGCGTCGCTTAAGTAAAAGAAACTTCGATATTTCAAGCCAGAGTTAACTTATTGGTCTTTATTAATAACGTGCCTTTCCTAACTTAATCTGACTTGACAGGCGTTTAGTGCTAGGCATGTACCAATGCAATGCTTTGTTTTTGTAATAATAAATGTAAGATCTTAGTAAAAACTGGCTTTCGCCCGTGTAGACACAAGATTTTTTACTATTTTCGTTATTTATGTTGGTTAATTTAATATTCCTACATTTGACGCTCACAAATATTGAATTGTAATATATGGAAAATATATTTGGAGAAGGTGGAGTGAATCGGAACTCGTTAAGCAGTCGAGGATGAACTTAAAGAATCAAAGTATCTCTTAGGAGTAAGCGCTGTGTCATTGCTCGAGCTAAACGGAACAGCGGACTGTTGGAGTGTACTGTACCTGCTTTTTTTTTACATTTTCATAACATAACAGATATTTGGAAAAACTGGGGTTGAATAAAATATATAAATCAAGTATATACGTTGAGATTAAACAAAGTAAAGTAATATCTCTGAATAAAGCCATATTTTGTTATATTAGCAAACTCTAGTAATGTTAAAGATAGCCTTTCGTAATTTTTATGTCAGTTACAAGAAGTCCGCTGCTGGAAATTGGCTACTCCCAATTTAATTTTTAAATAAGATAACTATAATAGGTTTAAAAAACTGCACAGTCTCTATATATCCTGAGCAAAAAAATATACGAGAACAAGCATGTATGTCGGTATTTGCGTACAAATACATGAAATACAAAAAAAGAATAATCCTTTATTTTCTGTTCACAAACTACCTTCCTATGTGAAGAGAAAGTAACGATTATTATTTTAATATCTTAAAAAAAAAACATTTTCTACTCGCAGAATTAATACTATAATTCGACTCTACGTTTTTTTATGAGCTCAGAAAATACAGACGATTGAGTGGCCATAGGCAGGCATGTGGGCCGTCGAGGACTATTGAAGCTTTTAAGTCTTTTTTGAAAGCGCTTCGTACCAGACTCCATAGCCTCGTGAGCGGAGTTAGGTTTTTGCCCGACGTAAACCTATCTATAGATAAGTTTACGCCCGGGAATAAATGGGCAAAAAACGTATCTTCCAGGCGTAAAGCCATCTACTCGTGAGGCTTACTATTGTCCGCACCATCCACTAAAATAGCCCGCATTTTACTTGCAAGTGTAAGAATAAAATGACATTTGAGTTATACCATTTCTAGAAAGCTAAATGATTTATTAGTACTGTATTTTCTGCTGCACCATGATTGGTTGCACGAATACTATGGTGCACTTAATTAGTTTTCGTTTTATGATCCATTGGCTCAATGCTCGCAGCTTCGCCCAAGTATGTTTGCTTTTCATACAAATTCCGTTACCAAACTATGGATGGATATTTCATTTTCGTATTTCTTATTTCATAAGATAATTTTAGATGGATTGATTGATAGACTAAGATTCTGATACACATATTTGCACTTTCGCGTATGTTACTATAGCTTTTGCCCACGGTTTCGTCCGCGTAAATTGTTCGCCAAAGCTTAGCAATGTGTGTTTTGAACCATGAAACCATCCGTAACAAAGGATAGTGCTAAACCGCATCAAAATCAGTTGGGTACTTCAAAAAGTTCTAAGCATACATTAGACACGAAAAGCTATTAGATAATTAGTACACCTTTTACATCAAAAACGTAAATTCCAGTAATTTGCAGTAGTGTCATTAATTAAACTAGATACGTATATTATAATAGTATAGCTATATTATTAATAGTAGACTTAAATTCTAACGGAGTTGAGGCTGAATAATTTTATGCCCAACATAAAGCACGTAGAGTCGAGATGGCGCAATCAATTGGAGAAATGTTTGTAATTGAGTACACAACTCGCTATAATCTGTATAATAAATTCTGGTGCCATAATTCTCTTCATTGTCTGTAGTGAAGGGCCTATAAAGATGCGCTAATGCGCAGGGCAAGCTGTAAAAATTGCCTCTCTTGCTCAGCGAGATAGCGGCTATCGGGGCGATTATTCAAGAGACATCGGTGAAATAAAGCGTCCTATCACGTGTTTTGTTATTGTCGCAAAGCTAACCAAAGTGGTGTATTTTAAAGGTTGAATAATGGCAAGTTGCCAATATAAATCCTTTTTGAATTGAACGATTGGAACCACGTTTCATCCTAGTGTTTCCAATAGGCCAATTCATAAAGTGTTCTTATGCCATTAACACCTTCGTGGTGTCAATCGCCTCAATAATACATGCTGTTGATTTATAATTACTTTCTGCTTCATATACCTATGTTTATATACACTATTTATATATACTATTATTCCTATACCCGGCTGCGTAACAGTAACTGTCTCCGTGAGCTAACATAGGTTATGATACGACTGAGAGCATGTTAAAAACAAAAGCCTTAAAAAAACAAATATTAGAAAAATACCTATACGCATACCTATGCTTCTACTAGCTTCTTTTTACTATATTTATTGGAATTTATCAACATTTTGCCTAATCACTGTAGTTTCCAAATAGACTTAATTTTGAACACTTAAATACTTCATGTCTACTAAGAGTTATGTAAGATTCAATAGCAGTTTCTTATTGCCTATATAGATACATGCATATAGGTATATTTAGTGTGTCGTCGCACTAAAAATAGCTTATAAGTAAAAATTCACAATTATTAAAGCTAAATTTGTTTTATAGCTGGCGCACGCCCAAACGTCCAATCGTGTACTAACGGAATAAGTCGAAGCGTGATTAAAGTTTCCTACACACATGACATAGAAATTCGAATTGTATAGGATTATCACGCAATACTATATATGGCAAAAACAGTTATTTTAGTAAATTACAGATAGTGAAAAAGCGTCGTAAGAGGAAACTTTGAAAAGCTCCACAGCATTCTGCGGAGACTCATCATGAGTTTATTCCAAAGTCTGAGATATTACTTCAAAAGATCCACGTGACTTGACCCCAACTTTTATAGGGATGCTATGATCATTTACGATTGTAATTGTCTGACTTATATAAAGCTTACACATTAAAAATATTTTATTATGCCTACCATGCGACACACACAACACACGTCGTTATATTCTATTTATATATTCTTTTAATTATACCTATTCTATTAGTATTTAAATGCTTTTTTGTCTACTTCTGTGGAGAGACGGGTTCATCTGCTAAGTTCAAACAACGGTCTCTCACAATCTTATTGGAGTAATGTGTAAATTGTTATTATTTTAATTTGTAATTTTTAGCTAGCAACATGTCACATACCTTAATCTGAATTCCATCAATAAGCTCCCTATTCAGCTAAGCGTGGCCACCACTCTAGGTAAGGGACGTGATTTAGGTTTATTATTTGGTAAATAAAAAGTTTTTCAACTTGGTTGTTGGAACCCTGTGCCTGTACCTTTAACTGTATTAAATAACATACATTTATACATATTATCACGCCTTTTTCCCGTGGGGGTAGGCAGAGACTAGCGATTTCCACTTGCTACGATCCTTACAGATTTCCCTCGCCTCCTCCACATTCATCACTCTCCTCATACATGCTCTCCGGTTATGGGTGCCCCTAATATTTTTAAGGAGGTCCGCAATCTGGTTGGAGTGCGTTCTTCGAGGTCGACCCTGACCAACTCTTCCATTCACTTTTGCTTTATAAATACCTTTCGTCAATCTCTTTTCATCCATCCTCTCAACATGCCCAAACCATCTATATAAAATATATTAAATAAACAATCTATAAAGTCCTATTTCCAATCCTTTTATTCAAATCCAACTTAAATTAATAGCATGTTAGTAATTGTCTTACAAAACTATCGTATAACTGAGGAGAAATTTAAAATGCGCATGTTGGTTAGTTTCGATAAAATCAATTTTGTACTTTACTGTGGGATGTCATAATAAATATCGCTGTATAGCTTTTCATTTCCAACCTTATTTAGATTTAACTACCGTTCTACGGTTTAGCCAAAAACAAATCTTAATAACTTAAATTTTAGGTCAAAATTGTGTTAGCAAGTGTATAATGGCTACGATCTTACCTTTCTCATGTTTCGTGGACAGTATTTATTTTTGTGTGAGTCCAAATTCTTGTTAGAATCGGGCGGTGAAGAGAACAGGTTTGGTATTGTATCGTTTAAATATGTGGATAGTAACGCCCTCGAGTTGACTAGTCGTTAATAAGTACTGATATTTACCTTGTTTTCATATTAAATTTTAATCTCAATTACGTACTAGTACGGCGAGTGTTTTTATGTCACATCCAAGTTATTTTTAGTGGCCATAAAATGCGATATCAATTTGTATGAGATAAATATATGTACATATATACCGACAGTTTCTTGAATTTTACGATATATGAGTGACTTCCAACGGCCCCGGCGGCCCTGCCCCGGTGACGGGGCCGTTGGAAAAAAAAATTCCAACGGCCCCGGCGGGCCCGGATTTTGCGTTGACGGGGCCGTTGGAAAAAAAAATTACCAACGGCCCCGGTGTGTTTTTTTAAATGGGACCTATAGCATAAAAAAAATATAGCATACGGCTCTGGTAGTGTTTAAAGGGGGGGAAATTGTGTATTATTTTGTAGACTTTAAATATGAAATGAAATAATAAAAAAAGTTTGTATGTATTATTAAGGTCGACTGTGAGATAATGCTTCTGCATTAAGTCCACCTATTGTGCCATACATTGTGTTTGTACAATAAAGGTTAAATAAATAAAATAAATATTATTGTTATCTTAATACTTGTACTATTATGTATTCTGTGTCATGATATAAAACAAACATCATGTATTTTATTTTCTTATATATATGATTGTTGATATTTATTTTTTATCAACAATAAAAACTGATTGTTACATACAAACTCTTTTTTTAATTTCATTTCATATTTAAGGTCTACAAAATAATACACAATTTAGACGCTCGCATACGCTCCGGTAGAGTTTAAAGGGGGGGGCCTTTAAACTCTACCGGAGCGTATGCTTTAAATTTTTTATGCTATCCGCCCCATTTAAAAAACATGCCGGGGCCGTTGGTAATTTTTTTTTTCCAACGGCCCCGTCAACGCTAAATCCGGGCCCGCCGGGCCTGTTGGAAATTTTTTTTCCAACGGCCCCGTCACCGGGGCAGGGCCGCCGGGGCCGTTGGTAGTCACTCCGATATATCGATTGTTTCCCACTCTGTCAAATTTAATATTGAATCACTTGCTTTTGCCCTCGGCGCCGCTCGCGTAAACTTCTCGTTCCAAGCATTTCACACATTGCACACGCCACAACTCCTTTAATGTTGAAAGCTGAGATATTTATAATTAAACATGTATTTAAATTAATATAATACTTAATAATGATAAAGCAATTTATCATTAAAACATAACACCTTATTACTAGTGGTTCTGTGAGAACAGTAGACCTCGCGAGCCCTTCCACGAAATAACCGATATTTTACCGTGTCCCTGGTTGGTCAATACCACTAAAAAATTGACTGAAACCTGCCTTTTCCGCCTCGAAATAATATAAATAATAATAATAAATATATACGGACAAATCACACAGATTGAGTAAGTTCAAGACTTTACGGGATGCTAATTTAACAATACTATATTTTATAACAAATACATATATGTATTGATAAATATCCAAAACCCACGTCAATCTGAAAAAGATTATTTTCCATCTTGACCCGACCGGGGATCGAACCCGGGACCTCTGGTGTGGCCGTCTGGCGTGATGACCGTTAGGCCATGGAGGTCGTCAGTCGTCAGAAATGCATGGTTTGACCTATTGGTTATATGTATATTTATGTAATTTGCGCAACAAAATTAAAGTTCAAAAAATATAGTTCAATTTGAAATCGAATCTATTATATTCCAATTACGTATATTACTTTTTTTAAATAGGATTCTAATCATACAATGAAGTTTTTTGATATCAGATTTGTTTGTAATATATTGGGTAAAACTAAACGCAGGCGTTTCGCATTGCTGCCGCCAGAGGGCGTTCGGGGTTTTCACATTGCTCGTGCGAATGGCTCGCGGACGGTCGCATTGTCCCATGCGATATCGGTTTGATTTTTTAATACGCGAGAGGTTCCGCGTTCTTTGATTGCTAATTAGCTTGAGTTGCATTTGTGAACTTCCTGTTTGTTAAATAACTATTGAACTTTGTGTTTGTGTACCCGTCATTGTGACTTTCTCCTGTGGGATGTGACGCGTGGCTGCTCGCTCACATCTACCTGTTGCCGAGCCGATTTCGGGAAGAAATCTATTTAGTTGTTATGGGGAATTGAGATCTCAAGGGTTAGGTAGGGTGATTAGGAATTGCCCCTTCCCGAAGACACTCAAGTTTGGATCCGAAGAGAAAGAAGATTTAATTTGGTAAGTGTTCAATTGTAGTTAATTTATAGGTTAGGTTATCATATAGGGCCCTGTAGCTCCCTTCATAAGCTACGGTGGTAGCAGACTGCGTTAATTTAGTTAGGTTTTAGTCGGGCAAACGTGGTGCCGCGTGGAGATTTTTTCCCGGTACTTATTTTTACCGGTGGTTTTTTCCCGGTGAAGTTCCGGTACAGAATTCTTCCCGCCGCTTCGTTTGTCCGGATTCTCTCTGCCACATTTTCTGGCAGCAGAGCGTAGTTGCTCTGCACATTTTCTGGTAGCAGAGCGTAGTTTATCTACCCTCTATTTGTTCGTTTGTAAAAAATAATTAATTGTTTGTAAAAATTATTAGATTTTTCTTAGTTTGTTTGTATAAGAATATTTGTAACCTTTTTTGTATTTGTTTGCGGTTTGTACCGTGCGTTCCGGGTTTGTGCCATTCTCATACCTACCGCGGTTCTTCGTGTAGTTGCTTGATTTTGTTGTTTTTTATTTACCTTTTGTTATTTTTTGTTTGTGACTTGACGCGATGGCGAAGGCCTCCAATGCTAGGGCGACACTCGCCAACGAATTGAGATGGTTTGTGACGGCCGGAGGACTCCTGTCCCGGAAGGACAGGGAGGGCGCCATACTGCTAAGAGCGGATCACCTCCACTCACGATTGATTAGCGCGGAAGCGGCCATGGCGGCGCTTACCGAAGCCGATCTTACCCCGGAGGCCTACGCAGGTCACATGGCGGACATGGACCAGATCCTGAGTCTGCACGATGATATCGCGGAGGCGGTGACCGCAATAAGGGCGAGACAGGCTGGCGGACCAGCCCCTCGCACACCTGTTAGACAGGAAGGACCAGCGGTTACTGGTCGGCTCCCCACCCTTCAGCTGTCCCACTTTGGGGGTAGGATGGAGGAGTGGGTAGCATATAAAAATATGTTTGAGTCCCTGGTCGTAGCACGACAGGATTTGTCGAAGGCCCAGAAGATGGCCTACCTCCTCTCCACTCTTGAGGATGAAGCGCGGTCGCTCATCCAGCACCTCCGGGTGGAGGACGACCAGTACGATACGGCTTGGGAGTTATTGAACTCCCGCTACCAAAACTTACGTTTGTTAGCGGATGCGCACGCCGCACAGTTGATGGCCCTGCCCAAGGTGGCCAACAGGGCACAGTTGCGCCTGCAGTTGCTCACGCCCGTTACAGTGGCCTGTAACGCGCTCCGCACACTGGGGCTGCCGGTGGACCAATGGTCTTTTTTGTTGGTGCACATTGTATTGGGCAAATTGCCCAATGACATCCGCTCGCGGTTTGAGCGCGAAAATGCGGAGCGGGATAGCACCACCCTACCAACATTCACTGACTTGGTGAAGTTTTTGGAGTTTGAGGCACGGGCTGCTGAGAATACCATGACGGACTCAGCGCCATCCAGAGCGCCTGAACGTAGGCCCTTGGAACCCTCATGGCGAGGAGGCCCCAACAGGGACGGCAACCGCCACCGCGTGGAGCTGGTGCGCGGGTTGCACACACGGCAGCAGTCGCGAGGGACGCGGACTGCCTGCAATGTGGTCGGATGGGCCACAGCCTGCTGCAATGCAGGGACTGGCAGGGACTGCCAGTACAAGATCGGCGCCGCATGGCAAAGCGGCATGAACTTTGCTTTTATTGTTTGGGCGGTCACTATGCACGTGACTGTCCCAGTGCCATACCATGCAGTGCATGCCGTGGGCGGCACCACGCGATGCTTTGCATGAACCGCAACGGGGATGGCACCCGGATGTTGAGGCAGGGGTCCCCTATGGGCGGGGGCGCTCCTGCGCGAAGCCCTCCACCACCGGACGGAGGACGCGGCTTCGCTCGTCGCACCCCCCTCGGGAGGGGTCGCGTACCTGCGCGGGTCTTGGCGGACCGGGACCACGCGCCCCAAGGTCATGGCCAGTATGTAGCTGGCCAGGCCCCGGATAGGGCCCCCATGGGCGGGGGCCCTAGATCGGACGTGAGAGTGGGGACACCCCCCTCCACGCGGGTTACCACTACCCACCACATGCAGCCGCAGCGGTTTTCTCCGCCGCTGCACGAGTACCCACGGCTGGAGTACCACCCGCCGTACCATATGTATGGCCGGGCCGCGGGTTTGGAGAGAGTGGGGAGCCCGTAACTAGCTTGCTCCCTTGCTGGGACAGAGCCGCGGACGGTTCTGCTCCCTACCGCGGTGGTCCGCGTATGGGGTCGTAGGGGGGAAGCCATTAATTTGAGAGCTCTGTTGGACTCAGGGGCTCAAAGCAGTTTGGTTACCACTCGAGTGGCACGCCAGTTAGGTTTAGTCGTGGAAGACTCGCCTGTGCCACTTCTTGGAGTTGGTGGCATACAAGTGAAGTGTCTGACGGGCCAGACACTTGTCACCTTTTCTTCGCTGAAGTCCTCCACAATGAGGATCACGACTTCGGCTATGGTAATGGATACCATTGCGGGTTGGCACCCCTCGACAGACATACCGCCGGGTGTGTTGTCTTTGGTTTCGGGTCTGGATTTGGCCGACCCCTTTGTCTTTCATCCCGGCCCAGTGGACTTGCTCCTGGGCTCGGACGTATTGGGTTGGATTTTGTTGGGTACACAGAAGGCTCTGGGTTCGTCTTCACTGATGGCAGTGTCTACGATTTTTGGTTTTGCCCTGATGGGCCCTGTGTTTGATAATGGCACCGCGGAGGAGCCACCGGTTGTCGCATCTGCGTCCTTGGCCAAGACCATGCAAAGGTTTTGGGAGGTGGAGGAGCCACCTATGAGTTCCAGGATGGATCCGGAACACGCTGAGTGCGAAGCCCTTTTTCGATCAACCACGGAGAGGTTGCCCTCCGGTCGGTTTGTAACTAGGTTACCCTTTGTTGCCTCTCGTCCTAGCCTAGGGCAAAGTAGGGCGCTTGCGGAGAAACGACTGCTGTCCATGGAGCGACGCATGCAGCGTGACCACGTACTTCGCGATAAATATATTGAATTTATGCGCGAGTACGAGGATTTGGGTCACATGTCTCCGGCTCGAGTTGATTGGAGCTCAACTGAGCATTATTTTTTGCCCCACCACGCGGTGGTGAAGGCCTCAACGGGCAAGTTGCGGACTGTCTTTGATGGGTCCGCACCCACTTCGAACGGGGTTTCGTTGAATCTGTGTTTGCATTCGGGTCCCAAATTGCATAGGGACATAATTGACATCATCTTGAACTTTAGAAGACATCAAGTGGTTTTTGGTGCGGACATCCGGATGATGTTCCGCCAGACAGTCATACATCCTGAGGACAGGCGATTCCAGTTGATACTCTGGCGTGAGCGCCCTGAGGATCCTGTGACGGTGTATGAACTCAACACAAACACGTATGGTTTGAAATCTAGTCCCTATATCGCCATCAGATCATTGCTTGAATTGGCAGAGCGGGAACGGATCCGCTTTCCCCGTGGGGCTTCCGTGCTGTCACGTGACTTGTATGTTGATGACGTGTGCACCGGAGCCCAAAGTATTGAGGAGGCCCTCCTACTGCGGGATGAATTGATTGAAATATTGAAGACAGGTGGCTACGAGCTACGTAAGTGGTTGTCTAATGAGCCTAAAGTTCTAGAAGGGATCCCGGAGGATCACCAACAGAACCCTCACCTGTTTGAGGATGTGGATGATCCCAACAGGATAGCGGTGCTGGGCATGCAGTACCAGCCGCTAACCGATATTTTTACATTCCAAGTGGACTTGGAAATACCAAAGGTCTGGACTAAGAGAACGGTGTTGTCCGTAATAGCCCGTATGTTTGATCCAAGCGGTTGGATCAGTCCAGTGATATTCTCTGCGAAGTGTCTTCTTCAGAGACTTTGGACTTTGGGCGTCTCGTGGGACGAGCCGCTGTTTGGTCCTCCATTGGATGATTGGCTCGAGTTGTTTTCATCGATTAAGGAAGTCAATCGGATTGCCTTGCCTCGTCGAATATTGCCCCCGGGAAATATCGAGCCAGCCTGCATGGCTTTTGTGACGCGTCGGAGCGAGGCTACGCCGCGTCAGTCTATATGCGGACAGTTGACGCCGATGGCCGGGTCAATGTCTCGCTTTTGTTAGGGAAGAGCAAGGTCGCCCCCATCAGGACTAGGCTGACTATTCCCAAGCTTGAGTTGAGTGGAGCTCACCTTCTCTCTAAATTGTTGCATCACGTTGCCAGTGAGCTGGCGGCCACGGTCGAGATACGAGACATCTTCGCCTGGTCGGATAGCCAGGTCGCGCTTGCATGGTTGCGCGCGGCCCCACATACCTTGGAGGTTTTTGTTGGAAACAGGGTTTCCCAAATTCAAAATATTGGAATTGATATAACATGGAGACATGTGCCGGGAGAGCTTAACCCAGCGGACTGTGCTTCCCGAGGTTGTACGGCACCAGAATTGGTGTCACACCCGCTCTGGTGGGGTCCAGAGTGGCTGATGGGATCAGAAACATCTTGGCCTGTCTGTCAGACAGATGTTACTTCTTTGAGTTTGACTGGGCTCCGTGTACATGCTGTAGTCGCTGAGACGACGTCGGAGCCGGATTGGCTACTTGCTCGGTATAGTAGCTTGGATAAGCTTCTGGGTGTTACCAGTTGGATTAAGCGTTTCATACATAATTGTAGAAACCCACAGGCAAAGCGGTTGGAGCCGATTGCAGGTGCAGAAGAGCGCCGGAGCGCATTGATGCATTGGGTCCGTGTCGTGCAGACCGGACGGTTTGAGTCAGAGCTTCGTATTTTGCGCGACGGACGCGCTAAGTTGAAGGGCGCGGTCGCTCGTTTGAACCCGTACATCGACTCGGATGGGCTTCTTCGGGTTGGAGGCAGGCTCCGGAAGGCGGATCTTCCATATGAGACTCGCCATCCTCTGTTGTTGCCCAAGGGCGGACCCTTGGTGCAGCTTTTGGTGTCTGATCGACACATTCGTAACGCCCATGCTGGGTGCAATGCTTTGTTGGCTATTTTGCAACGCGAGTTTTGGATTTTGTCTGCCCGAAGAGCAATCCGTAGTGTCCTGTTTCGATGTATTGCATGTTATAGGTTGAAGGCATCCACGATGCAACCACAGATGGGTGATTTGCCCGCTGATCGAATCCGACCTTCGAGACCGTTTGACGGCGTTGGAACCGATTTTGCCGGTCCCTTTTCGATCAAGGCTTCTCCCTTTCGTAATGCCCGTATTGTGAAGGGCTATTTGTGTGTATTTGTTTGTTTGGCCACCAAGGCTGTCCATTTGGAGGTGGTATCGGCTCTGACTACGGAGGCCTTCGTCGCCGCGTTGGATCGCTTTGTTTCGCGTCGAGGTCTACCTTCCCTTATTAGGTCTGACAATGGCACAAACTATAAAGGAACTGTAAATTATCTTAAGGATGTTTCTGTGTTTATTGATAAAAATTGTACTAGTTTAAGTCAAATTGCTGCCCAAAGGGGAATAACCTGGAAGTTTAGTCCCCCAAGTTGCCCCCATTGGGGAGGGATTTTTGAAGCGGCTGTGAAATCCGCAAAGACCCACCTCCGCCGCATTATCGGAGAAACGGCTCTAACTTTTGAAGAGCTGGCCACAGTGTTTTGTAAAGTTGAGGCGGTCCTCAACTCTCGTCCTCTCTGTCCGCTATCTCCAGATCCAAATGACTTGGAAGCTCTCACCCCTGGTCATTTTTTGGTGGGAGGGCCGTTGAATGCCCTGCCCGAATACCCGTGGAAGGATGAACGCGTATATCGGTTGTCGCGTTTTCAAATGTTGCAGCAAATGAGCCAGGACTTTTGGCGTCGCTGGTCGCTTGAATATTTGCATTTGCTGCAGCAAAGAGTGAAGTGGACAGACAGGACTGAGCCTCCCAGGGAGGGTGATTTAGTATTGTTAAAAGAGGCAAATTTGCCCTCATTGCTTTGGCGACGAGCTCGCATATTACGTTTGATTCTTGGCGGAGATGGCACTCCGCGTGTGGCTGAGGTGTTGGTCGACGGTTCGATTTTAAGGAGAGGTGTGACCTCTCTCGCCCGCCTTCCCGTAGAGTAAGCTAGCGGTCTGCTTCTCAGACCGGGACGGGGGGATGTTTGTAATATATTGGGTAAAACTAAACGCAGGCGTTTCGCATTGCTGCCGCCAGAGGGCGTTCGGGGTTTTCACATTGCTCGTGCGAATGGCTCGCGGACGGTCGCATTGTCCCATGCGATATCGGTTTGATTTTTTTTTTTTTTTTTTTTATTTCAAGTGTTCAAGATAATTCCACCAAGCAAAGCAATCCACAATACAATATCATAAACCAAATAAATACTTGAGTTTTTTTTTTTTCAGTTTGCGTGTACCACCATAGATCTCATCTATGCATCTCTTCAGGCAAGATAGAGGTCAAACGCACTCAGTTTAAAAAAAAAAGACGCAATTCAAACAATCTCATTTTAATCAATAAATCAAGTCACTCTTAAATTAATTTGCGAGTATAAAGCTTTGCTGCGCCATCTATTGATTTTTTTGTGAACTATCGTATAAGAATTTAATATATGGATTTATAGCGGTTTTATTGAATTTCACTATGTTGTTCATACAAAAAAGTTGCGTCTTAATAAGGATAACAAAAATGTCTAATGACATTTTTGAATTTTTTTTTAAATAGCTGAGATATAAGGTTTTTTTTATATATTATCGCCATTTTATAAAATTTCGAAAAACTGGCTCGACTAAAAAATTCTATAAAATTACCGAACCTGCTCACAAAATTTCATAAGAATCGGTTCAGAAATGCGACCTGTAGGCGATAACATCCGGACAGACAAAAGAATTTTCGGCTAGTGGAAACTGAGACGCTTCGCTCGCTGCGCTCGCTCGGTCGATAAGTAAAACCATATAGTTTGTAGTCATCGATGTAACACGGATATACTTTTAAATGAATCTGTATGCGGGCCTCATATAGTGAGAATGAATTAAGTGCAAGATGCAAGATGCGATGAAGAACAATGGAGAGTTTATGACATAAAAACAACATGCAGACAAAATATAGACGGGATTCCGAGTCGACCAGCAGGATATTAATTAAGTGTAGGGCGACAAACTGTCGCTTCAAAATTAGGGCTTTATTTTGAAATATAAACAAGTAAAACCTTTATTTAATGATATAAATAATAAAAATAATTACAAAGAAGTTTCCTTGTTTAATATTTTTGGACCATTATAATCACCCATACCCACCCACACAGGTCAATCTAATAAGCCATTTTGACATTCATTTTCCTAAGTAGATATCGAACCTAGGAACTTGTGGTTCACAGCTCATAAAGTCTAAAGGTATAATCGCCACAGAAACAATAGAATATTCGTTTATTTTTATGCTAATATTATACTCTGTTTTCTGTTAAAAAACATGAAAATTATCCCTCATAATCACACAATAAATTAAAATCATTATTATTTATCATCTCATCCCATACTTAATTTTTCCACATAAATATCATTAAAATGTATCAATTGACCAAGAGCGAACATTTTAAAGTCCGAGAGAAATTAAAAGCGATCATGGCGCGCCTAATTAACGAAAAACTGTCGCCGGAACGTGGCCTCAGAAAAGGCAGTATGCGTGCATTGGCTGCGTGGAAACTCAAAAAATCGTTTAAAAATCATTCGCTCCGCCCACCCCCGCCCAGCGACTCTTGCGCACTTATGATTTATGGTCGCAAGGACAACCTGCCCCGTACTAACTACCCACAATGCAGCTTCCGTGCCTTTAATTATACGTCCCTCACAAAATCTTAAATCGCATTCTCAACTTCAAGTTTGTTATCGGTAGCTCGATTTGATACTTAATCGATTCGGCACGGGATATTCGATTCGATCGCTCAAAAACGCACACGCTAGTGCATTGTAGTCGATGATCCCGCTGCATTTTACTGATCAAGCGTTTTTAAATAGTAACTACTTTTTTAGGGGTAACAACATTTATGTAAGTGTTGCAACTTTTCCACTATTAATTTCTATTATTATTTTGTTTACATATTTAAACTACTTCAATAGTGTAGGCTAAAATTAGTTCTATCCCAAAACATTTATTAAGGTTTTAGCTACCTGCAACATAAGCTACTGTCGTCTCCTTCATGAGTTTATGGTTAAGCACCAGAAATTCTCGCACTTGCGTTATGTATGCTTGCTTACTAACATTACACATGCAACATGTCTACATACATAACACAGTGTACATTGTTGATATAAAAATTAATAAATTAGTTTTTTTATTTTTTTTTACATTCATTAGTAATCATGAAAAAGTTTGCTAATTAGTCTAAGTAGTCCTAAAATAATAAAACAAGTATTTATCTCCAAAAACAAGAAAAGAAAATCTTTTTTTAAATGGCATTTTGATGCAGTTCCTATATATTGCTTACGTAGTGTTTATCGCTCTGAATTGTCCGTGATTTGGTAGCAAATCACGCATCAAGGACGTGGACTGAACGCTGCCAGCATAATTCGGTGACCATCATGACAAGTTCTCACGGCAAGCCCATTTGCAATTTACATATTGTTATTGAATGTAAAATACACCTTAATACACGCAATGGCAGTAAATACAAATACTTACAAGATGGCTAGCAAATCGCTAGGATAAGTAATATTAAGGAAAAACAATTTTAAAATTTAATAACAGATAACCAAGCTAAGATAACCAAGCTAGATTCTGAAAGAGGTTTAGGTGTCCCATGACATGCTGGTGGCAGACACCAGCAATATATGGCTTAACTAGCTTTCGCCCGCGGCTTCGCCCGCATGAATTTCCCACGGGAACAGTGCTTTTTCCCGGGATGAAAGGTACCCTATGTCCTTCTCCGTACTTCCAGCTATGTCTATGCGAAATTTCAGGAAGACTGGTTCAGTAGATGAAGCGTGAAGAGGTAACAAATAAACGAACAAACAAACAAACTAACTTTCGCATTTATAATATTAGTTAGGATAATAAAAAAAAACAAGCTAAAAATACCGGCAAAGCTAGAGCCAAAATCAGTAAATGTGTCAAACAGATGCTAAAGTAAGTATATTTTATAGAAATAAATAAACAACGAAGACCTAGTAAAATCGAAGATATCAATAATGGTTGAGGCCAGGACATCTGTACATACAGTACATATTTGAATATATATAATGGTGTGATTTCTTTTAAAATAAGATATTCGCCTCTATATTTAATTTAGCTATCGAATCTGCAGTGCCTTTTTTCAAGATTTCCGTGCAACTGGAATATACCTTCCTATTATATGAAAGAACTAGCGTCTTCTACCAATCTCCCACTGTACTTCAATATTTTGTAGTTTCAAGTTCATATTTTTATTTCAATAATATTATAATATAATTATAATTTTTATTTCCCCCCGTCCCGGTCTGAGAAGCAGACCGCTAGCTTACTCTACGGGAAGGCGGGCGAGAGAGGTCACACCTCTCCTTAAAATCGAACCGTCGACCAACACCTCAGCCACACGCGGAGTGCCATCTCCGCCAAGAATCAAACGTAATATGCGAGCTCGTCGCCAAAGCAATGAGGGCAAATTTGCCTCTTTTAACAATACTAAATCACCCTCCCTGGGAGGCTCAGTCCTGTCTGTCCACTTCACTCTTTGCTGCAGCAAATGCAAATATTCAAGCGACCAGCGACGCCAAAGTCCTGGCTCATTTGCTGCAACATTTGAAAACGCGACAACCGATATACGCGTTCATCCTTCCACGGGTATTCGGGCAGGGCATTCAACGGCCCTCCCACCAAAAAATGACCAGGGGTGAGAGCTTCCAAGTCATTTGGATCTGGAGATAGCGGACAGAGAGGACGAGAGTTGAGGACCGCCTCAACTTTACAAAACACTGTGGCCAGCTCTTCAAAAGTTAGAGCCGTTTCTCCGATAATGCGGCGGAGGTGGGTCTTTGCGGATTTCACAGCCGCTTCAAAAATCCCTCCCCAATGGGGGCAACTTGGGGACTAAACTTCCAGGTTATTCCCCTTTGGGCAGCAATTTGACTTAAACTAGTACAATTTTTATCAATAAACACAGAAACATCCTTAAGATAATTTACAGTTCCCTTATAGTTTGTGCCATTGTCAGACCTAATAAGGGAAGGTAGACCTCGACGCGAAACAAAGCGATCCAACGCGGCGACGAAGGCCCCCGTAGTCAGAGCCGATACCACCTCCAAATGGACAGCCTTGGTGGCCAAACAAACAAATACACACAAATAGCCCTTCACAATACGGGCATTACGAAAGGGAGAAGCCTTGATCGAAAAGGGACCGGCAAAATCGGTTCCAACGCCGTCAAACGGTCTCGAAGGTCGGATTCGATCAGCGGGCAAATCACCCATCTGTGGTTGCATCGTGGATGCCTTCAACCTATAACATGCAATACATCGAAACAGGACACTACGGATTGCTCTTCGGGCAGACAAAATCCAAAACTCGCGTTGCAAAATAGCCAACAAAGCATTGCACCCAGCATGGGCGTTACGAATGTGTCGATCAGACACCAAAAGCTGCACCAAGGGTCCGCCCTTGGGCAACAACAGAGGATGGCGAGTCTCATATGGAAGATCCGCCTTCCGGAGCCTGCCTCCAACCCGAAGAAGCCCATCCGAGTCGATGTACGGGTTCAAACGAGCGACCGCGCCCTTCAACTTAGCGCGTCCGTCGCGCAAAATACGAAGCTCTGACTCAAACCGTCCGGTCTGCACGACACGGACCCAATGCAACAATGCGCTCCGGCGCTCTTCTGCACCTGCAATCGGCTCCAACCGCTTTGCCTGTGGGTTTCTACAATTATGTATGAAACGCTTAATCCAACTGGTAACACCCAGAAGCTTATCCAAGCTGCTATACCGAGCAAGTAGCCAATCCGGCTCCGACGTCATCTCAGCGACTACAGCATGTACACGAAGCCCAGTCAAACTCAAAGAAGTAACATCTGTCTGACAGACAGGCCAAGATGTTTCTGATCCCATCAGCCACTCTGGACCCCACCAGAGCGGGTGTGACACCAATTCTGGTGCCGTACAACCTCGGGAAGCACAGTCCGCTGGGTTAAGCTCTCCCGGCACATGTCTCCATGTTATATCAATTCCGATATTCTGGATTTGGGAAACCCTGTTTCCAACAAAAACCTCCAAGGTATGTGGGGCCGCGCGCAACCATGCAAGCGCGACCTGGCTATCCGACCAGGCGAAGATGTCTCGTATCTCGACCGTGGCCGCCAGCTCACATGCAACGTGATGCAACAATTTAGAAAGAAGGTGAGCTCCACTCAACTCAAGCTTGGGAATAGTCAGCCTAGTCCTGATGGGGGCGACCTTGCTCTTCCCTAACAAAAGCGAGACATTGACCCGGCCATCGGCGTCAACTGTCCGCATATAGACTGACGCGGCGTAGCCTCGCTCCGACGCGTCACAAAAGCCATGCAGGCTGGCTCGATATTTCCCGGGGGCAATATTCGACGAGGCAAGGCAATCCGATTGACTTCCTTAATCGATGAAAACAACTCGAGCCAATCATCCAATGGAGAGCCAAACAGCGGCTCGTCCCACGAGACGCCCAAAGTCCAAAGTCTCTGAAGAAGACACTTCGCAGAGAATATTACTGGACTGATCCAACCGCTTGGATCAAACATACGAGCTATTACTGACAACACTGTTCTCTTAGTCCAGACCTTTGGTATTTCCAAGTCCACCTGGAATGTAAAAATATCGGTTAGCGGCTGGTACTGCATGCCCAGCACCGCTATCCTGTTGGGATCATCCACATCCTCAAACAGGTGAGGGTTCTGTTGGTGATCCTCCGGGATCCCTTCTAGAACTTTAGGCTCATTAGACAACCACTTACGTAGCTCGTAGCCACCTGTCTTCAATATTTCAATCAATTCATCCCGCAGTAGGAGGGCCTCCTCAATACTTTGGGCTCCGGTGCACACGTCATCAACATACAAGTCACGTGACAGCACGGAAGCCCCACGGGGAAAGCGGATCCGTTCCCGCTCTGCCAATTCAAGCAATGATCTGATGGCGATATAGGGACTAGATTTCAAACCATACGTGTTTGTGTTGAGTTCATACACCGTCACAGGATCCTCAGGGCGCTCACGCCAGAGTATCAACTGGAATCGCCTGTCCTCAGGATGTATGACTGTCTGGCGGAACATCATCCGGATGTCCGCACCAAAAACCACTTGATGTCTTCTAAAGTTCAAGATGATGTCAATTATGTCCCTATGCAATTTGGGACCCGAATGCAAACACAGATTCAACGAAACCCCGTTCGAAGTGGGTGCGGACCCATCGAAGACAGTCCGCAACTTGCCCGTTGAGGCCTTCACCACCGCGTGGTGGGGCAAAAAATAATGCTCAGTTGAGCTCCAATCAACTCGAGCCGGAGACATGTGACCCAAATCCTCGTACTCGCGCATAAATTCAATATATTTATCGCGAAGTACGTGGTCACGCTGCATGCGTCGCTCCATGGACAGCAGTCGTTTCTCCGCAAGCGCCCTACTTTGCCCTAGGCTAGGACGAGAGGCAACAAAGGGTAACCTAGTTACAAACCGACCGGAGGGCAACCTCTCCGTGGTCGATCGAAAAAGGGCTTCGCACTCAGCGTGTTCCGGATCCACCCTGGAACTCATAGGTGGCTCCTCCACCTCCCAAAACCTTTGCATGGTCTTGGCCAAGGACGCTGATGCGACGACCGGTGGCTCCTCCGCGGTGCCATTATCAAACACAGGGCCCATCAGGGCAAAACCAAAAATCGTAGACACTGCCATCAGTGAAGACGAACCCAGAGCCTTCTGTGTACCCAACAAAATCCAACCCAATACGTCCGAGCCCAGGAGCAAGTCCACTGGGCCGGGATGAAAGACAAAGGGGTCGGCCAAATCCAGACCCGAAACCAAAGACAACACACCCGGCGGTATGTCTGTCGAGGGGTGCCAACCCGCAATGGTATCCATTACCATAGCCGAAGTCGTGATCCTCATTGTGGAGGACTTCAGCGAAGAAAAGGTGACAAGTGTCTGGCCCGTCAGACACTTCACTTGTATGCCACCAACTCCAAGAAGTGGCACAGGCGAGTCTTCCACGACTAAACCTAACTGGCGTGCCACTCGAGTGGTAACCAAACTGCTTTGAGCCCCTGAGTCCAACAGAGCTCTCAAATTAATGGCTTCCCCCTACGACCCCATACGCGGACCACCGCGGTAGGGAGCAGAACCGTCCGCGGCTCTGTCCCAGCAAGGGAGCAAGCTAGTTACGGGCTCCCCACTCTCTCCAAACCAGGGGCGCGCCACTGACCCGGATAATATGGCGGGCGAGTGCACATCCCCATCTGAGGGGGGCATAACCCGCGGCCCGGCCATACATATGGTACGGCGGGTGGTACTCCAGCCGTGGGTACTCGTGCAGCGGCGGAGAAAACCGCTGCGGCTGCATGTGGTGGGTAGTGGTAACCCGCGTGGAGGGGTGTCCCCACTCTCACGTCCGATCTAGGGCCCCCGCCCATGGGGGCCCTATCCGGGGCCTGGCCAGCTACATACTGGCCATGACCTTGGGGCGCGTGGTCCCGGTCCGCCAAGACCCGCGCAGGTACGCGACCCCCTCCCGAGGGGGGTGCGACGAGCGAAGCCGCGTCCTCCGTCCGGTGGTGGAGGGCTTCGCGCAGGAGCGCCCCCGCCCATAGGGGACCCCTGCCTCAACATCCGGGTGCCATCCCCGTTGCGGTTCATGCAAAGCATCGCGTGGTGCCGCCCACGGCATGCACTGCATGGTATGGCACTGGGACAGTCACGTGCATAGTGACTGCCCAAACAGTAAAAGCATAGTTCATGCCGCCTTGCCATGCGGCGCCGATCTTGTACTGGCAGTCTCTGCCAGTCCCTGCATTGCAGCAGGCTGTGGCCCATCCGGCCACATTGCAGGCAGTCCGCGTCCCCCGCGACTGCTGCCGTGTGTGCAACCCGCACACCAGCTCCACGCGGTGGCGGTTGCCGTCCCTGTGGGGGCTTCCCTCGCCATGAGGGTTCCAAGTGCCTACGTTCAGGCGCTCTGGATGGCGCTGAGTCCGTCATGGTATTCTCAGCAGCCCGTGCCTCAAACTCCAAAAACTTCACCAAGTCAGTGAATGTTGGTAGGGTGGTGCTATCCCGCTCCGCATTTTCGCGCTCAAACCGCGAGCGGATGTCATTGGGCAATTTGCCCAATACAATGTGCACCAACAAAAAAGACCATTGGTCCACCGGCAGCCCCAGTGTGCGGAGCGCGTTACAGGCCACTGTAACGGGCGTGAGCAACTGCAGGCGCAACTGTGCCCTGTTGGCCACCTTGGGCAGGGCCATCAACTGTGCGGCGTGCGCATCCGCTAACAAACGTAAGTTTTGGTAGCGGGAGTTCAATAACTCCCAAGCCGTATCGTACTGGTCGTCCTCCACCCGGAGGTGCTGGATGAGCGACCGCGCTTCATCCTCAAGAGTGGAGAGGAGGTAGGCCATCTTCTGGGCCTTCGACAAATCCTGTCGTGCTACGACCAGGGACTCAAACATATTTTTATATGCTACCCACTCCTCCATCCTACCCCCAAAGTGGGACAGCTGAAGGGTGGGGAGCCGACCAGTAACCGCTGGTCCTTCCTGTCTAACAGGTGTGCGAGGGGCTGGTCCGCCAGCCTGTCTCGCCCTTATTGCGGTCACCGCCTCCGCGATATCATCGTGCAGACTCAGGATCTGGTCCATGTCCGCCATGTGACCTGCGTAGGCCTCCGGGGTAAGATCGGCTTCGGTAAGTGCCGCCATGGCCGCTTCCGCGCTAATCAATCGTGAGTGGAGGTGATCCGCTCTTAGCAGTATGGCGCCCTCCCTGTCCTTCCGGGACAGGAGTCCTCCGGCCGTCACAAACCATCTCAATTCGTTGGCGAGTGTCGCCCTAGCATTGGAGGTCTTCGCCATCGCGTCAAGTCACAAACAAAAAATAACAAAAGGTAAATAAAAAACAACAAAATCAAGCAACTACACGAAGAACCGCGGTAGGTATGAGAATGGCACAAACCCGGAACGCACGGTACAAACCGCAAACAAATACAAAAAAGGTTACAAATATTCTTATACAAACAAACTAAGAAAAATCTAATAATTTTTACAAACAATTAATTATTTTTTACAAACGAACAAATAGAGGGTAGATAAACTACGCTCTGCTACCAGAAAATGTGCAGAGCAACTACGCTCTGCTGCTAGAAAATGTGCGCAGAGCGAATCCGGACAAACGAAGCGGCGGGAAGAATTCTGTACCGGAACTTCACCGGGAAAAAACCACCGGTAAAAATAAGTACCGGGAAAAAATCTCCACGCGGCACCACGTTTGCCCGACTAAAACCTAATTAACTTAACGCAGTCTGCTACCACCGTAGCTTATGAAGGGAGCTACAGGGCCCTATAATAACCTAACCTATAAATTAATTACAATTGAAAACTTACCAAATTAAATCTTCTTTCTCTTCGGATCCAAACTTGAGGGTCTTCGGGAAGGGGGAATTCCTAATCACCCTACCTAACCCTTGAGATCTCAATTCCCCAGACCAACTAAATAGATTTCTTCCCGTAGTTTCACTCGGGAACAACCAGATGTGAACAGCCAGCCACGTTTCACCTCTCACAAGAAAAAGTCACAATAACAGAGTTTTTCACAAACACAAATTCAATAGTTATTTAACAAACAGGAAATTCACAATTATCACTCAAACTAAACAACAAGCAAAAGACGCGAGACCGCTCCGCGTATTAAAATCAAACCGATATCGCCCGGGACAATGCAATGGCGGACTACACGATGCATTCCACGCTAGCAGTGTGAAAACCCCGAACGCCCTCTGGCGGCAGCAATGCGAAACGCCCGCGTTTAGTTTTACCCAATATATTACAAACATCTTTGGTGCTTCAAACCATGTTATTTGTACACTTCGATGAAAACATTTTCATCAGTACTCAGTAAAATAAAAAAGCAAGTGTTCCAAAACTTAAACCAATATGAACATATACATACTTAAGGTACCTTTATTTCAAATCACAAGCATGTAGACATTCGTTAAAACTAATAGAGAATTTATCCGTGACAAATTGAGCGCTTAGCCATCGCATGTTGCTCTGAATACATTATCCAGAGCTTTTGGAAAAACCGGTCCCGGCAAGGCAGCGCCGCTGTTGGCGAGGCTTTTTATTTTGAAAATATTCCCCAGGTTATTTTATAGTTGAACTACATAGCGGGGATAACACAATATTCTACAGCTATATAATAATATATTCTATTAATGTACCAAACTTCATTGAAAACTGTTCAGCCCTTTTAAACCTAGTAATCCGTACCTTCCCCTTTATAATATAACAATGGATACTATCAGACATTTGAAAGAATACTCTTTAGCAAATTGGAAATTATAAAGACACATTTTTCTAAAATATCTCCTCTTCATTGTCATAGACCAGGTACAGTTTTTGTTTGTAATATATTGGGTAAAACTAAACGCAGGCGTTTCCTGTTATCGCCGCCAGGCGTTTCGGGGTTCTCACACTGCTAGCGTGGATGGCGTCGCGTGTGGTCCGCCATTGCATTGTCCAGGGCGATATCGGTTTGATTTTAATACGCGGAGCGGTCTCGCGTCTTTTGCTTGTTGTTTAGTTTGAGTGATAATTGTGAATCTCCTGTTTGTTAAATAACTATTGAATTTGTGTTTGTGAAAAACTCTGTTATTGTGACTTTTTCTTGTGAGAGGTGAAACGTGGCTGGCTGTTCACATCTGACTGTTCCCGAGTGAAACTACGGGAAGAAATCTATTTAGTTGTCCTGGGGAATTGAGATCTCAAGGGTTAGGTAGGGTGATTAGGAATTCCCCCTTCCCGAAGACACTCAAGTTTGGATCCGAAGAGAAAGAAGATTTAATTTGGTAAGTGTTCAATTGTAGTTAATTTATAGGTTAGGTTATCATATAGGGCCCTGTAGCTCCCTTCATAAGCTACGGTGGTAGCAGACTGCGTTAAGTTAGTTAGGTTTTAGTCGGGCAAACGTGGTGCCGCGTGGAGATTTTTTCCCGGTACTTATTTTTACCGGTGGTTTTTTCCCGGTGAAGTTCCGGTACAGAATTCTTCCCGCCGCTTCGTTTGTCCGGATTCTCGCTGCCACATTTTCTGGCAGCAGAGCGTAGTTGCTCTGCACATTTTCTGGTAGCAGAGCGTAGTTTATCTACCCTCTATTTGTTCGTTTGTAAAAAATAATTAATTGTTTGTAAAAATTATTAGATTTTTCTTAGTTTGTTTGTATAAGAATATTTGTAACCTTTTTTGTATTTGTTTGCGGTTTGTACCGTGCGTTCCGGGTTTGTGCCATTCTCATACCTACCGCGGTTCTTCGTGTAGTTGCTTGATTTTGTTGTTTTTTATTTACCTTTTGTTATTTTTTGTTTGTGACTTGACGCGATGGCGAAGGCCTCCAATGCTAGGGCGACACTCGCCAACGAATTGAGATGGTTTGTGACGGCCGGAGGACTCCTGTCCCGGAAGGACAGGGAGGGCGCCATACTGCTAAGAGCGGATCACCTCCACTCACGATTGATTAGCGCGGAAGCGGCCATGGCGGCGCTTACCGAAGCCGATCTTACCCCGGAGGCCTACGCAGGTCACATGGCGGACATGGACCAGATCCTGAGTCTGCACGATGATATCGCGGAGGCGGTGACCGCAATAAGGGCGAGACAGGCTGGCGGACCAGCCCCTCGCACACCTGTTAGACAGGAAGGACCAGCGGTTACTGGTCGGCTCCCCACCCTTCAGCTGTCCCACTTTGGGGGTAGGATGGAGGAGTGGGTAGCATATAAAAATATGTTTGAGTCCCTGGTCGTAGCACGACAGGATTTGTCGAAGGCCCAGAAGATGGCCTACCTCCTCTCCACTCTTGAGGATGAAGCGCGGTCGCTCATCCAGCACCTCCGGGTGGAGGACGACCAGTACGATACGGCTTGGGAGTTATTGAACTCCCGCTACCAAAACTTACGTTTGTTAGCGGATGCGCACGCCGCACAGTTGATGGCCCTGCCCAAGGTGGCCAACAGGGCACAGTTGCGCCTGCAGTTGCTCACGCCCGTTACAGTGGCCTGTAACGCGCTCCGCACACTGGGGCTGCCGGTGGACCAATGGTCTTTTTTGTTGGTGCACATTGTATTGGGCAAATTGCCCAATGACATCCGCTCGCGGTTTGAGCGCGAAAATGCGGAGCGGGATAGCACCACCCTACCAACATTCACTGACTTGGTGAAGTTTTTGGAGTTTGAGGCACGGGCCGCTGAGAATACCATGACGGACTCAGCGCCATCCAGAGCGCCTGAACGTAGGCCCTTGGAACCCTCATGGCGAGGGAGGCCCCAACAGGGACGGCAACCGCCACCGCGTGGAGCTGGTGCGCGGGTTGCACACACGGCAGCAGTCGCGAGGGACGCGGACTGCCTGCAATGTGGTCGGATGGGCCACAGCCTGCTGCAATGCAGGGACTGGCAGGGACTGCCAGTACAAGATCGGCGCCGCATGGCAAAGCGGCATGAACTTTGCTTTTATTGTTTGGGCGGTCACTATGCACGTGACTGTCCCAGTGCCATACCATGCAGTGCATGCCGTGGGCGGCACCACGCGATGCTTTGCATGAACCGCAACGGGGATGGCACCCGGTTGTTGAGGCAGGGGTCCCCTATGGGCGGGGGCGCTCCTGCGCGAAGCCCTCCACCATCGGACGGAGGACGCGGCTTCGCTCGTCGCACCCCCTCGGGAGGGGTCGCGTACCGGCGCGGGTCTTGGCGGACCGGGACCACGCGCCCCAAGGTCATGGCCAGTATGTGGCTGGCCAGGCCCCGGATGGGGCCCCCATGGGCGGGGGCCCTAGATCGGACGTGAGAGTGGGGACACCCCCTCCACGCGGGTTACCAATACCCAACACATGCAGCCGCAGCGGTTTTCTCCGCCGCTGCACGAGTACCCACGGCTGGAGTACCACCCGCCGTACCATATGTATGGCCGGGCCGCGGGTTATGCCCCCTCAGATGGGGATGTGCACTCGCCCGCCATATTATCCGGTTCAGTGGCGCGCCCCTGGTTTGGAGAGAGTGGGGAGCCCGTAACTAGCTTGCTCCCTTGCTGGGACAGAGCCGCGGACGGTTCTGCTCCCTACCGCGGTGGTCCGCGTATGGGGTCGTAGGGAAGCCATTAATTTGAGAGCTCTGTTGGACTCAGGGGCTCAAAGCAGTTTGGTTACCACTCGAGTGGCACGCCAGTTAGGTTTAGTCGTGGAAGACTCGCCTGTGCCACTTCTTGGAGTTGGTGGCATACAAGTGAAGTGTCTGACGGGCCAGACACTTGTCACCTTTTCTTCGCTGAAGTCCTCCACAATGAGGATCACGACTTCGGCTATGGTAATGGATACCATTGCGGGTTGGCACCCCTCGACAGACATACCGCCGGGTGTGTTGTCTTTGGTTTCGGGTCTGGATTTGGCCGACCCCTTTGTCTTTCATCCCGGCCCAGTGGACTTGCTCCTGGGCTCGGACGTATTGGGTTGGATTTTGTTGGGTACCCAGAAAGCTCTGGGTTCGTCTTCACTGATGGCAGTGTCTACGATTTTTGGTTTTGCCCTGATGGGCCCTGTGTTTGATAATGGCACCGCGGAGGAGCCACCGGTTGTCGCATCTGCGTCCTTGGCCAAGACCATGCAAAGGTTTTGGGAGGTGGAGGAGCCACCTATGAGTTCCAGGATGGATCCGGAACACGCTGAGTGCGAAGCCCTTTTTCGATCGACCACGGAGAGGTTGCCCTCCGGTCGGTTTGTAACTAGGTTACCCTTTGTTGCCTCTCGTCCTAGCCTAGGGCAAAGTAGGGCGCTTGCGGAGAAACGACTGCTGTCCATGGAGCGACGCATGCAGCGTGACCACGTACTTCGCGATAAATATATTGAATTTATGCGCGAGTACGAGGATTTGGGTCACATGTCTCCGGCTCGAGTTGATTGGAGCTCAACTGAGCATTATTTTTTGCCCCACCACGCGGTGGTGAAGGCCTCAACGGGCAAGTTGCGGACTGTCTTTGATGGGTCCGCACCCACTTCGAACGGGGTTTCGTTGAATCTGTGTTTGCATTCGGGTCCCAAATTGCATAGGGACATAATTGACATCATCTTGAACTTTAGAAGACATCAAGTGGTTTTTGGTGCGGACATCCGGATGATGTTCCGCCAGACAGTCATACATCCTGAGGACAGGCGATTCCAGTTGATACTCTGGCGTGAGCGCCCTGAGGATCCTGTGACGGTGTATGAACTCAACACAAACACGTATGGTTTGAAATCTAGTCCCTATATCGCCATCAGATCATTGCTTGAATTGGCAGAGCGGGAACGGATCCG
Organism: Ephestia elutella; assembly: GCA_018467065.1. Taxonomy (NCBI): domain Eukaryota; kingdom Metazoa; phylum Arthropoda; class Insecta; order Lepidoptera; family Pyralidae; genus Ephestia; species Ephestia elutella. Next base: position 27,443 of record JAEMBS010000032.1, on the reverse strand, counting down.
CTTTCCCCGTGGGGCTTCCGTGCTGTCACGTGACTTGTATGTTGATGACGTGTGCACCGGAGCCCAAAGTATTGAGGAGGCCCTCCTACTGCGGGATGAATTGATTGAAATATTGAAGACAGGTGGCTACGAGCTACGTAAGTGGTTGTCTAATGAGCCTAAAGTTCTAGAAGGGATCCCGGAGGATCACCAACAGAACCCTCACCTGTTTGAGGATGTGGATGATCCCAACAGGATAGCGGTGCTGGGCATGCAGTACCAGCCGCTAACCGATATTTTCACATTCCAAGTGGACTTGGAAATACCAAAAGTCTGGACTAAGAGAACGGTGTTGTCCGTAATAGCCCGTATGTTTGATCCAAGCGGTTGGATCAGTCCAGTGATATTCTCTGCAAAGTGTCTTCTTCAGAGACTTTGGACTTTGGGCGTCTCGTGGGACGAGCCGCTGTTTGGCTCTCCATTGGATGATTGGCTCGAGTTGTTTTCATCGATTAAGGAAGTCAATCGGATTGCCTTGCCTCGTCGAATATTGCCCCCGGGAAATATCGAGCCAGCCTGCATGGCTTTTGTGACGCGTCGGAGCGAGGCTACGCCGCGTCAGTCTATATGCGGACAGTTGACGCCGATGGCCGGGTCAATGTCTCGCTTTTGTTAGGGAAGAGCAAGGTCGCCCCCATCAGGACTAGGCTGACTATTCCCAAGCTTGAGTTGAGTGGAGCTCACCTTCTCTCTAAATTGTTGCATCACGTTGCATGTGAGCTGGCGGCCACGGTCGAGATACGGGACATCTTCGCCTGGTCGGATAGCCAGGTCGCGCTTGCATGGTTGCGCGCGGCCCCACATACCTTGGAGGTTTTTGTGGGAAATCGGGTTTCCCAAATCCAGAATATCGGAATTGATATAACATGGAGACATGTGCCGGGAGAGCTTAACCCAGCGGACTGTGCTTCCCGAGGTTGTACGGCACCAGAATTGGTGTCACACCCGCTCTGGTGGGGTCCAGAGTGGCTGATGGGATCAGAAACTTCTTGGCCTGTCTGTCAGACAGATGTTACTTCTTTGAGTTTGACTGGGCTCCGTGTACATGCTGTAGTCGCTGAGACGACGTCGGAGCCGGATTGGCTACTTGCTCGGCATAGCAGTTTGGATAAGCTTCTGGGTGTTACCAGTTGGATTAAGCGTTTCATACATAATTGTAGAAACCCACAGGCAAAGCGGTTGGAGCCGATTGCAGGTGCAGAAGAGCGCCGGAGCGCATTGTTGCATTGGGTCCGTGTCGTGCAGACCGGACGGTTTGAGTCAGAGCTTCGTATCTTGCGCGACGGACGCGCTAAGTTGAAGGGCGCGGTCGCTCGTTTGAACCCGTACATCGACTCGGATGGGCTTCTTCGGGTTGGAGGCAGGCTCCGGAAGGCGGATCTTCCATATGAGACTCGCCATCCTCTGTTGTTGCCCAAGGGCGGACCCTTGGTGCAGCTTTTGGTGTCTGATCGACACATTCGTAACGCCCATGCTGGGTGCAATGCTTTGTTGGCTATTTTGCAACGTGAGTTTTGGATTTTGTCAGCCCGAAGAGCAATCCGTAGTGTCCTGTTTCGATGTATTGCATGTTATAGGTTGAAGGCATCCACGATGCAACCACAGATGGGTGATTTGCCCGCTGATCGAATCCGACCTTCGAGACCGTTTGACGGCGTTGGAACCGATTTTGCCGGTCCCTTTTCGATCAAGGCTTCTCCCTTTCGTAATGCCCGTATTGTGAAGGGCTATTTGTGTGTATTTGTTTGTTTGGCCACCAAGGCTGTCCATTTGGAGGTGGTATCGGCTCTGACTACGGAGGCCTTCGTCGCCGCGTTGGATCGCTTTGTTTCGCGTCGAGGTCTACCTTCCCTTATTAGGTCTGACAATGGCACAAACTATAAAGGAACTGTAAATTATCTTAAGGATGTTTCTGTGTTTATTGATAAAAATTGTACTAGTTTAAGTCAAATTGCTGCCCAAAGGGGAATAACCTGGAAGTTTAGTCCCCCAAGTTGCCCCCATTGGGGAGGGATTTTTGAAGCGGCTGTGAAATCCGCAAAGACCCACCTCCGCCGCATTATCGGAGAAACGGCTCTAACTTTTGAAGAGTTGGCCACAGTGTTTTGTAAAGTTGAGGCGGTCCTCAACTCTCGTCCTCTCTGTCCGCTATCTCCAGATCCAAATGACTTGGAAGCTCTCACCCCTGGTCATTTTTTGGTGGGAGGGCCGTTGAATGCCCTGCCCGAATACCCGTGGAAGGATGAACGCGTATATCGGTTGTCGCGTTTTCAAATGTTGCAGCAAATGAGCCAGGACTTTTGGCGTCGCTGGTCGCTTGAATATTTGCATTTGCTGCAGCAAAGAGTGAAGTGGACAGACAGGACTGAGCCTCCCAGGGAGGGTGATTTAGTGTTGTTAAAAGAGGCAAATTTGCCCTCATTGCTTTGGCGACGAGCTCGCATATTACGTTTGATTCTTGGCGGAGATGGCACTCCGCGTGTGGCTGAGGTGTTGGTCGACGGTTCGATTTTAAGGAGAGGTGTGACCTCTCTCGCCCGCCTTCCCGTAGAGTAAGCTAGCGGTCTGCTTCTCAGACCGGGACGGGGGATGTTTGTAATATATTGGGTAAAACTAAACGCAGGCGTTTCCTGTTATCGCCGCCAGGCGTTTCGGGGTTCTCACACTGCTAGCGTGGATGGCGTCGCGTGTGGTCCGCCATTGCATTGTCCAGGGCGATATCGGTTTGATTTTAATACGCGGAGCGGTCTCGCGTCTTTTGCTTGTTGTTTAGTTTGAGTGATAATTGTGAATCTCCTGTTTGTTAAATAACTATTGAATTTGTGTTTGTGAAAAACTCTGTTATTGTGACTTTTTCTTGTGAGAGGTGAAACGTGGCTGGCTGTTCACATCTGACTGTTCCCGAGTGAAACTACGGGAAGAAATCTATTTAGTTGTCCTGGGGAATTGAGATCTCAAGGGTTAGGTAGGGTGATTAGGAATTCCCCTTCCCGAAGACACTCAAGTTTGGATCCGAAGAGAAAGAAGATTTAATTTGGTAAGTGTTCAATTGTAGTTAATTTATAGGTTAGGTTATCATATAGGGCCCTGTAGCTCCCTTCATAAGCTACGGTGGTAGCAGACTGCGTTAAGTTAGTTAGGTTTTAGTCGGGCAAACGTGGTGCCGCGTGGAGATTTTTTCCCGGTACTTATTTTTACCGGTGGTTTTTTCCCGGTGAAGTTCCGGTACAGAATTCTTCCCGCCGCTTCGTTTGTCCGGATTCTCGCTGCCACATTTTCTGGCAGCAGAGCGTAGTTGCTCTGCACAGTTTTATTATACATATATATTTATTCTATAAGTTTATTTTTAACTTCATAAAGTATTATATGATATACTAGCTTTTGCCCGCGGCTTCGCCCGCGTGAATTTCCCACGGGAACAGTGCTTTTTTCCGGGATAAAAAGTAGCCTATGTGCTATTCCAGGTCATTATCTACCTCTGTACCAAATTTCATCGAAATCCGTCCTGTAGATTTTGCGTGATTGAGTAACAAACATCCTCACAAACTCACAAACTCACAAACTCACAAATTCACAAACTCACAAACTCACAAACTCACAAACTCACAAACTCACATCCAAACATTCGCATTTATAATATTAGTATGGATTTTAAATATCCTTATTGACAAGGTTGATGGTACTTTTTTTCGTCGTTCGGATGTTAATACCATTAGTGATCATAAAAAATGCAGCAGAGCGTAATGTAGGTAAATTAAGTCGTATCCGTTTACAAACACTTTTAACGTTATGCAGGAATTCAGAAAGTTTGCATCTCTCATTCAATCTCTCGTAACTAAAACAAACATAAATTATATTTTCTATTAATTTTACATTTGTAGATAAATGGACCAAATAGATGGGCCCGACTAGCTGCCCTATGCGTACCAGAAGGGCGTAGGGGTAGGGGTAGACCGCGAACGAGATGGCGAGATGACATCGAAAGTTATCTATGAGAATGGAAACTGGCTTCACTCAAGAGAGAATTGTGGAAGGAGAGAGACCTTTTCCCAGTAGTGGGACACATCTATTGATATGTCCCATTGCTGGGCAAAAAAATACACTTTTATTAAAAACTTAACGGCAAATGCCAAAACAGATGCTCTTTACGGTGTCATTACGTGGAATAAAACACAGACAACGACTTAATGCATATAAATAATACCGAATGGAATTTAAATCACAAACGGCCAAAAGTCATTAGTCACTTCATCCATCCTCGGCGCCATTATAGTTTAGTGCTAGCGCATAAAGTAGTCAAGATTTATCTATAGGTAGATAGGAAATTGTATGGGAATCAATATAAATAAATTGCCCAATAGAATTGCCCGAGGAACACGCTAGCCAAGAGATCAGATACTATAACTCAACACGCAACATATCAATTAAAGAGTGTATTAAACATCCTCCGTGCTATGCACAGGATGTCTTGATTTAAACTACTAAGAAATTTTGTATGGATGAAGACGTCTCTATTATATAGTAGACAACTATTTGATACAATGTACTTTTTCTGGGTTAAGGGACATCTTGCCCATACAAAATCTTAGCCGTGGACCAAATGTCTACTTTTATTTAAAAATGTGTATGGATGGATTCGCCCAAACGCAATCTTTACCGTAATCAGCTCCTTTTACATGTACTAATAAAGCTGAAATGTTTATATATTTATTTGTTTGAACGTCCAATTTGAATTTAAAAAATTCTCCTGTGTACGATCGCCATATTCATGAGAATGGCATATTCTTACAGAAGCAATGGCGCGCGCCGCGCCGCGTGGCACAGCCAGTTATAAATTTAGTAATATATTTAATTTTTTCATTACTTGTGGACATTTATCAAATTAAGAATTGAAAATCCGAAATCCTCATCAGGATGTTGATGCATGACTTATAATTTTAAACTGGGGTCTTTTTTATATTCATTATTCAATGTAGCTTTTAGGTTAATAAAAATAATAATTTAGATATATTTTTGGATCCTCGTCCCAGTCATAGCGAATCAGAAGTCTCCTGAATACTTTTTCCGTTTATTATTATAAAATGATTCTACTTCGATATAAAAGAAATGTTACTTCTAGTAGTAAGTAATAATTTCTAAAATATCCATGACTCATCTCTACGTCACTTTTGTCATTTTCTTTACTCGTGAATTTATTTTATCTTGGTTGAATTATCCACAACTTCTTCTTCTTCAGCTTGGTATCACCCATTGTTGGATATAAGCCTCTGTTGCGGCCGGAGCCTGGCAACACCACCGGACCGGATGCAGGAGACGATGCGGCGCCGGCGGTGGAAGGAAACTAACATTCAGCCATCTTAACTCGTCTTGTCCGTCTCGCCTAGGAGCCATTCTTCCTCTCGCACACTTTAAAAACTTGTAAAGTAAATAAAGATCTTCTCCATATTCAGCGCCTTAATTACAGTCCAGCTACACAAAGAATCCTACATACAGAATACCCAGGCACCAGCGCCAACACCTCCTCATGGCCATCATTTTCCATTTTGCCCGGTTTCTTGCAGATCGCATCAAGGTTTTTGTAAATATCACACAACATGAAGGAATAAAAATACTTCCCAATTAAAAATCTAATTTTCAGAAGTCTCCATAGTTAATAGATTTACACATTTGTCTCTTACTCAAATTGCCTAGAAGTATATAGGATAAGCCTTTTTTCCATTGTATTCAGAAAAGGTATGCAATGTCCATTAACGCGTTTTATGTTAGTCTATGGCTAAAACACATCTTAAGGGAAGATATATGCCTAATTACAACGAAGATAATTAGAGACCGAGGCAATGCGTAATTCATGAAAATGGTCGACGTTTTAAGTGCAAAACATTTTATGATTAAAATTTATGTGCGGTCTACTGGGATGTCAATGCGGGCACTAAGTCGCGCCCAACCGGTTTTTTAATCGGATTCACAGCACCAGGACACCTTTTATTGCTGTAGCTGTGCTGTAGTTGATTTTAAACAAGCTATCCTTATTAATTGCATATTTTGAATTATAAAATTTGGTTAGCTTAGACTTCGGATCCAATTGATGTTGGTGCTACTCGGAAATTTTAATTACTTAGCTGATGATATGATTTAGCGTGATGATTTAAGTCAGATTATGATTATAACATACTGGACCAAAACTTGTACACGTAACATTGGAGTGCTTTCCGGATATTGTTAGATGTTACCGTTGTTCGACAGCGTTTATTCACAGAAATAACTTCTTAAGAAAGTTGTTGCAAGACTATGAAATCTATATTTTTCAATATATTATATTTATCATAATTATATTTCATAATAATATTTTATGAACTTTACAAACAAACTTAAATACATGTACGAGGATGATTTTGAATAGGTAATAAATCAATTTTGTCATGTTATCTTATTTGTTTACTAGATGCGTCCTACCTACTTCTAGTTAAAATCGTATATTTTACTTTACTGAAACCTAAACAATAGGTAGTTTTACATATTTTCTGTTTAATTTCTTAATTTGTAAAGGTGATGTGTTGACTATACATGTAGTACCTACGCCTGTGTTTAAACAAACAAGTTGAGCGAGTGAAAGATGTATTCAAATTGTAGGATTAAATAGCTATTCTGTGATGGCGCGTCTAAGTGACAGAATGCATTTTGCATATGTACATGTTCCTAACTTTCTCCCTGTAACGGAAAACTGTTTGAAGAATGTTCGTGTTTCCAGACCGGTATTGAAGTGCCACATATAAATTACTAGCTTTTGCCCGCGGCTTCGCCCGCGTGAATTTTCCACGGGAACAGTGCTTTTTTCCGGGATGAAAGGTACCCTATGTCCTTCTCTGTACTTCTAACTATGTGTATGCAAAATTTCAGGAATATTGGTTCAGTAGATAAAGCGTGAAGAGGTAACAAACAAACTAACATACTCACTTTCGCATTTATAATATTAGTTAGGATACTGCTATGTATGTGTTTGTTACCTTTATTTGTGACGATAATTCGACCACACTACACTACAGTCTGCGGTCTAGATGTACTAACTATAAAAAACAACAAAGACTAAATTGTATAAAATTTAGTTAGCGTTCACTAATACTGAAATATTATTGAATAAATTGCTGAAATATTCATCAAATTATATGTTCAAAAATAACTATATTTTTTCTCACAGATACTTGTTGAACGAATCTTCTATAAACAACAGTTAAGCAAAAAATACGATGACATCCAAATGATCCACTTGATGAATACGCCAACTTATTAATTTATGGCTTACTATAATCATAGGTTCTGTCTTCGGATACAAATCAAGTAAATAGGTATCGAAATTTATGTTGCAAGTTTATCAACCAAGGCCATAGATAGCAGTGGAACGGTCTTATTAATATGAACATTTAAAAATACGTACATGAAGTCCATTTTTTAATAATTGTCCTATTATGTAAACAATCTTACCATGTCTTTTTATGATTTTACAACAATATAAATTGAAATAGACTTTTTAGGAAATTACTTTCGTGGTTAATCAATGTTTTACTTTAGATTGTTTAGGTTTGAACTAATATTTGATTTATTTTCAACAAAATTCAACAAAAAGTACTGTGAAGATTGTTTATATAATAGGACAACTAAGAAAAATGGAGTTTACGGGTAGACAGAGCCAAGAGTCGTGGGACTCAAAGGTGAGGCTTTCAAATGGAATGGAGATTTAGATATATTGACAGGTTGCTAAATACTAGTGTAAGAACAGTAGACCTCGCGAGCCCTTCCACGAAATAACCGATATTCTACCGTGGCTTAGAAGAGTTTTGAAACCAACCTACCAATACTGGAAAGAAAGTAAAAAGTCTCATATTTTACCCATAAGCCCAAACATGTTCTTGCCTCAATACCACTAAAAATTAACTGAAACCTACCTTTTTGCCTCGAAATATATAAATAATTTAAAAAAAACTACTTAAACTTACGAAAAAATAACAATTGCGAATTTGCGAGTATTAAAAGCTTTGCTGCGCCATCAATTGATTTTTTTGTGAACTAATGTATGAGAATTTAAAATGGATATGGATTTCTAGCAGTTTCATCGAATTTCACTATGTTGTTCAGACAAAACAGTTGCGTCTTAATAATAATAACAAAAAACGTCTAATGACATTTTTGATTTTTTTTAAATAGCTGAGATGTGAGGTTTTTTTATATATATCCGCCATTTTTTAAAAATTCGAAAAACTGGCTCGACTAAAAAATTCTATAAAATTAACGAACCTGCTCACAAAATTTCATGAGAATCGGTTCAGAAATGCGACCTGTAGGCGATAACATCCGGACAGACAAAAGAATTTTCGGCTAGTGGAAACTGTGTCGCTTCGCTCGCTGCGCTCGCTCGATCAATTATGAGTATTTTAAAATAGTACTTACCTACACTATTTAGATATTTTATAAATTTCATTTTTTTTTTTGAATGCTCACTCTATTAGTATTTTCCGGTTATATTTACTTTTAATTTGCTTTTCGACTTTTTTCACTACTTACTTATCATGATCAATGATCATAGGCTCCAATTTTTAGCACTCTTCTTACTCATTTCTCTTTGAAGTTAAGACAGCATTTTGTAATAAGTACATAAAATATGTTTAAACTAAGTATTGATAACAAAGACCAATTAATCATTACAAACCCGCCGTTAGGTAATACTAGCTTTCACCATTGTAGGTGTAGCCTTTTAGCAAAATTCATTTATCATATATGCATATCGTATATTCATTAGTGGCAGTTTAACCACAAAAGATGGGGACAATCCTCATATTTACCGTTAAAATTAGCCAAATGAAGACATCAAAGTATAGACGACCGACGACGTGGTAACAATTTATTTAAATCAGCGAAAGGTCGAAGGATTATCTGCGTAGACGCCTGTGATTCTTGTCACTACCTCCTACGTCTTGTCTGATGGCCCCTAACATCTTCTAACGTTTGCACCTTCTGCTACATGGGTGGCTATTGAATGAATACACATTTAGACTTACTTAATCGCACTACCCCGTAGGTTAGTTTTTTCAGCCAACACATTAGTCAGAAAATTTCAACACGTTTTATATACATATACATAAATATTATCACGTCTATTTCCCGTGGCGATTAGTAGAGACCATGGATCTCTACGTGATACAAATAAGTCTAATAGGTAACTCACTCGCTTTGCTTATCTCTTGGTCAATTACTTACCATCTTCTATCTTCTGAAGGTACTATACTAGTATCATTCGTCATCTTATCCTTACCTGAAAAAATAGGAATAAAAATTTAATACATGATTAAAAATGTCCAACTCAAACTCAAAATAATACGAACATGGGTCACTGCAAGCTTCAGGTCCTATTCCACTTGCAGCAACACGCATGCGCCCATAGCCAGGAAACCGCTTAGTGCCTATGCTTGTAAAATGTGAAGAATAACTAATAGACATAAGTATATAACATATTTTACGAGCATGCATTTACTCCAATTTCCACCTGTTTCCTTGTGATTCTACTAATTTGTCTTAAGTGGGACGAGGAGGTCTAGTTCCTCGTAGTGCTACTACGTCACTTAATGACCTTTAATGAGCAAAGAAATATCACCACAATCGAACTAACATTCATAAAAAATGCATCTCTATACGAATGTTTACAAGCTTATCGTGACTGGCACTATATCTCGTGGTCACTTAGATCATAAAACAATGAACAGTTGCACCCGAGAGAATGCAATGCTCAGTTATGCAAATAGAGGGGGTCGCGACCGTTGCATGAATATTGATACAGCATTGTAGACATCGCAGATCTGGCTACGATAGCCCGCACCCGGCCTCGCTTGCACGACTTCTCGAATTTACTACTACTGATTATCTGACGGCACTAGATCGCCTTGATCGGCGTTTAGATTTTTCTAGCATTCTGCTAGGTATTGTATTATCCATCATACCTTCGTCTGCTCAAAGGTTTTATTGTCACCTAAAAGAATTTTGTATAAAATGCGTCAAACATTCCGCCAAGAAAATGCAGCAGTGGAGTTTGTTGCGCAGCCTCTTCTCCACTTGCGCTTTGGAGGCGGTAGTAAACTTAGCTTTAAGTAATTTTATGACGTCAACTAACTAAAAAACAAGAATGTGACGATTTATAAGTGCTATTTTTAAGCCAATATGAATAAAAATAATTGACTTTGACTTTGACTTTGCCCGTTCTGTATCCATTAAGAGTTCTCTCGTTGAGTTTTAGAAAAAAGAGTTAAATATTTTCTTATGATTTCTCTGTTATGAATTTATGAGAATCCATAAAATGTTTGCATGCAGTTTTTATGCATATGTGTTTTTATTTTATCAGTGACTGCGGGTTTCTGGTCCAGTGGTCAAATTTGAATATACATATTATTATAATTTGTACCTCCAGTAATAAATAGTCACTTGTAGCCCAAGTCAAAAATGCGGCAAGAAACTCTGTCTGTAGTTTATCAATATATACTCGTACCTATAACATTTCACAAAATGACGGGTTTACCAGTCTATATATAGCTATTTTCATCTCTGAATCTATTGTACCCAAATGAATTGTACGAAACAAATGTTATACATGCCTTGTGAGACAAAAGAAAATTGTGCAGTGCAAAAATATTTTATTACTATAGCAATACTTGGAGGATAATAAGAAATAGCAAAGTGCGGAGTGGTCACGCAACCACAATGGCCGGCCGGCTAAGAAATGACTTCAAAACGTATATAACTTCGTCAAATGGTCATAAAATGGGACTCGTTTTACTGCAAGCCTTTATATCCGCGGGCTACAAGGATAATCGGATGCCTCAGCCGAGGCATGCTTGGACAAGTTCGAGACAACTCACAAAAACTTCGAAGAGAATAGTCAAGCTTTTTCAATAAGCGCTTTTGTTTATGGTCTGTCCATCTATGGAAGTGTTTTATCTGTGGTTGGACTTCTTTTCGCATAAAAGGACCTCTCTATGATTTTATTAGTTATAAGGTGATGCTGCGATCAGTTTTTAGTGTTAAAATTGTAACCTCAATACACACCCACCCTATCTTTATAGTCCGCCTTCCATGACCCACTGCTGGGTGTTTATAGGAAGACCAATAGCTACAATTTTGGTTTTAATGTATAAATGGAATAGTTAGCAAAGGAGCCACTTAAAGGTCCTCACAGATAAAAGCAGAATATAAAAAGAAAGTTGAACACTACTAAGTTAAGACTAGGCTTTTCTGTGGTCAACACCAACCAATCTTCTTTATCACCTACTAGCTTTTGCCCGCGGCTTCGCCCGCGTAAATTAATTTCCTACGGGAACAGTCCCTATGTCCTTCTCAGTACTTCTGACTATGTGTATACAAAATTTCAGGAAGATTGGTTTAGTAGATAGAGTGTAAAAAGGTAACAAACAATTAAACAAACTAACAAACTCACTTTCGCATTTATAATATTAGTTAGGATAGGACTAATCCTATCCTAACTAATATAATATCTATATAATTCAAGTTGGAGCGAAAAACACATTGTTTGTATGTATGTATGTATGTATGTTTGTTCCGCGATAACTCTCGAACCGTTGTTCCGATTTTGATGAAAGTTGGAATATATGTAGGGATGGTTAATAGAATTTTAAACCCTAAGGTTTATATATGAAAAGCTTTTTATTATTTTAAATAAGTACAGTCGGGGGCAAATAAACCCCCTGAGATAGAATTGGGTGAGGTAGGGGGGTCAGTTTCACCTGCCCTCGACTGTACATTTAAGTTATTAAAAGTACTAACAGAACAGAGTAGTAACAGAAGAACTGATGAAGCTCATACAATTTTTACTAACAACATAATTATCTCTCCGTTAGCTTGTAGTTGGCAGTTACTCAAAGTAAACTGTTGTTACTAAAAAAAGCCGTTAAATGAATCAGAGCCAAGCAAAAAATAGCAGGAACTGGTATTAAGATCGGTATTTTGGGAAAGGTAGCACGGACTCTACCTGCTTACTACAGGTAACACGATGAACAAAATACATAACAAAAACTGATTTGGACAAAACATTGGCAGGCAGCAACTGGCAAGTGGCAACTGGTGTCAGTGAATTATAATTGAGACGTGCCAATATGCACTTTCTGTGCATAGATTTATTTTAAACTAGGTCGAATGCGTGACTTGCTTATCATGTGTTAAAATAGAAAATATAAATATTTAGTATGATATTTAGCTTGGTAAATCAAGTAAAATATTAAGTTAGGAAGTACCTACCTATATAGACAACAAAGTGAACCCATAATGGTTGCGTTTTTTCCTTTCTAAGTACGGATCCTTAAATAATAACAATCAGGTTAAAGTTAGAAAACTCAGAATAAGACCTGAGTCTTCTTCTTATAGTGCCGCTTCTCATCGAAGATTGGCGACCATCATGGCTATCCGGACTTTTGAAACTGCTGCACGAAAGAGCGTCCGGGTACTCAAGAGAAACCAGTCTCTAAGATTTTTCAGCCAAGAGGTTTTTCTCCTTCCGGGTTTCCGTTTGCCCTGGATTTTCCCCTGCATTACGAGCTGAAGAATGCGGTATTTTTCTCCTCTCATGACGTTTCCGAAATATTGCAGCTTCCTTTTTTTAACACACTTCAATACTTCTAAAAAAGACCTGAGTAATAAAATGAAAACCATCCCAACTTAGGGATAGCACTCTCTTTTGTTTTCCCGTGAGTGATTGATTTCTATAATATTACTAATTGAATAAGCTTTGTATAGAATAAATAACGTCGGTACTGAACAAATTCCACTCACAAAAGCGACCCCTCACACGCAGGTATTTTAATTCAATGTAATTTGATGCCTCGTTAATTCAGTAGCTCGCTTTGCAAACAGGGATCGGCTTGAATTTAATCAAACTATCGTAAAATGATGCATTCAAGCGTCGCATGAATATCTTTTATTTTCTCTCTTTACTCACAGAAGGAGATGTCTTTTAAAAATGAATAAAAACAATTTGTAATAAGCTATTCACTATTTTGCGCAAGAGTTATTCAACAAATATAAATAAAGCGTTTGAGGCTGTGCATGTGCTTTCGAACACTACATATCAATTGATCAAGATTAAGTAACTTTCGAAATTTGAATTTTCTTTATTACGAAAATATTCCTTGCTACTACAATTTTTATTGTGGAAAATGATAATCTAGGACCAGAGTCGTTGCAAAGATGAACCAACCCCAAACTCACGTTGGTGTTATTTCCCATGGCCTCAATCTGGTTCCATAATAATCAGCTGTCAATAATATTGCAATGTCAATGTCATGTCATACTTGTACTCGTACCATGGAAGTAATAAGTACCTTGACTCGTACTCATGTCATAGTTCAGCTCAACGGGATACATAATAGTGGCCAGATTTAACTTGCTTTAAAAAGGAAGTATTCATTTTTATATACATATATACAATTATTATCGCGCCTTTTTGTTAAAATATTTAAAAAATAGGTAACTATGCTTCTTCACATCATGATGTTTTATTTCAGTATCAATGTATATTTTTATATAAAAAACAAACACTCTCACGTAATTACAATTTCGATAAAAAAAAACCCTCCACAAAAACATATATTTATACAGACTGACACCTATTCAAATCCTTGCTTTTTACTTCATAAATTTAAATTAAAAAACCATTGGACTACTGTTCTATTAAAATTAAACCTACAACACTTTTCTCCCGTGGGGGTAGGAAGAGACCAGCGATTTCCACTTGCTACGATCCTTACAGATCTCTCTTGCTTCCTCTACACTCATCACTCTCTTCATACATGCTCTCCGGTTATGGGTGCTCCTAATATCCCCCTTTTTAAGGAGGTCCCCAATCTAGTCGATGTGCGTTCTTCGAACATTTCCATTCATTTTTAAACATGCTAAATTCTTTGATAATTCCTGCAAATAAATCGTTTATCATAATATTCATTTCATTATTAATTTATTCATACATAGCATATTTACAAGCATTCTTCTCTTTAATATTTGTATAATTGTGTCTATAAATAATATATACAAAAAACAAAGCGACTAGTTGTGTCTGTCAGAATTATTAAATCAATTAGTGTATCTTTTCCATACCTAATTATTTTTGTAACATAATTCTTGGCATGTAATTAAGTAACTTGAGAACGGGAAGTCTTGGGAACAGGTAATAGGTACTACTTCACGCGTAAAGCTACAGCGTAATTACAATATACATAAACATTCTTCTAATACTTATTAAAACTGCGAAAGTATGTTTTTATAAGTATGTAGGTTCGTTTGTTTATTTGCCTTTTCAATCATGCCAAAACGGCTGATCGGATCTCGATGAAATTCAGGGTACTGGTAGAGCTAACTCGAAGTAGCATAAAGATTTTTTACCCCTAATCTCCCAAGGCTGCGATATCCTAGAGCTCAGCTAGCGTATACAAATTTACTAATGTATAAAAATGTATATCAAAGATCATAGGTATATTTTAACTAGAAATCAAGATGTCGAAATAAATATTGCCTGATTTTACGAATAGTTTGTAATATCCTATATGTAACTTGTAGGTAATTACAGGTTACACGCCGGCCAAATTAAATATTTTACTGACCCGTTTCCCTATAGAATTAGTGATGTCCAAACTTGTCGAATAATCTCCTAAAGAAAATTTTTTCTTTATAATATGTTGCTTTGTAGTTTATATTCTTATTATAGATGTAGAGTTACTTAAAAAATTAATGAGTTAATTTAATACATTTTTCATTGACATGAGTCATTCAAAGTGGAACATGAGGATTATTGCTGTTTTTGTGTGTTATTAAAAATAAACTACATATTTTTATCATTAGGTACCTACTTCTAAAATATTTGCATACCATAAATTTTATTGATTTGTTCATAAGCCATCCGTTGTAATAACATGTTATAGCTTGAGAGTCTAGTATGAACCATAAATATTAGGAATAATTTCGAGGCTTTATAAATCTACCTATAAATAGACAAAACTAATATTCAATATCCCAAGTTGAGATACCAAGGAACTTCTGCTAACAATATTAATTGCAAGGAAAATAAATTTTATGTTTGACGCAAATGGTCGCATCGGTTCCAATGATCGATATTATCGATATAATTAGTCACATCCCTACAACTAAGTGCCGTTTAGCTGCTGTGTACGCGGCACCGGGCATCGCGCTCGCCCCTACAATTATTGAATGAATTGTAGGCCTTTGCGCGGGCGCATTGTTTTACCTGCTGCATGGGTTAGTGATTTATTTTATATCAGAATTAAAGGGTTTTTGGAAAACACAAGGACAAGGTATCGTTTTTGATGCTTACAGGTGTCTATTAAAACCACAGATTTAGGTGATTAAAACTATTTTGTGTAGAACTTTTTTGCATCATTTCAAGTTCAGCGGTTTCGTCTCTGCAAGTATCAAAACGGCTATAACAATTTAAAAACATTTATCGATAGTTGTAGGTATTAAATTACTATTACTAAAGTGAATGTAGTTTGAATAAGTATCTAGCATTGGGCGATATGAGCATATCTTTAACTTAAGTCTCTGAATACAAATCTAAATGCTTATTAAATTACAGAACTTATTTAACCAATAAGTATAAGTATAGAATGTTCACGAAGTTAACGTTTTGTAAAGCTTCTTCGCATTAGATAATTGACAAACCTATGACAATAATACAAAAATATCATCAGAAATCTAATAAAATTTGGAACAAACCGGTCTATATATTACTTGATGAGATTGCTTGATCAAAATCCTATGAAATTGGAAGTGTAAGGTGGAATAACGGTGCCAAGAGCGAGCGTGGGTCGAACATTCTTAACATTTCACATGCGATTTGCATTTTACAACTTTTATCTAGTACTAAACGAGATTCCGCACCAGGCGTGAATCGGACTCCATATTGCATACATTAATTGTATTGAACTCTCTAAGGAGAATTATTTAAAATTTTGCATCTTCAAAAAGGATTTTAATGAAATAATGGACTTTGGGAACACTTTGGCATCAGTTCCATTCATGTTAATAGGTTCCAGTCCCATAACATATTTATACGGAGCCCCGCATAGTTTTAGAAATATATATTTTTTAATATAATCTCACAGATTTATGTAAAAAAAGGATTATAATGAAATATCAGATACTTTGGGAATGCTTTGGCAACAGTTCAATTTGTGTTGGTGGGTGAGGACGGAGGCCAAATTTTCTCCTTTCAACTGATCTCCAACCAACTTGGTTTCAATAACTTCAAAGATATCCCTAATGAAGACTGATCCCTATATTATGTCGACAATAATTACAAAAAAGAAACGTATGTCGTAAAATAAACTTATTTTATTTCTTTAAAAATGTACACTGAAGCACAATATTCATGTACTGTACGCATGAAACGATCAGTACCGTGTGCATATCATATTGTACAGGCGTAAAGAATACTTTGAAATATAATACGATATGTCAAAACGTTAACCCTTAATTGTAATTTAGTAGTAATATCCGAATGCGAGGTATCAAGATCAGAACGCCACGCTCATTTCGGCCATTCCGAAATTTATTTGACTTGAGGCTGTAATATTGTACCGTGCCATGCGCGTACAATAACGCACTAAATCATATCAAATCGTAATGCGACGGAGGTGTGTCGAGAGCGGAATTAAAATGCAATAATATCTCTGGTGTGCCGTAATTCTGGCCTGTCTCTGATCTGCCGAGATTATCGTAAAGTATTTATTTATCCAGTATTCCCTCGGGAGGGGAGATAGCATCGGAGAATCAATTTTGCGGCAAAACGTCGCGGAGGCGTAAGGTTGGCTGCCCTGAAGTTACAGGTGCTGTGGTTATTACAATTTAAATGTTACTCATAATTTGGGTCGGTTTACCTCTGTGGTCATTCTAATTTCTCTGTTAGGGGATTCAGACAGAACAGGTTTTAAAATGTTAATGTACATGTCTTTCTGTGTCATCGTCGATCTTAGACAGATTAACCGATTTTCGTTTAGCGTGTTTTGTTCGAGAGTTCAGGAGTGTTTTCGGCTTTCTCTATAGTCGTATTTTTTCATGGGTGAGGGTCGAACTTATTCCTAAAATCTTTTTCGAAGATCCCCGAAAGCAGAAAGTTTCAGAATCAGGAGATTTTGAAACTTTCTTCTTTTCTTCATTGCTCCACTTCATGCTTGCACAAAAACATATCCAAATGATCTGAATACTTTTGGATTGAAGGTTGACTGTACCTATGTATTTTTTACGTATCGCTCTTGTACACTTATGATCTGCACACAAGGCCACATCATAACTATCGTGTACACAAGCCCATGTGTGACGTAGAAAGCAAAAGACCCACTAGAAACCGGTTCAACTTAACATGAATGCACACATATAAAGTGTCCAATTAAGCGAGGCCTGTGACAGCGTAATCCGTGTCCCTGCTCAGGTCTGGTGAAGGAATGTGTGAGAGGGGCGGGGCGGGTCACGCTCCAGTGGTCGTTGTAGTCAACAGCGATAAGAAAGCTGGCCAAGTCGAGGGACTGTCAAGAAACAATCTATATATGATTACAGACCGATACTGGAGAATAAACTTGGCAAATTATAACCGAAATGGCAGATGAACTTTTATTTAAAGCGACATATAGTTTAAATGCAATTCAAATGTCTAATAAGTATAATTTTCCACAGAATTGTCACTGTCAGGATTGTTACATCGCTACCTACTCGAATAATATTGAATTTCTTCTTAGTCGCTGGAGTCTGTTAGTATAGAAACAGGATATATAATTAATGCATAACGGTTTAGCTACAATAAATAAAAGTCTGTCACTTCGCAACCAAAACATGGCATCCTCAACTAAAACTCATTACGTATTCATTCCCACACAACCTATGCCTATGGTCATAAAATTGACAAATTAATCACTGTTTAAAGCTTGTATAATTTTTCCACGACATAGTCGATTCATCAGATATCGTTTTTTTTATAAAATTGTATTGTATTTTAAACTTACTTTAAAAAATACAAACACGGTTCTCTATTTCGCGTGTATATGCGTTACCATGTAATTCCGCCATTTATAAACTTTTTTTGTTCACAAAATTTTAACTTTTATCCAAACCAAAGTAATCCTAAAACATTAGATAAGTTGTTTAGTTGTTTAATCATATGTATGACGACATTTTTGAAGAAATTCTTGAATACTAGCCACTTGAGTTATATTTTAAAGATTAATAGAGTAATATTTCAAAACTATCAAATATCTGAACAATAAAATATCACCAAATTCCTTGTCCCATCATCTGGGGTCGGCGCAATATTTCATCTCTCCACAACTCTCTGTTTCCTGTCATACTAACATCCACTCCAAAAGTCCTAACACTTTCATATCGTCCTTCACGAAGTAGTACAACTATCTTTTTTGGTCTCACTCTTCCCTGTAAGCATCCACCTTCTTAACTGTAACCATCCAACATCGTTTTAACAAGATATCGGTCATCTCTCCTCATTACATGTCCAAACCAAGTCAATAAAACATATTGGTTTTTATAAACGTTTATTCAAATTATTTTACTACTAGCTTTTGCCCGCGGCTTCGCCCGCGTGAATTTCCCACGGGAACAGTGCTTTTTCCCGGGATAAAAAGTAGCCTATGTGCTATTCCAGGTCATTATCTACCTCTGTACCAAATTTCATCGAAATCCGTCCAGTATATTTTGCGTGATTGAGTAACAAACATCCTCACAAACTCACAAACACACAAATTCACAAACTCACAAATTCACAAACTCACATCCAAACATTCATCCATAATATTAGTATGGATACTATAAGTACTATATCCGTATAGGTAGGTGTGTACGATCAATTCGAACCAAATCTTAATTCATTCATGCCAAACTAATGAGTTCGGGTCTATTTGATGAAGATTATCAGAGTAAACACAATTATTTAACTCACACCTACTCAGCGGTGAAGGAAACATCTCACGACTTCACAATCTTACGCAAGCAATGTCTTGGCGTAGGATTTCAGATAGCGCACCTAAGTTCCCAGTCACGTTTGGCTTGTCACTCAAGTCCTATTTAAGTGCAACTTGCAAAATATTCAAATAACAATCTATAAAATAGTTAATTTTAATTATATGATAAATTTGTTGTGCCAGGGCTCCACTACTTTGAAAAATTTGGTAATAAAATTAAGCTTATGTGCTCTACCTGTTTATAAAATTTTGTCAAAAACCACTTTTGCTCTTATACAAGTTATACAATAGTTAAAACATGACTAAGTACAATGGTCCATTTTTCAGTAGCATAAGATTTTATTTACTTTTGTCTAGTTCTATTCCACGTTTTTCCGCGCGGTTACGATACTAATTCATCTGGTATCGAAAATAATCCCGGAATTTCAACCAATTCGAAAACTTGCAACTATATAAGTTCCAGAAATGAATTTGATTTTGATAACTAAACGGGTTCTTCTTTATAAACTATAATTACTCTGCCAGCCAGTTCTAGCTTTACAAGCTTTACCTCTACAAACTCTATGGCTGAAAATTATAATATCATCGACATCTTCAACGTCTATCTAGCCACGTCTAATATGGATTAATAAAAATCTTCCTTTCATCATCATCATCATATTTCTCACCTTATCCCGTCTTTTGGGGTCGGCGCAATATGTCTTATCCTTCCACACGTCTCTGTTTCCCGTCATACCAACATCCACTCCCAACCCCTTCATATCGTCCCTCGCACAGTCCAACCATCTCTTCTTTGGTCTCCCTCTTCCCCTGTAGCCCTCCACCTTCTTATTTAATGTCTTCTTAACTAGATGTTCGTCTTCTCTCCTCATAACATGACCAAACCATGTCAATCTGTTACTTCTTACCTTTTCATTGATAGGAGCAACCTTCAAACTTCCTCTAACATATACATTTCTTATCCTATCCATCCGTGTTACCCCGCTCATCCAACGCAGCATTCTCATTTCAGCAGAATGAAGCCTCTTCTCCTCTTTCACTTTAGTCGCCCAACACTCCGAACCGTACAATATCACCGGCCTCACGACCGCCTTATAAATCTTCCCCTTCAGTTTCATCGGCAGTTTTGGGTCACATATTGTGCTAGTTATTTCCTTCCATTTCTGCCATCCTGAGTTGATTCGACGCTTGACCTCCTTGTCTACTTCTCCATCGTTCTGAAGTAAAGAGCCTAAATATTTAAACTCAGAGCAAACAGGTATTATACAATCATCCATAGAAAGAGCTACTCTATTTGAAACGCCGCCGAAATCACAGAAAGATACTCCGTTTTGGTTCTGCTGATTTTCAAGCCTACTGTTTCTAAAGTTTGCTGCCACATATTTAGAATAAAATAAAAATAAAATTAATAAAATAAAAATCTTCCTTTACACCTTCTAAATTTGGCTTATTCATAATTTACACCTTATCCCAATCAAATGCGCTTTTCTAGAAAATGTCAGTAATTTTAACCGACTTCCCCAAAAAAGGAGGAGGTTATATGTTTCGATGTATGTATTTTTTTTATGTATGTTCGCCGATTTCTCCGCCTATTATGGACTGATTTCCGAAATTATTTTTTATTCGAAAGAGTGCATTCCCAAGTTGGTCCCATTTGAACCACTTTAGAATCTGTTCGGTAATTTTAAAGATATAGAGCAAAAGCCCGCGACAGCATTCCCCTGCTTATTTTATGAAAACTCAAGATTCTCTATGCATGTCCCCAACACAGAAAAAGCTATTAGCGACTTTAAAAGTTAGAACACGATTACTTAGGCAGATAATTTGTAGCAATCATATTTAAAGTAGTAGCTTAATTATCTCAAAGTAAAAGTTTTTAAAGATTTTATTCCGAATAAGATTAGAAATCATACCATCCATTGTCAAGCAATTGGTGCAGATATAAACCCCTGCCAGACATTGTTACTTTACTAAACTATAGTTATATTTATTTTATTATAATAGCTGAATTTAATGTTACTTTAAGGGGTGCTTTTTATACCTAAAAAAATCACTTTTGCTATCCATATTACCTGCATGAGCAACTAAGATTCAAACTTCATCCCTAGTCGCTAATCTTTTTACACGACTGACCAAAAAAGAAGTGTTATGTTCTCAGGGTACATGTATGTAAGTATGTATGTATGTAAGTTTGTTTAAGTATTTAATTTTTAATTTGGCACCGACTTCCACCTCATTCAGTAGGTATCATGCCAATACATTTTTCTTTTTGATAAATCTCCCTATTAAGTTATTTCATAATTTCAAGTTTTATAATAGAAGTCGGTTCATTTTTTTGGAAAAAAAAATATTTTTGTAAATATAATATACCTACTAACTTTTCAAATTCAATAATTAAATAATCTCATTAATCTGTTAATTAGCGAGCTCAAACATTTGCTACGAATGATTTATTGATGGTATGTAAATGAAAGTAGGAGGACGGAAATTACTTAATGTGCTTTTGAGATACAACTACATTACCACGGGCAGAAAAGCGACGTAAGTGATTTTTTTCCGGCGATAAAAGCGTTAGGGCTGCGCCACCCAAATTCCTTATCAGAGTGCCTCGGAAGGCATTTACGAAGCAACAGGTCGAAATAAAAGCTGACTTCACATTACTTTTAGACTCGCCGCTTCGTCCTTTTTGGTTACCAATAAATTCATCGATAAAAACTTAAGTATGTACCAATACGATCGATTTAGAGAGTATTATTTAAGAAAATTTATTAATTGATAAATCACAGGTAATTATTATATATCCTTAGGAAATAGATACCTCAACGAGCACATAGTTCAACTAAGTATTACTGAAGGAAAATCATTTATCAAAAGTAGGAGAAGCAAACAAGAAATGATCAGCAGAGGTGTTTCGATAGAGTCAATAGAATGTTTATGTTGCTTTTTATTATACTTCTCTTTGATTAATAAAACAAGCGTTTGGATTATTTTAGTATAAAATAGAAGCAAACTATCTTATTCGATCTATTATGAAATTGTATCACATAAAGTTAGGTACCGATATACAGATTCAATTTCAAATTTGAAACGTCATGTGAATTGATTTATCTTATACATGTGCAATAAACATGACTTTTTACTTCTTCAAAATACATGATAATATTTCCAATTGAACATAACATCAAAAATAAAAATCTTTTGAAGGTTATGGGCGACTCTAAACAATATTCTCTTTTCAAAAAGGGATGATGCAAATATTATTTCAGGACCTAGAAAACCTTAGTTTTTCTTTTACTCTAATTCATAGTCAGTCCCAGACCAGACGGCAAAAGTTGTAATGAAAATAAAACAATACTTGTGGAGCACACGGTCCCCATAGACACATGCAATATTAGTCTATTAGTATTGGCGTGAAATAATGGAAGCCATTCCACAGTATAGCGTAAGTTGTTCGTTCATTAGGCTGGTGTCGATGGCCGCGCCGGCGGCTGCAAGTTGCATAAATCAGTCCGTAGAATGCGGCCTGGCGTCCTAATGCGCTTTTGGTGTCAGTTGATAGCTCACCCTCCTCCCTTTCCGCCTTAAATCCTACCTTTCCACACAATTGGACGACTTTTATGGCAGTCCTGAAGGTTTAATGCAATCTCAATTAACATTTTTCCCGCTTTTGCCTGACAATGTACTGTAAAAACGTCAAATTGAGTTGGGATTCGAAATGTTGAACTGAAAACCGAAACTCTGTCATAGTCAACTAACCTATAGTTGCGGTTTTTAGAGTTCCGTACCTCAAAAGGAATAAAGGAACCCTTATCACGGATCACTTTATTGTTCGTCTTTCTGTCAATCATTTAGTCACATGCAGCACACACCATTTTTATGTTATTTAAGAAATAAATGTATCCGAAGGCTAGTGTATACACATACTGATAAAGTCACAATAACAAGCGTACTTACAAATAAAAATGTTTGACTTTAAAAATTCAAAAGTGCCATTTGAGAACGTAATAAACTTTAAACATTGCACCTCTCACTTGCAAAGGTCCTTTTTCATGCCGTTTAATAAGATACTCGAATATTGCCCTCGAATAAATGACTTTGGTTTTAATACCACTTTTATTGCAATCCAATTTTTAAACCAGGACTCGATTACTGCGAGCAGCCCAGCCATTGAAAATAACGGTGGTGTCAGATACATAAGTTCATATTATTTGCAACCTCAATAAAAAATATATATGTATTTAAATTTAACTAGTGATGAATTTGACGGCCATTGTCTTTTGATCAAATATTTAGTAAAATATACTTAATCATATGAGTCAGTACTTAGGAAGTGCTGTCTTCCATACAAATAGAAAGAATATGATTATTTTGGCCGATATTTTCCTTGACATAAAGTCGCATTGAGTCTGAAGTTTTACATTTATGTGCCAAAAGGTACGGCAAATTGTAAGCCAACGCAACGAGGTCATTTTATGAGCCCTAACCCCTTTTTTATTTTTCTTTGGGCACAAATAACTTGGAGTTGGAAAGGGCTGTATTCAAAGATATGGAATTGAGACTCACTGTACTCAGTGTAGTATTATGCTCCAAAATTAAAACTAACTACATGACGGTTAGACTACTGTTACAGCAGCAGTAATGGAAACTTTACTGGAATGCATTTAATTAAAATGAATGCAATCCAAAAGTAGGGATGGTTTGTGTATGGACAGTAGGTGGGTATTTAAATGTATTGTAGATTCTCCTTGTGTAGAACATTATAGTTATAAAATAACCACAACTTCAATCAAGAACTACAATAATATACAAAACTTGGTAAAGTAAATCGTTAGTTAATGTGATCAAAATGAAAGAAAGATTATTATTTTTATCCCGACACCTAATTAACTTTTCCAAAAGCATAACAAACGAACTCATGTTTTACGCATAATCTTCAGGCCTGAGAATGAATGTTGAGATATCCTCACGGAGATTGAACTTATCGTAATTTAGAGCCCCCGATTAGACCGCGTCGGTCGACATACGCTAACGAGCATTCGTTTGAATTTATTTTTATTTTATTTTTATTTTACAAGCGGCATGGCTGGCTGTTTTGTCCACAGACGATTGTGCGAAGTTAATTGGATTGTTCTCGTTGGATTGTCAAGTGTGGGCAGCACATTGGTACACAGATTTGATCCCGATCGCTCAATCTGTCGTCGTGAGACACACATGGACTTGACTGATGTCCAGCTTTTTTTTAAAAAACTTTCTTATATTGCATTAAATATTTATTACGTGCTCGATATATAGTAACCATACCTAAATTTTCTTTTAGATTTTTGGTCTGTCTGTTGTCCAGATGTTTCGGGCTTATCCGATTTTTGATGGGGTTTTCACTGAAGGGATTTCATAGATTAACATTATGTATAGGGTAGTTTTTATCTCGTAAATATTTTATGGTTCTATTGTGAAAATTGAAAACCCCTAAAACAAATACACGCGGGCAAAGCTGCGGACAAAAACTTGTCTTCTAAATAAACGGCAAATAACTTTACTTTGCTCTGTGTCTTATTAAAAAAATTGTCGTATTATAATGATTTTAAATTTAAGTTACGTATATAGTTACCTGTATTATTATTTTCTTTAAAAAGTTTCATGTGTGTGTTTCATGTTTATTACGAGTATATTAAAAAAATATTTAAGGTAACCGTGACCGTGATTTTAGTTTCAAAATTGACATACACACAAACATTTGCCCTACGTCTGCGGAGGTCTTTACATACATTATATAAATCTAAATTACAAGTTAGGTACTTACCTTTGTTGTGGTGGTTCTAAGTGGAGCTCCAGAAGATACGCCGCAAATCTCCACTTCATATTTTTCGACACCAGCCTCCCGGTCCAACGACACTGCTGTTGATAAAATTCCCAGAGAGGAATCTATATCAAACAGCCTATCCACTTGTTTTCCGTCACCAGTTACATTCACTATATAATATTCTAGTCCAGATTTATAGTCATTAGTAACATTTAAAATAGCAGTACCAGCCGGTTCATTTTCAGCCACGGAAACCGAGCCAACATTAGTCCAAGTAACACCGCCTAATTCAGTTCCACCCAAAATCACATTCAAATAAGTTTCAGTGCTTCTTTGTTCACTTAACACGGCTTCATCTGTAGCTTTTATGACAAGACTCCATCTAGCTTCAGGGGGTGATGGAGGGTAGCGTAATGTCAAAGCACCATTGCTTCTGTGCAGGTCAAACAAATCATTCCCACCATGAATAAGCTTGTATGTAACCAATCCATTTGTTCCAGAGTCCAAATCACGAGCTAGAATGTTCATAATAAATATTCCACGACCAACACTTTTTCCTATTCTGTTTGTATTTATTACAGCGGCATTCATAGAAACAAATATGGGAGCATTATCATTTATGTCTTCAACAATAACTGTTACTAATTTTTCAGCTGATAATCTTGTAGAAGGTGGTTCAGCTCTGTCGTATGCAACTACTGTTATTCTAAAAGTATCAATACTTTCTCTGTCTATGGGTAGTAAAGTATGTATAACTCCAGTAATATTATTTATAGCAAAATGACGCCGATTGTTATTCGGTTCTTGATGTTTGATAGAATAATAGACTTTGCCATTTACACCAGAATCGGGGTCCTCTGCGGTTACCGTTACAATGGGTGTATTCTTAGGTATCCCTTCTCTGATCTGTCGTACAATTGCTGTGTTAGTAAATACGGGCGCGTTGTCATTTGCGTCAATTACATTCACAGTAAAAGCTATACTTGACGATAAACTCGGACTTCCGTTATCTGTTGCAGTTATATTCAAAGTATAAGATGTCAAATCCTCATAATCCAGTTTTTTGTGTAAAAATAATTCTCCTGAATAACTATCAATGTAAAAGGCTTCTTTCCTGTTTCCTGCAGTAATTGAAAACTGCAATTCTTTATTTATTCCTAAATCTGCATCGGTAGCATGAAATTGAATAATTTTCTTGTTAATTGGTTCAGTTTCCAACACAGAGGCCTCCATTTTTGTTTGTGTAAAAATAGGAGCATTATCATTTTCATCCAGAACATCTATTGATATAACTGTTGATGCTGATAAACGTAAGTATTGTCCCGAATCATGCGCTAATATTGTTAACTGATAATGATCGGTAGTTTCTCTATCTAGTGGCTTGCTTATAAATAGCTGACCAGTTGCTTCATCTAGTGAGAATTTTCCTGTGTCATCACCGCCCATGAGTTTGTAATAAATGTCACCATTGAGACCTTCATCGGCATCTGTTGAATATACTCTCATTATTGAAGCTCCTACAGCGGTACCCTCAGATACTTCAACTTTATAAGGTGTTCGCGTAAATATTGGTGCATTGTCATTAACATCGGTGATATAAATTGTTACTCTTACGGAATCAGATAATTTTACTTTTCCATTATCACTTACTGTAACTGTTAACGTTATATAGTTTTGTCCTGTATTATGCTCTAGGCTTTCTCTATCAAAAGATTTTAATGTTTTAATGAAACCATTCCTTGAGTCAATACGAAATTCATTTTGTGTTACAGGCAAACTGAATGTTAATTCTGCATTACGGCCAATGTCTTTGTCTATAGCGGTTAATTTTCCAACAAATGTATCTGGTGGTTCATTTTCCTTTATTTTAAATATAAAAGTGGTATTAGTAAATTGTGGACTATTATCATTTTCATCCAATACGTGTATCACTACTGGAACTTGGGAAGACCTTTGAGGTTCACCATGATCAAAAGCTAGTAATGTCAGTGAGTAATAATCTCGTTTTTCTCTATCTAATGGACTCTTGACATATAAAAATCCATCAGGAAATATTCCAAACTTTCCATCTGTATTTCCTTCAAGGATAGAATATGATATTTGTCCACTTGCTCCAAGATCAGCGTCGGTCGCAGAAATTGCAAAAAATCTTGTATTTACAAGAGTGGATTCAAGTAGAGATGTTTCATATGAGGTGTGATCGAATATTGGCGTATGATCATTGACATCATCAATTATAGCAGTTATAGAGTGGTTAGTTGAAAGGGATGGACTTCCGTTATCAGACGCTGTAACTTCGATCATCATGACGTTCCCAGGTTCCCCGGATATTGGTTTATTTAAGTAAATGACTCCAGTTGTTTCTGAAATTTTGAAACTATTGTCAGGGTTACAACTGAGCTTATAAGATATGGTTCTATTTGAACCA
This sequence comes from Ephestia elutella, assembly GCA_018467065.1. NCBI lineage: Eukaryota > Metazoa > Arthropoda > Insecta > Lepidoptera > Pyralidae > Ephestia > Ephestia elutella. The sequence continues at coordinate 151 of JAEMBS010000032.1, read as the reverse complement.
GAATCGCGATCAACAGCTCTTGCAAAGTACACTTCTTGTCCAACAGCCATATTTTCAGGAATGCGAATTTCATCTTTATCTTCTAAGAATATCGGGTAGTTATCATTGACATCTAGTACTGATATGTTCACAGTAGCAAAACCAAAAGATA
>CM031594.1:12814442-12816942 GCA_018467065.1 Ephestia elutella | reverse complement strand
GGCACACAGTGAGTGTTACGGGAATGAACGAGAACGACCTCACCACCCCCTAGCCTAACCTAACCAAAACCAAACCTAACCTATACTTAAACCTAACCTTAAACCTTTAACCTTAACCTAACCTAACCTAACCTAACCTAACCTAACCTAACCTAACCTATATACTATATACTATTACACCCGACAACCTAACCTCTGTGTTGGAGAGTTCCGGAGGCATAGTATTATGGTCTCGTTGGACCTTGGCTCACTTGTTAGATTACCTACGTGTGTAGGGTTAAACCTGTGCATTATAAGAGCATATTTTTTTTTTTTTTTTAATTTAATAAAAATTACAGCTTACAATTCGCGGCACACTTGAAAACATACACCGGTTGAAAACGATTTCTGACCGAATTCTAATCAAACCAAACCGAATAATAATACATGGACGACATTATTGTTGCTCCTTATATAGCCGACGATGTTTTATTATATACAATTTTAATTGTTTCACTTTCATGCTACGATTTATCTGTATGTGAAGGAGGAGCCTTTAGGAATACATGTCTGTCTATTTTGGTAACAAAAATTCGAACTAATTGCTGCTATAACATTTTTTATTATTATTTTAGGGTTGATATCCGGCTTGAAGGACCATTTATTGGTCCTTCGAGCCGGATATAATTTGATATTATATTGTAAAATACATCAGGTAACGGGCCCACAACATGATAATTATATCTGGATGATTTTTCAGTACACTTTCATAGTGTTAACAAAAAAGTGACCAAAAAAAATTTTTTTTTTTTTGTATTTAACTTATTTATTTTTTTACAATTTATTACGCACATGCATAAGCGTGCCAAACGCACGGGTTATACCTTCCTTTCGCTGCTAGCGACGTGCTCCGGCTGAGAAGGGTTAAGAGTAGACGCGACTGTCTGCGTTTAACCCTCACTCGGCCGGCGGCCGGCGTGCGCGTGCGCGCTTGAATTAAACTAAAAATGATTCGAGCGCGCGCGCACAACAGATTTCGGTGAACTCTGCGTCACTCATCATACCATTGAACGATACGATCAGCGTAGTATCCCTTTAGTGCACTAGTAGTAGAGTATAATATCTCTGTAGTGTTATATTGTATAAGTATATATATATATATATATATATATATATATACAATATAATGACAGGCTACGAGAAGATACTCTGCTTATAGTAGTAATATCGGGTTATATGGAGTCTTGTCGTTAGGTGGCGTGCTGTGAACACTGCAGTGATCCGTTTCGTCCACACTGTCGAACGACGGACACACACACAGTGAGTGTTACTCGATCCGGCAAGCTCGATCAAGGGGACGCGTGTCACACGCCTCGCGGAAGAAATCGCCGTGCAGGTATTGCGCGTTCCCGAGTTACTGCAATATAATCGAACATTATACCATATATATATTCGACTTGTGTTCTGGCCCCCCCAATACCGGGTGTTCTGACGGGACTGTGTACGCTTGTAATGTTAAACGAAATTTTACAAAGCGTCGCGTCTATTAGCGAACGTTCGGTGACGGTGGTCTCGTGCCACCCGAACAAGTGCTCTCTCGCATCTCGACGACGAGGCACGCGCCGCTCTCGCCCGGCCTTCGGGCGGGACGCGGCGCTCGAGGCGAGACGGCCGCCGCCGCCGCCGCCGCCCCACCAGTGGTGGTGGTGGTGGTGGTGGTGGTGCTGGCTGTCACACGCTCTCATGCTGACCCGCGCTCGCGCGTTGTGTTAGCTCCCTGGTTGATCCTGCCAGTAGTTATATGCTTGTCTCAAAGATTAAGCCATGCATGTCTCAGTGCAAGCCGTATTAAGGCGATACCGCGAATGGCTCAATATATCAGTTTTGGTTCCTTAGATCTTACTCAGTTACTTGGATAACTGTGGTAATTCTAGAGCTAATACATGCAATCAGAACTCTGACCAGTGATGGGACGAGTGCTTTTATTAGATCAAAACCAATCGACGGAGGGCCTCGCGTCCGAAGTCGTTAATTTTGATGAATCTGGATAACTTTTGCCGATCGCATGGTCCAGTACCGGCGACGCATCTTTCAAATGTCTGCCTTATCAACTTTCGATGGTAGTTTCTGCGACTACCATGGTTGTCACGGGTAACGGGGAATCAGGGTTCGATTCCGGAGAGGGAGCCTGAGAAACGGCTACCACATCCAAGGAAGGCAGCAGGCGCGCAAATTACCCACTCCCGGCACGGGGAGGTAGTGACGAAAAATAACGATACGGGACTCTTACGAGGCCTCGTAATCGGAATGAGTACACTTTAAATATTTTAACGAGGAACAATTGGAGGGCAAGTCTGGTGCCAGCAGCCGCGGTAATTCCAGCTCCAATAGCGTATACTAAAATTGTTGCGGTTAAAAAGCTCGTAGTTGCATTTGTGCGCCGCGCTGTCGGTGCACCGCATCCGCGGTGATACTGACACGTTTGCGGAGCATATCGTCGGTGAATCGGTGGTCAAACACC
>CM031594.1:12804442-12806942 GCA_018467065.1 Ephestia elutella | reverse complement strand
AAACAGCTCGCTTTGACAGCTAACAATAGTTGCCATCACTTTTGCCTTCCCTTATAGCAATGTTCCATCTCTTCTGGTAACATTTTTCGCCTCGCTTCGTAAAGTTATGAGGTAAGTAAGTAGTCCAAATGTGAACTGTGAGCGTATGAAAGTTTCTTCAAAATTTGGATTTTCGTGGATTTCTTACAAAATGTCTCACGTATGCTGCAGCGAGCTGGTTCCGGTATGTTGTGCGGAGTTTGCTTTTGCGCTCACAGAGATCTGCTTCGGTCCTTCTGACCAAGGCGTTTCTTACAAAATGTCTCACTAGGTAAGTAGTAGATTTCTGGCTTGTAACTAATGACATTCTAATACACATGTGTATGTGTATTAGAATGTCATCTGTATCTTCTTTCACCAATTAGAAACACTTTCGCGACGAACAGGTAAGTAGGTAAGCGATAATGATAGCGGTTGGTTCAATAAGACTACATACCTGCAGTAGAGTGTTGTGTGTGCGCTCGGCACGCGCAGGCTGCTGCTGCACGGGAGCTGCTGCTGTCGCTGCGCGGGCTGCACCCCGGCGAACACTGCTGCACCGGCGAACACTGCTGGAACATGTGGCACACAGTGAGTGTTACGGGAATGAACGAGAACGACCTCACCACCCCCTAGCCTAACCTAACCAAAACCAAACCTAACCTATACTTAAACCTAACCTTAAACCTTTAACCTTAACCTAACCTAACCTAACCTAACCTAACCTAACCTAACCTAACCTAACCTAACCTAACCTAACCTATATACTATATACTATTACACCCGACAACCTAACCTCTGTGTTGGAGAGTTCCGGAGGCATAGTATTATGGTCTCGTTGGACCTTGGCTCACTTGTTAGATTACCTACGTGTGTAGGGTTAAACCTGTGCATTATAAGAGCATATTTTTTTTTTTTTTTAATTTAATAAAAATTACAGCTTACAATTCGCGGCACACTTGAAAACATACACCGGTTGAAAACGATTTCTGACCGAATTCTAATCAAACCAAACCGAATAATAATACATGGACGACATTATTGTTGCTCCTTATATAGCCGACGATGTTTTATTATATACAATTTTAATTGTTTCACTTTCATGCTACGATTTATCTGTATGTGAAGGAGGAGCCTTTAGGAATACATGTCTGTCTATTTTGGTAACAAAAATTCGAACTAATTGCTGCTATAACATTTTTTATTATTATTTTAGGGTTGATATCCGGCTTGAAGGACCATTTATTGGTCCTTCGAGCCGGATATAATTTGATATTATATTGTAAAATACATCAGGTAACGGGCCCACAACATGATAATTATATCTGGATGATTTTTCAGTACACTTTCATAGTGTTAACAAAAAAGTGACCGAAAAATTTTTTTTTTTTTTTGTATTTAACTTATTTATTTTTTTACAATTTATTACGCACATGCATAAGCGTGCCAAACGCACGGGTTATACCTTCCTTTCGCTGCTAGCGACGTGCTCCGGCTGAGAAGGGTTAAGAGTAGACGCGACTGTCTGCGTTTAACCCTCACTCGGCCGGCGGCCGGCGTGCGCGTGCGCGCTTGAATTAAACTAAAAATGATTCGAGCGCGCGCGCACAACAGATTTCGGTGAACTCTGCGTCACTCATCATACCATTGAACGATACGATCAGCGTAGTATCCCTTTAGTGCACTAGTAGTAGAGTATAATATCTCTGTAGTGTTATATTGTATAAGTATATATATATATATATATATATATATATATATATACATCTTGAAGGACATGTTGCGTCCTACATGGCGTTATTTACCGATGATGCTGCGTCCGACTGACTTTGTGCGTCCGGAATACGGACGCAAGATTGACCGCCCCTTATTTTTAGCCCAAGTGTCCCTTATGATCATTAGAATGAATGGGCGAAAAATTGCCATGGACGTTATTTCATCACTACAATGCCTTTTAGCGTATAACATAGTTCCGCCATCGTCCGACTGAAATTTGGAGTGCGCTAGTGTTCAGCGTATAATTTACCACGTATACTTTGAGTTCACTTCACCGATCTTATCGTGTCCATTGAATATCGTACTTAATTTGTAAAGTTTTTATCATTTTTTTGTGACAACAATCTTGCGTCTCTTAAATATCCTTAAACGGGCACTAGGTACGGTGTCTGAGGGGCCTATTCGGGGTTCACGAGGGATGCATGGCGCGGGGCGCGGGGCGCGGGGCGCGGGGCGGCGGGCTTCAGCGCGTTCGCGTGCCGAGGTTTGTAAACAGACATGTGCCTGTGCCGGCCGGGATGTAAGCTTGTCACCAAAGTGAATTACCTATTTGCAAGTGCGTTAAAAGTGGTCATTTTTTGTTCTATTATTATAGTTAGTGATTATATATATTATTATATATGAATCACAATGAAAAGAAGTGCAAGGATTCTTAAATTGGCAAACTGTAAGTACCTACTTAATTTTGTACTACTTAAATGAAAAT
>CM031594.1:12782342-12804342 GCA_018467065.1 Ephestia elutella | reverse complement strand
GGTTTACACTAAAAAAGAAATGTTGAAATGTTTATACTGAGAAAAAACTATTTACTTCATCTAGAAAGCCAGCCAATGTGTAGAAAAAATAACATTTTCAACACACTTGCTCGTAAAGTGGGTCTTATTACATCGAATTTAGGCCCAGAATGCCATATATTACGAAGGTATTACGAATATATTATGGAGGTGTTTGGAAATAAAAATTACCATACTGCGCTATACAAAAGATAGAAAACTAATGCGCGTTATGAAGTTATGAATTCTACAAAGCATTTTTAATTTAGCCGTATAATACATATTTAAGATCAAATAGGGAAAATAACAACAGTTTTTAAATAAGCAAAGATAATGATTTATACAGCCAAGCACTGGCTGTTTGTTGATATATCACCGTACGCTGCGCGCGCAGCGCGCTCGCAGCGCGCGAATAAAAAATAAGACTATATTTTTTATCTTGTTTGTGACTGTTCTGTTCTGTTCTGTGCCCTCCCAGCCAGTGGTTAAACTGCAAGAGTTTAGGGCTGGGTCCACCTCCGAGGGGTGCACTTTCTACGAGAGAGCTGAGCCTGGACGTTATGTACATTCTCGTTCTCGTGCCGTGGAGGAGTGCTCCACTCAGACGTGAATCCCTAATCCCCAGCTCGAGAAACCAGTTGGGCACGTAGACGAGATTGGGAATGTGGGGCGGGGCAGCCAGGATAGGAGTGATGGGATGTTTTTAGAACCGACCGAATTCCAGCATCAAATCAGTATGGGGAAGATAGATACTATACTTGGTGTGTAATATATATATGGAAGGGAAATAGGCTGCGATGATGTTATGTGTGTCCAAGTCTTCATGTTGTTGTTCCCCTGGTTGAAGGCCGAGCCGCATGCAGAACTCGCTGGATGTCCTCGCGCCGATGCGAGGCCGAAGGCCGAGCTAATGATGTCATCGCTTATGTCCGCGCCGCGCCGATGCGAGGCCGAAGGCCGAGCTAATGATGTCATCGCTTATGTCCGCGCCGCGCCGATGCGAGGCCGAAGGCCGAGCTAATGATGTCATCGCTTATGTCCGCGCCGCGCCGATGCGAGGCCGAAGGCCGAGCTAATGATGTCATCGCTTATGTCCACGCCGCGCCGATGCGAGGCCGAAGGCCGAGCTAATGATGTCATCGCTTATGTCCGCGCCGCGCCGATGCGAGGCCGAAGGCCGAGCTAATGATGTCATCGCTTATGTCCACGCCGCGCCGATGCGAGGCCGAAGGCCGAGCTAATGATGTCATCGCTTATGTCCACGCCGCGCCGATGCGAGGCCGAAGGCCGAGCTAATGATGTCATCGCTTATGTCCACGCCGCGCCGATGCGAGGCCGAAGGCCGAGCTAATGATGTCATCGCTTATGTCCGCGCCGCGCCGATGCGAGGCCGAAGGCCGAGCTAATGATGTCATCGCTTATGTCCACGCCGCGCCGATGCGAGGCCGAAGGCCGAGCCAATGATGTCATCGCTTATGTCCGCGCCGCGCCGATGCGAGGCCGAAGGCCGAGCTAATGATGTCATCGCTTATGTCCACGCCGCGCCGATGCGAGGCCGAAGGCCGAGCTAATGATGTCATCGCTTATGTCCGCGCCGCGCCGATGCGAGGCCGAAGGCCGAGCTAATGATGTCATCGCTTATGTCCACGCCGCGCCGATGCGAGGCCGAAGGCCGAGCTAATGATGTCATCGCTTATGTCCGCGCCGCGCCGATGCGAGGCCGAAGGCCGAGCTAATGATGTCATCGCTTATGTCCGCGCCGCGCCGATGCGAGGCCGAAGGCGCGGCGCAGCCCCCCTTACGGCGCGGCGCAGCTCCTCTCACGGCGCGACGCAGCTCCTCCCACGGCGCGACGCAGCCCCTCCCACGGCGCGGCGCAGCCTCTCACACGGCGCGGCGCAGCTCCTCTCACGGCGTGGCGCAGCCCCCTCATGGCGCGGCGCAGCTCCTCTCACGGCGCGACGCAGCTCCTCCCACGGCGCGACGCAGCCCCTCCCACGGCGCGGCGCAGCTTCTCACGGCGCGGCGCAGCCCCCCTCACGGCGCGGCGCAGCTCCTCTCACGGCGCGACGCAGCTCCTCCCACGGCGCGACGCAGCCCCTCCCACGGCGCGGCGCAGCTTCTCTCACGGCGCGACGCAGCCCCCCTCACGGTGCGGCGCAGCTCCTCTCACGGCGCGACGCAGCTCCTCCCACGGCGCGACGCAGCACCTCCCACGGCGCGACGCAGCACCTCACACGGCGCGGCGCAGCTCCTCTCACGGCGCGGCGCAGCCCCACCCACGGCGCGGCGCAGCTCCTCTCACGGCGCGACGCAGCTCCTCCCACGGCGCGACGCAGCCCCTCCCACGGCGCGGCGCAGCTTCTCTCACGGCGCGGCGCAGCCCCCCTCACGGCGCGGCGCAGCTCCTCTCACGGCGCGACGCAGCTCCTCCCACGGCGCGACGCAGCCCCTCCCACGGCGCGGCGCAGCTTCTCTCACGGCGCGACGCAGCCCCCCTCACGGTGCGGCGCAGCTCCTCTCACGGCGCGACGCAGCTCCTCCCACGGCGCGACGCAGCCCCTCCCACGGCGCGGCGCAGCTTCTCTCACGGCGCGGCGCAGCCCCCCTCACGGCGCGACGCAGCTCCTCCCACGGCGCGACGCAGCCCCTCCCACGCCGCGGCGCAGCTTCTCTCACGGCGCGGCGCAGCCCCCCTCATGGCGCGGCGCAGCTCCTCTCACGGCGCGACGCAGCTCCTCCCACGGCGCGGCGCAGCCCTCCCACGGCGCGGCGCAGCTTCTCTCACGGCGCGGCGCAGCTCCTCACGGCGCGGCTCCGTTACTGGCGCAGCGTGGCTGGGCATCATGCACGGCATGGCTCTGCTACTAGCACCGCGTAGCTCCACGCCTAGCACGGCGTAACTCTGCACTTCTGAACGGCGCGGCTCTGCGCCCCGCACGCCGCAGCTCCGCACCATGCATGGCGCAGCTCTGCACCCTGCACGGCGCGGCTCTGAACTTGCCGTTTTCGAGGAACCGCTGCAAAAGGTTTAAATCCCAGCACAATGAAAGCCACAAACACAAATTTCAAATATGATATGCCTAAACGTATACGTAACAAAGTGCGAGTATATAATTTTCATTTGTAAAGTCCAATCAAATATGGTATGCTTCTAAAATGTAATTAACAATTCTACCCAATTGCACAAATAAACAACAGTAAATTAAAGAATCACAGACAAACATTTGATGTGCAAAGCTGCACAATCAGGCACTTAGTACATAATCCCCTCCTAATAATCCTCCTAATAATCTCTCCTGATCTTTTGGCTAAATTGAAGTTAAACGCACTGATTGCGCCGGTCTTCTTCTCTTAGGGTTACCGAAGAGACTTAGAAGTAAAACTCCTTGAATACTGCTGCTATTTCGTTTATTTTCTTTAAATTTAGAAAATACAGAATAAATGATGTCGACAGTACGGAAATTCACAACGCCATGACGAACGCCCGCGCCGCCAGGACGCCGCGCGATGTCACATCGAAAGCCGCCTTTGCTCCTAAAAATCTGTTACATTTAATACCTCGTAGCCTATGCCTGATATGCAATGGTACGAATTGATTTTTCTAGGCAACCCAATTTTTCTTTGAGCGCTTTCACTAATGAATGAAGACTGGCTTCCAGAGTCCAACAAAGCTTTTAAGGTGTAAATATTGTTATTATTCTTTACCTCAACTAACGCTGAAGTGAGAAGAATTTGACCAGAAGATGTAGTAGACATGGACACGGAAGAAGCAGTGCTAGTTGTCGTGCAATCAGCGCTGGGAGTGCTAGAACCAGGTAAGTTGGTATCATTTGTGTCAATATTATTATTTGTAACCATGTTCGACTGGGCAGACGGAGACGGTAATGAATTTTGTTTATGTAGCAAAGTGTTATGTTTTCTGTGACCAATTCGACAACCACCCAGTCTGCATTGAAAGTGTTGATGACCACAACGAAAACAATTACTACATAATTTCAGAGAAGTAAGTTTAGAGATTCTTTCTGTTATAGGCATAGCTTTAAATACAGAACTTTCGTATAACATATGTTGTTGTTTACAGATTGGACACTGCTTATGAGGCGACGACGAATCGACCGATGCACTATGAAAAGTTTTAGTATTTTTACATTGGGAAGACTATGCCGTTTTTCATTAGTTATTTTGCTAGCATTTAACGTTTCCAGAATAGTAGCACGTTGTCGGGGAAATGAATAAAATTCCTCTAAGGTAGGGGAATCCATGCTACTCCTAAATTCCTCCCGCTTTCTAGTAGTAACACTGCATAATTTCTTCGATGCCATATATATGATGAGCGTGTCCCACTTATCAGTAGGCTCGCCTAAAGAATTCAAGGCATTAAAATTTTTAGATAAAGTGTCAATCAAATGACGAATACCACTGTTTGATTCTTTATTCAGTGGTTGAATTGAAAATGAACATTTGATATGTTCATTAATTAAAATACGTTTGTTGTCGTAACGATCACGGAGCAAATTCCATGCAATTATGTAATTGTCTGCTGACATTGTAACGGAACCTATGACAGAACTAGCTGGCCCTTCTAAATACGATTTAAGGTAATGAAACTTGTTAATATTGTTTACGGTTTCGTTCTCATGTATTAATGACTCTGACTGATCTGAGGATCACCGTTGAATGGATTGATTTTAATGTAAGGCAATTTCACATTCGTACATTTAGAAGTGTTAGACGAAGCCTCCACTTTATCTTGATTTTCGAAACATTCTAACAATGATTGAGCCCGTGCAATTAAATTAAAGAATGCGTTTTCAGTAGTTTCGCGCTCCATCATTTGTTTATTATCATTGTCTTCGTCTAACACTTCTATCTGCGACTGAATGTCCTCAAAGCTGCACGAAAGGTCACGCATTTTATTGTAACGCAAACGAAGTTCGTTTATTTTAACTGCATCTGTTTCTTTGCATTCCAACAAAGGTGATAAATACCGTTCAAATAACGTTAATCGTGACCTAATGTGGCCTCTCTGTTTAATAAGATCCCTTAAATTACTCATTTTGTCGACGAAAAACGCAACTTCAATCAATTCAATAAAATAAGCGAAAGTAGTTGAATCAGAAATAAAGTAAACAGGTACGTTACGTGCGCGATGATAACAAACTGGTTTTGTAGCCAAGTAGCCGGCCGTTCGGCGTCAGCTGCCCGCTGCTGCCTTATCACAGGAAAGCAGATTCTCCGCGAACTTTAGCAGTCTAGGTTTCCGACTGCTGTATGCACCTGGAATATTCGGCAGGTAATGTAAGGACTACGTTCAAAAATGGAGCTAAAAGTTGAGGACACTAATAATTGCAAATCATTGCCAAACAAAAGATTGATAAATTTGGTTGAAGAATAAGGAAATGTTGATTTCTACTATTGATTTCGTTACAACTACGTTTAATAAACACTTAATCACTGTTATTAGTAGAAAATATTTAGTGATTAACGTGAATTTTACGAAAAACGTTGAATTTTATTATTTTTTATTTTTTATACTAGCTGTCGCCCGCGGCTTCGCCCGCGTAAGTTTCACTTAGATGAAAAATCTCTCTTGGAGCTTTTCATCAGATGTTCCAGATCTTCAATTTTTATACGTCAGCAGAAAATGCTCATCAGGTTGAACGATTTTTGCTAAGGCGCCATTTCCATATATGTTATAGTGTAGTTGGTCTGTTGGAGCTTTTCATCAGATGTTCCAGATCTTCAATTTTTATACGTCGGCAGAAAATGCTCATCAGGTTGAACGATTTTTGTTAAGGCACCATTTCCATATTACTTATAGTTTAGCTGTTCCGTTATGGTTCTTCATCAGGTGTTCCAGTTTTCAAAATGAATTATAGCCTATATGTTGCCCAGGCTTAATAGCTATACAACAAAAAAAGTTTCATTCAAATCCGTCCAGTAGTTTTTGCGTGAAACGCGTACATACATACAGACAGACAGACAGACAGACAGACAGACAGACAGACAGACAGACAGACAGACAGACAAGAAATTCCAAAAAAATTTTTTTGCTTTCTATTGTTCTTTTTAGGTCTCCCTCTATCCATTTCAGTCAAAAATATTAAATGTACAGACAAAATATTTTTACTGTTTTATTATATGTATAGATGAGGGTTGTCTTACTTTTGTATGCACAAAATTGAATAACTTTATTCACACAAATTAAAGCAAGTATAATTAGCAAGTTGTTTTTCTACATTCTCACCATTCTGTGATGTCCCTCAATACATAAAATATCTTCTCCAATCAAACCGCCTGAACAAAATTTTACCACTACCAATATAATTATAAAATTACAAATATAATAAATTTGTCTAGCAAAAACTATAAAGTTACATATCGATCCCACTTCTGAATTTGTTGGATAACCAATAACATTGTAGATAAAAGTATAAGGCGTGTCTTAACTGATTTGCCTAGAAGTACACTATTCCCTTACTTCTCTGTATAGTAGAGGCTAATATAATAAATCTAAATGATTGTTTAAACAGGGATTAGTTACAAATTCGTGATAATTATTAGGATATTGTTCTTAATACTTATATTTAATTAAACAACAACGCACACTTACATTAACAATGTTTACTTTCCATCACCTCACCGTAAAAAACAAAAGACGGACGGACTGGTCGACGACCTTGTTAAAATTCGCGGGAAGATTAACCAGCCAGTGCAGTGTCAATGTGACCGCGCACAGATAATAAACCTTATGCGATCAGTCCGTAAATTGATAAATACAAATAATAATTAATAGTATGTAATTTTAATCTACGTATTTGTATTGAGAAGGTTTCTAACACTACAATCACGATTTTTGTCCCAGTATTATTTGCTGCCCTTAGACTTCCATATAAAATTATATAGAGTTTCACAGACCCGATATGAAATGGGAGGGGCAAACAAACTATACGGAATTGCTCGTAAACAAAAAATATACAATCGAGATCACTGTTCACAATCAATGAATAAGACTTTTGAGATTAATTAAGAATTAATTATTATATATATATATATATGTATATATATATATATATATTTATACTTAAGTATTTATTTTAGTGTATGTATTTTATTATTTATGCAATATATAGTCAATTAAAGGTTTATCCAAGTTTACTCATTTGCATCCATTAATGTTCTCTGAATGACCCCAAGGTAGACAGGCAGAAAATGCCTCCGCGTGAAGTCCGCTCATTGTACTTTTACATTTATACCTTGCGCAATAAAGCTTAAATAAATAAATGAGCCCACATCTACCTGTGAATAAAGGTTCACCGGTCTATAATAAGGCTTCCAGTCATAATAGTGGATTTTACAACAGGCGCACAAAACGAACCATTTTGTGGACGAGTTTCGCTCCTCACCCCGACTCGCGCGAAAAACAAGAACTGCTTTTACATCATACGATATTGATATAAGGCTTGGGCCGCAAACCCATACAGCCCACCACCAAATCAATTTTGCAATTATAGTTTTCTTAAATAATTAAATTGTTTTAATACTATTTATGTCATAAAAACACCGAAGGCAAATTAGAGCAGGTATTACAAAACAACAAACACTGTCCATGAACTTCCCACCGTGTTCGGCTGCATGGCTCACCCTCCCCGCCTCAACATATATACATTTATGAGTAGATACATTAATGCCCTTGTGCACAGAGTTCGATTTTGTGCAGCCTATCCCCTGCACAAACAGGCACCTTCAGAGCATGAGCAGTGAAAAATGTATTTTCAACGTCATAAATGTCAATATGTTTTAAATCTGGTTAATTAACTAACCAGCACCACGCACGAATATACATATTTCCCGACTGTAGAGTTTAAAAATGTTAAACTGCTTATGTCACCCCCACAAAAATGAGGACATGGTTCACTACAGCAATACACGAACCGTAGGTATATAAAAGTCACCATTGCTGGGTTCTCGTTTTTGTACAGGATTTTTAAAGTATAAAAATTACTCATCTCATCATAAAATACACTTCTGGTAGTTATTTATTAGTGTGTGAACAAACATCCGGGCGAGGACGTTCCTTATATAAAGCTCCAATTAGTGTGCAAGTTTATGCCTGTGCCTTTCCTTACACAATTAACAATTTCTATAAACTAAATTTAATTTTACCGACAATTAATTGCATGCACGGTAGCCCTGGTCAGACAGCTGATCTGTTAACACTACAATAAACTCACTAACAAGCATCACTTGCACAGCATGCACAACTTTAATCAAAATTAGCCTCGGATTAGCTATTTCCTCCTGACACAAACCAAACAAAACAAAGGTCCCTAAACGCATTGGGTACACTTAAAACCAACCTCCCATATCCTATGAAAAACGACACGATAATTACATCATATTAGGTAATCTTTAAAAATATTCTCACGGAAATCTGGCGCCTTCTACGAAAAGGGCCATCAATAAACGCAATGAATGAGAATACCATTTACTAAACCCGGAAAATATAACAAAGACAAAACTGCAGCTGCAAGCCATAAAACCCAAAACCATTAAAACTGCAAAAAAAAAAAAAACACTTATCCTAAAAGTAAAACAAAAGCAGCAAAGGCGTGTTACATTCTCTCAACAAGCAATACTTAGAAAGGGCGCACAAAAACTAAAGCGATGGCCAGGGGCATAAGAGTCAACATCACATAACCAAAAGGCGATGGTAACTACTTTTACCGAGAATTGCAAACCAAATTAACAATCTATTTGGCATATCGTTTGATTTACAAAGGGGCATTAATTTACTAATCGCAAAAGCAGACGTCTACATTTACCTATTACTCGAAAGAGTCACTCGAGAGTAAAGAATTGACAAAGTATAAAGAAGAAATCAGAGATAGAAATGTTGTTTCCCAATTTGTTGACCGTTTTTTATTGAGAGTTAGTGACAAAAAAATCACAAGACGCACCCTTATCAGCATTACAGATAACTAAAATAATTGAAAACACATAAGATAGAAAATAAGATACCTAAGTATGTACTTCTTAGATTTATCAATCTCGAAAATAACAACAAAATTCTTAGTAAATACATACATCGCATCTTTTTACAATGTTTATCATCCTATTGTCTTCTCTCAGGATCATAAATTTATTATACTCTTTATCTTAAGTATGACTGGACACAATACATCAATAATAAAAATAAAGACTGACTGGCCGCACTGGCAAAATAAGAAAATTAGTACTAGTTTTAAAAATGTGAAAGAAGATGATGCAATATTTAATGTCGTAGTTCAGTTCTGTGATTAAAGATCAAATTGTATTTTTATGATACATAGTTCAATTGACATGTTAAGTTAAATAATAAGTTCAGAGTAAAGTGAAACCAGTTCTTTGTGTAATAACAGTGCATTATAGTTCAACAGCTACAGTTTGATTTCTTCGATGAATTGCAGGAGAAAAAACCCACTATAATATTATAGAGAGACAAAACTAGATATCTGAAAAGAACTACAAAACTAAAACAGGAGAAAGGAAGGAAGAAAAACCACGGGCTAAAGAATAAAATGAAATTAATTAAACAAAGAAACAAGCTAACCACACTCAAGGTAGATCTTGCATATCCTACACCTAGCCTTTTTTACCCGGTAGTGAAAGACAAACCTAAATATTCACAATCGACCATCAAATCAGTCAATGGATTTCTAAGAAAACAACTTTAAGTAGCTGTCATTCGTTCGAAGTAACTAATTACACTATAGGCCATATGATAACTTGACAAGTTTTGAGTATCCCTCCATAGATAACAAGATGCACAGATAGAAGTTTTAGGCAGATACAATTAACCGTCAAGCCGCCGAGTGAAATAAACATTTTGAATAGAACTTCCCAAATAAGAAAAAACTCCAACTCCCCAGATTACTAACCGACGCTGCAATGCAAGCATTGATGTCACCGAGAATTGGCTACCTCGACAGCCTCGCATCCAATTAACAGAATTAACTCATATTGTCTTAATTTGTAATCCAAAACACACAGTGTCGTCAGCGAGAACTACATACTTCTACTGCAACGAAATCAAATAAGAAGAAACGCATCCCCCTCAGATTGTTATTCTATGCTTTACGAAGTGATACTACCGACCGAGTATAAGTGGCTAATGTCTGCCGCTTCGCAATCAAATAAGAAAATCTCATACGTCTAACCTAACGGTCATCCTACACTTCACGAAGTGACGCCAACGAAAACAACAAGCTGGGTCATTCTACTTTTTTAAGAAGAAAAATAAATAAATAAAATTCTCATGATTCTTTAATTATTTTGGCTTTATTTTATTAAACAATAAAAACAATGATTGTAAAAATTACAAACAGAGATCGTTATGCAATAGTTTCCGAGAAAATGACCAAAATTTAAAATAAGCGGCTAACAGGAATGATGCTGTACATAACAGATATGATGATTTTGTATGTAAGTGGTTCTTAGCAACGTTAAAAACAAATTATTATTATTTTAAAATATTGATACCAAAGGCAAATTAACAAAAACAAAGTAAATCAAAATCAAACTAATGTATCAAAAATAATAAAAATTCTAAAATTTTGATCACAGAAATGACGTCACATACGTTATCCTTTGACTGTGTCACACTTTCCCGGTCCTTTCTTCAAGTTTTTCTTGTGTCAACTTTTGTTGGTGCCATCTCATAGCTTGCTTTACTTGTTCTTAACGAATTGTACGTTTTGCTTCATTATTTTCTTTCTTTTTTTCGAGTGTGAGGAGCCAAACTGCAGCGGAAACTATCAATTAATCAATCCTGTGATCACACGATCACTTCTGTTATCGAGGTTTATTTATATAAATGAAAACTTTTTATATGAAAAAATCATAAATTTACTATTTTTTATTTAATATATTGTCAATTAAACCATGAACGATACTTAAATTAAAATATATATATATATCATAACAGGACGTGACGATCACAGAAATGATAAAATTTTGAAATACCCGCTCAATCGGATTTAAAGTAGAGTTATTACCTGTTTAACCTAATGTGTAATAATTAAACATTGAAATCAATGCCGCCCGCGTATAATTGTTTGAGATTTTTTTAAACTTACCTTTTTGCAGCTTGAACAGAGATGACACACAAACTTTTACATACCAATTATTACAAACAAAATAGTTTTTTGTCACAAAACAAATGCAAGCCCCGTTTACTTTGCAGTCGTGCCAAAAATAACAGATAATGTAGTATTGTCACCGCATAAAATTTTACCCATAAGTAAAATGTTAATAGCTTTTATTTACGAAATTAGCTAGGATCACAGAAATGATTACAAATTTGTAACAAAAGTAGAATCGCGTAAAAAGTATTGTTAAATTGCATCAGCATTTATTTTGTTGGCAGTATCATGAATTAGATTATAATAACGCCATATTTGTGATATAAAGAATTCCCTAAACTCAAACTTTATATATTTTTTTGGTATCGCAATGTGGATACCTTTGAAATGCACAGATAACAGAACGTGATATTTACATTTTCAAAAAAATAAATAAATATCAATTTTCGTTCTAACACCTTTTATTAATAAACCAGAAGACAAAAGACATCTATTTCTCATATTTAATAAAAAAAGAAACCGAGATTGAAATTTATTTTTGCATGTTTTTTGAATTGCACACTTTTTTTGCAGTAGAATAGAATTACCCAGCTAATGTCTACCGCTTCACAGTTAAACAAGAAGAATATCATACGTCTCACATCATCATTTCGACGCCGCACTACACGCAATGATGCCAACGAGAACCACGGGCAACCTCTCACCAACGCTCTCCTCCGTCGTACAACCCGTCCTCCTAAAATTCCTATATTGGCTATAGGCTGCATAGTCGGTCGATTGTGGTCGGCCGTTGCGGCCCGTCGACCATCCTCTCCCATCCCAGAGCGTGTCACTCCTTACAAGTCTGTGCAAATTCAACTCGGTTCAATTTGTCCACCGAATTAATTGAATTAAATTGAATTTTGTATTCGGCTAGTCCGTTCCTGCCTCTGAGCCGGCTGGGCGTGGCACCTATGTTCAACTTTATGTTCATGTTCATAATAAGGAGCGCCATGGGTTTAAGAAAACATTATGGTAAGGGTTTTACTGCCGTAAGGTGGTGTTTTTAACTGCCCCAGCTGCGAATTTTAAAAGGAGTTTTAAATAATTTGTTCTTCTTGTTTCCGTGAGAAAGCATCTGCAATATTTTCTAGCAGATGTTTTATTGCGGGATGTTTACTGATGTTGCATTTGAGGAATTTAGTGTTCGAAATGTACCTAAGTACCTATAATTGTTTTCTTTGTCGGCGGCGTGTTGTTTTTGGGCTTTATTACTTCATGTTAATTATTTATTGCCTTTAATGGATTTACCATGAAAAATGGGCTGGTTTCTCGTGGGAGATATTCTTTTCCGGTATTCTTCTCAAGTTACATGTAATATTTAGTACATCTGGGTTATATTCAAAAATAGAAGCGGGCGGGTTAATTATTATTATAGAGGCTATTAGGTAGTTGGATTTAGGTCGTAGTAAACGATTATTGTATGTCGGTACACATGCGTGTTTGGGTGAGTGATCTGATAGATAGATCGCGACCAGGTTTAAAATGCTCCATTTAGTTGGTTATATTGTAGTCTAGGCTAGGCGGATGAATTTTTAAAACGCGGAGATTTGGGTTAGATTATTTATATCTAAATTTGGTTTCAGCACGAACATATCATATCGGGGGATAGAAGAGCAAATTAAGGTGTTTATATAGAATTTTAAGCGGTAAACTAGATGATAGTCAGAACACTAGTGATTAAATTCAGTTTCGGCTGGGTTAGAGGCTTAGTGTCAGGTAAATAAGGAGCTTGTATCTAAGATATATATAGTTAGATCACTTGCATGCTAGGGTGTTATATCTAGGAGAGGGTGTAGGATCTAGGAGATACTACTGCAGTCAAATTTAGTATGGGCGGTTATGATGTTAAGTAGGTAGGATGGATATGGCTAATGTCTATATTATAATCTAGTTACAGACTATCGGGCTACGGCTGAATTCAAGATGCTAAAATATAAAGTTAGATGGTTACGCATTATTTATGTTAGTTATTGTCGAGAATCGTGGTGTACGCCTGTAAAATAGCGGGCGAAATAAATCTGCGTCTTTAAGTTTCTAAAAAATGAATTTGATTAGTTTTAGATTAAGATAATGGAAGTAAATTTCTTTATTTTATTTTATTTTTCCATAAAACCCATGGACCGTTGTTAGATGAAAGCTAGAATATGTTGTTAAATTGTTGTAATTTTAGATTGTAATCAATAAATAAGCGGGCTGAATCCGTTACGGTCAAGTTCAGATGCTGAAATATAATAGTAGGTTGTTTAGATATATATATACATATACCGGACCGGTCGTTATGGAAATCCTTGGGGGAGGCCCCCGTCCAGCAGTGGACGTCTTTCGGCTGAGAGAGAGAGAGACATATATATAGAGTATAAGCAGGCTGCGTAAAAGCCTGACTGCATAACGGATACGGTTGTCCACGACTGAGTTATACTTATATGCTTATATAATATTCGGTTAAGAATTATATTATAATCAAACTTTAGACGGACAGGGTCAATTGCAACCGAGTTAAAAGGTGAAATAGAGGTACTGTAAAGCATGGTGACAAAATTTACAGTATTGAATTATATTAATTTTCCAAAAATAGGTACGGATATATGTTCTGTTCACTGGCAAAATGAATTCAAGATTTTTATTTTGGGACGGGGAAAGATAATATTTGTTTGGAAACCACTGAAACTTAGAGCTCTTCATGACACGGGGATCGGGGTATTGTCTCTGTGTCCAGGTCTTCAGATTTAGATGTGCATCTTCATTTCAAGACGATAAAGTTTTAAATGTCTGCAGTATTATGAGGCAATTAAATTCTCTGGTCCAATATTATTTGCTGGGTAATTTATCAATTTCATGAATCAAATAGCTCTCGATAATTTCGCCCGCTAGTGCACGTATCTATTTTCTAAAAATACGACAAAATAGTCATATGGTCAAACATCTGGCCGGCCCAGGTCAGATTTCTACTTTACAGCGATTCCTAAAAGACAATGCGCGACCCATGCCTTTGTGCATGTGTTTTTAGAAACATTTTTTTTAACTGTTTTTGTAGTTAAGCGTTAGTAGTATAAGTTGTTACTTTTATGATCTTTCTGGCGAAATTTTAAAATGTTTTAGTATTATATTATTGTTTAAATTCCAAAATATTTCCTTGAAGATGTTTAATGAATGGCAGGGTTTGTTGCGTATCTGGTTATTATTAAGAATGTTCACCCTGGGTATAGAAGATTTACACAGTAGACAAAACACAGTAAAGGAAAAAGTAAAAATTAGAAATAAATAATTACATTATACTTAATTAAAAATTTTAACAAGCATCAATTAATTTACTATTATTAAATATTATCTTATTTAAATTGTGACAAATTATGAAATTGACCATCTTTTAAAGAGACATATATCGAAATAAATACAATAATGTACTTACCTCAATTATTATAATAAAAAGAAAAATAAAACATAATAAAATTGACAATAGTTAGATCATAACAAGCACACACATCAATATATATACCGGTAATATGGCATAAAAAACTTGGCGAAATATACGGCCCTCTCCCATTGCAGCGCCCGTCAGGGTCCTTAATAGTTCTATATACGAATATATAAGTAAAGACCTGTACCACACATTAAGGAAGCAATACACGGTTTGATTTGATTTGATTTATTCTTTTCTGGTGAGAATAATGACTGTGTGAAGAATTATTTTAGTATTTTGTTTGTTTATGTCTATTAGAGTAGAAAATATATATTTTTTTTTTTTATGGCAAGCTGTAGGTAGGTTTTTGTTTCTGTAGCTGCAAGAATATTACTCTAGTCTTCTGTTCCCGTGCCTTCCCAGCCTATAAAAAGTATTTTATCCGCAATTTAGGGTTTCTCTAAATTACAGTCAATCATCACGTTTAAATTACGTATCGCATTCTTAAATTAATTTGGCCCTGTTTTCGCAGCCGGTGTTGTCTTTTGTATAGGTTGTTGGTAGGGCTGATCTATGTTTTTATGCTTTGGATTTGACATCCTCACTGGATATTTTCGGTTTAGGATGCGTAAATTAAAACAGTTATTTTATGATATCTACTGTACTGATATCAGTTTGTTTATAACACCAATCAAGCATGCTCATAGAGCAATACCCGTGCCGCGCGCGGAAGTCCTTGTTGCTCGAAGAGCGTGCTCCTTTCTTTGGTTTGTTGCCGCTGCTTTATGATATTAAGAGTACGTTTGAAAACATTATAGTATTCAAAAAAGTCTTCAATTAAGAGTCGATAGATTTAGCTTATTATGCGTTTTTTAGCTTCCGTGCAATTGTCCACTCTCGCACTCGCTGAATTTATGACTGTAGATATGTGTGTATGATATCTACTTCATTCACTAGCGAATTCAGATAAATTAGCCGGGGCTTGGCTTATTTGTTTATTGAGGTTTTACACAAAATATTCTAATTTACATAATCATAACATGAGAAACAAATCATTTCAAAGAAACAAATATTTTAGTTTTATTCAATTACGCTAAATACCTGAGGAAAGAAGGGATACTTATAATTAATCTAAGAATTAAATAAACTACTAACAGTCGTTGAATAAAAATTTGAAATATCCTGTACACGTGTCCCGTACGGAGACATGCAAAACCACCAAGTTACATATCAAGTTAAAGGAAGCATGTTATGTAAAAGTAAAACAAGAGGACATTGCGCAATTTGCGCATGCATGTGCTTATAAAGAGCTTTATGTACCTATCTGTTTGGGTGATTTCTATTGATCACACCGATATTGCAAAAGAATTGATAGTTTTTTTTTCCCGGTTTGTATTCAGTATAGCACAGTGTAGCTTGCGCCTTGTTTTAAAAATTCAATCTGTGATTTTTAGTGAATTTATAGTAGTAATTTAGTGCGTGAATTTATAGTATCACAATTCTGATGAGTAAATGATTGAGCGGCTTGCTTAAATTTTAAATCCTGATCAAGTCTAAATAATTTACTTGTGTGCGCATGCGCATGTAGGTACATATATAATGGAAAGCTCTCACCAAATCCTTCGATACGCCTTCACGCACTCCGCCGTCGAAGACGCCGAGACGCTGGATTTCTCATTCACTGATTCACTCTAGTTTCGAAAAACGATACAGTCACTTTGAAATTATTTTATAGCATTGATTAAGGTTATATTTTAATTTACGGGGAAGCCAATCTAAATCTATTGGAAATTGTAAACGGACCGAGACAGCTTTAAAGAAACGCGCGCGCTTGTTAGGACAATGGGTTTGGAGAATCTGGACGCGCGCCTTTGTTATCGGTTCTATTGTTTACGAGTTAAGGACAGACACGACCTTCTCGGACCGCTCCCCGATTGAGACCTATATTTTTTATCTTGTTTGTGACGTACATTTTTAGATTTTCGCCGTGTTAGCATATTAACTATTTATTAAAATGTCGACTAGTGGAGAAGAATTGGAAGAATATGTAAATTTAACTCCACCTGAAATCATTAACGAGGCGCGAAATGCAAGTGATAGTTTATTGCCGCCAAAATCAAAACCAAAGTATTGTTAGCATTTTTATTATTACAATTTTCAAGACGGTAGGCGGTACGCGTCGGAAATGTGTCATTGAGTTACCCTCACTTTGTAATAAAATCAACGTGCGATCGATATGTCATTTTAGCAAGGCAGTCTTCTTAATGGCGCGGTACGGACGTGTCGTTCAGTTGTGTTGAGTTCTCTGTAGCTATGTAGTCAGTGATTGAATAGTGTTAATGTCGTGTTACTTAGTGCGATAACGATGTGACTGTGTGTGATGGTGTTATCAGCGCGATATTGGAGATCTTCGTTGTTGGACAGTTTTGATGGTTAAACTAACTATGTTTGGCTAGTTATCACGGAAGACCATTCAGTAGAACTCACTGGTTGAAATGGATTGATCCGTGCGTGGTGGGGCACGATCCCTTGCCGTGGGTAGGCTAGGGCTGGACCCTGAGCCGTGACATGTGGAATGAGAGCTGACATCGAACGCGTGAAGATCTCGTGAGGTTGTGGAAGAGAGAAAATAAAAAGTGTTAAGTATTGATATTGGATATTATTTCCTGCTCACTTCTGAACTATCCTAACAGTTCAGAAGCGGGATAGAACGGGAATATTATTTAATATTCTAATCACGCCCATATTGGCCGTTATCCGAAGTTGACAGGTAAAATAGATCAGAAATAAAGGTGAGCAACGTTTTTTTTTTCCTTCTTATTTTTAATAAATCCGTGAAAATCTTGTTAATCATGAGTGATTATTGGACGCTATTTATTTAAATGTGATTTATTGATTCTCTGAAATGCATTAAAATGGTTAGTTGTAAATAATATGTTCATGGTGGGTTTCATTTTTTTTTTAGCCATTAATTAAATCGATAAAAATTATGATAATCATCAGTGATTCATACAAACTGATTGTTTTAATAAAATTCAGTGAAGCTCTTAAATACTAACAAATGTATATTTATTAAATAGTATGTAATTAGATACCTATCCCAATAGTATCGGTTTTCTTTTCTTTATTCGTAGGATACTCAAAATAGAGACTAGTCAATGTAGCATATGTCAGATAACTTGTGAGTAATTTTATCACCCAAACTGATTTCAGATCTATACTGAATATGTCAAGAGTTCGTGTGAAAACGGAAAAGCGAAAAAGAATCCGATACATACGGCGAGGAGGGCATGCCTCCATACCGTTGCAGTCGCAGTCGCACGCGACGCGCGACGTCTTCCCGAGCAGCCAAGGGAGGAGGAGCAGCTCGAGTTTTCCAGTGGCTCGCGGGGTGAAGCCGTTCATTTGGAGTATGTAAGAAAGTTAAGCAATTGAAAAGGATTCATTGATAGGTATTTAGGATTTATTGAATTACATTGATTTAATTATAAATATATGAAGTCTACACACAAAGGAGTCTTTTGACAATTATGAGTGTGCTAGATTTTATAGACTAAGTGGTAACGGAAAAGTCTACACACAAAGGAGTCTTTTGACAATTATGAGTGTGCTAGATTTTAAATATAGATTAAGTTGTGAACGGAAAACTCTACACACAAAGGAGTCTTTTGACAATTATGAGTGTGCTAGATTTTACCTATAGGTTAAGTTGTGAACGGAAAAGTCTACACACAAAGGAGTCTTTTGGCGATTATGAGTGTGCTAGATTTTATAGATTAAGTTGTGAACGGAAAAGTCTACACACAAAGGAGTCTTTTGACAATTATGAGTGTGCTAGATTTTACCTATAGATTAAGTTGTGAACGGAAAAGTCTACACACAAAGGAGTCTTTTGACAATTATGAGTGTGCTAGATTTTACCTATAGATTAAGTTGTGAACGGAAAAGTCTACACACAAAGGAGTCTTTTGACAATTATGAGTGTGCTAGATTTTATAGATTAAGTTGTGAACGGAAAAGTCTACACACAAAGGAGTCTTTTGACAATTATGAGTGTGCTAGATTTTACCTATAGGTTAAGTTGTGAACGGAAAAGTCTACACACAAAGGAGTCTTTTGACAATTATGAGTGTGCTAGATTTTACCTATAGATTAAGTTGTGAACGGAAAAGTCTACACACAAAGGAGTCTTTTGACAATTATGAGTGTGCTAGATTTTACCTATAGGTTAAGTTGTGAACGGAAAAGTCTACACACAAAGGAGTCTTTTGACAATTATGAGTGTGCTAGATTTTACCTATAGATTAAGTTGTGAACGGAAAAGTCTACACACAAAGGAGTCTTTTGACAATTATGAGTGTGCTAGCCTTTATAGATTAAGTAGTGAATAGAAAAGTCTACGTAAATTAGATTTTATAGATTTAAGTAACGTTAATTTATTGAAATTAGTTATGATTTGGGATTGAAAAAGCTTATTGATTTTATATACTATAAGTCATGAAATATTTACATATTTAAATAATTAACTATTGAGTGAAACTTTATCTAATAAGTAAGTCGATAGCAGGATGAATAATAAAAAAAAGGAATTATGTATTTGACCTGATCCCCTGGTGTAAACCTGGTGATTAATATGCAAATGGTTTAACTTCGAAATAAGGATGCTTTGAATAAAATCAATACCTATATTACTTAATTTTTTATGAAGTAAATAAAATTTTTCATTATTCGAAGTGGATATAATATAATTGATGGATTAGTTGATATATATGATGGCCGAACGTAAACTGTGATTGAATAACTGGGAATGAGAATGATAACTTATTTAATATTGCTATTGTTTTTCTTTATCTTTTTTCTTATATTTCCACAGTATATGTGGTTCAGTGAAGATATGAATTAGAATCTAATATTATAATTAAATAAAAGGCTGTACTTATGTAAAACTTAGCTCAACGAGAGGACTCGGTTGATTCAGAATGGCCGACTGTTAGCATTTTTATTATTACAATTTTCAAGACGGTAGGCGGTACGCGTCGGAAATGTGTCATTGAGTTACCCTCACTTTGTAATAAAATCAACGTGCGATCGATATGTCATTTTAGCAAGGCAGTCTTCTTAATGGCGCGGTACGGACGTGTCGTTCAGTTGTGTTGAGTTCTCTGTAGCTATGTAGTCAGTGATTGAATAGTGTTAATGTCGTGTTACTTAGTGCGATAACGATGTGACTGTGTGTGATGGTGTTATCAGCGCGATATTGGAGATCTTCGTTGTTGGACAGTTTTGATGGTTAAACTAACTATGTTTGGCTAGTTATCACGGAAGACCATTCAGTAGAACTCACTGGTTGAAATGGATTGATCCGTGCGTGGTGGGGCACGATCCCTTGCCGTGGGTAGGCTAGGGCTGGACCCTAAGCCGTGACATGTGGAATGAGAGCTGACATCGAACGCGTGAAGATCTCGTGAGGTTGTGGAAGAGAGAAAATAAAAAGTGTTAAGTATTGATATTGGATATTATTTCCTGCTCACTTCTGAACTATCCTAACAGTATTTGGCGGCATGCGAATGTTTTATAAAGTGGAAAAATGACAAAAAGGCGCAATCATTTTCTGAAAACGTATTTTTAGCGTATTTCAACGAACTTGGAAAAAAATACAAACCCAATTCACTCTGGTGTATTTTTTCGGGAGACTCGATTCGTAACAAGGCAAACATAAGTAGCAAAATAACAGGTGCAATTAATTTGGAGCTACCACCGGCAAAGAAATTGTGCACTGAGCCGCAAGCATCGACTTCTTGTGACAATAGTTATTATGGAATGGCATCACCTAACACTAATGAGCCCGCTGTCTCATATGAAAATAATCTACATTCACCGACGTTTACCCAGGAAACCGAAAATAATGAGTTCATTAATAATATCAATAACATTACACAAACTGTAAAAATGCCGACAAAATCTGTTCGGTATCACTTTAATAATTGTACTTTTACTAATTGTTTTAATAATTAAATATTATGACTATATGATGTTTTTTTTACTCACAAGTGTGTTGAAAAACGTCGTACGATACACGTGTGCATTTGGTCATTACGCACACTCGGCTTTATTAGCGCGCTCGCCTTCGGCTCGCGCGCCAATATCGCCTCATGTGCGTAATGACCAACTTAGCACACTTGTATCGTAATGTACTATAATGGTAGACTTTAAACGCGTGAAAATAATATGGTTAAAATCAACGGCGGATCCAGGATTTTTTTCTGGGGGGGCACAAGTGGTGGACTATTAATGTTGGGGGGGAGGGGGGGGTGCAACTAATCGACATTCGTCCTGCCTAGCGATGTGCCGCCGAGAAATTTCCTGTTCCCGAACATTTCTTCCCTTGAAAATTCTCAGAAATTTCTCGGGTTTTAAGGAAGGGAGAAACTTTCCGCTGTTTCTTTAAAAATTTCGGAAACGGCACATCACTAGTCCTGCCTGATGCTGTCTTAGGGGGGGGCCTGTTTCTGTTATTTCTTAATTTGATATGCACTGTCATGGAATCTCCCTCCACAGTAGGTACCTACACAAAAAAACAGTCTGGGGGGGGGTACGTGCCCCCGTGCCCCCCCCTAAATCCGCTACTGGTTGAAATACTCGTACTATAATGGTGGAAACACACAAGTTACCTACTTTTTATCCCGAAATTCCCACCAGAGTAGTCCCGGGGCGCATTTCACACAAATCACACAGATTGAGCTAGCCCCAAACTAAGTTTCCTTATACTATAGGATACTAGGCTCAACGACGATGCTATATTCTATACTAAAAACGTAGGAAAACATCCAAGACCCAGCCCAATCTGAAAAAGATCATTTGAACATGTTCCAATTATACATAATACGCACCTCTCGATAACCCTGTCGTAATCATCAGTGATGATCACCGACGACTTCATCACCTTGTTTTGGTTGAAGTCTTTGGAGTGCAAGTGGTACTGTGTGGTCACCCATCCTATGTACACGTGTGTCGGGTCTTGACCGGGGTAGATCCTGAAATTACACTATTATTTTAACAATGTTTTCATTACCCATACCACAGCCTACCTATATGTATTAAACTGTGCCCATACTCGGAAAGTAAGTCTGAAGTTGCCTGAGGAGCGGGTTGAAAGTAATACTTTTCAGCCCAAGGAGAATCGTTTTCTACTGACATTTTTATGACTATTTTTTCATAATTTGAAATAGAAAAAGATTCTTCCTAGGGTTAAAACGTATTACTTTCAACTCGCCCCTCAGGTACTTTTCTAGCATTCGTAATGAAAAGCAGTGTTTACCTCGGGTTAAAGACTTATTTAGTCCCTCGAACTATTGGTGCCCTCGCTATGTTTGGGCGCCAAACCCGTCTTGGGACTATATAAGTTACTTTCAAC
>CM031594.1:12703189-12782242 GCA_018467065.1 Ephestia elutella | reverse complement strand
AGGGGGCACGGCAGTGCCCCCGCCAAGTCGAGCGCGAAGCAAACACTGCCGTACCATCCTTTACTGGAACCATTTCGCCGCATTTTCAGGCCCCTATTTGAGAACCTCTGGATAAAACCAGAACGAAGAAATTTTCGTCATCCAGTAAGCTATAATCACATACTTAAAATCCAAAATTTCAAGTCTGTAGGTCATTTAGTTTCGAAGTTAAGCGAAAGCAAAGTTTCGCATTTTCGACACTCACTCACTCACTCATGATCATCAAAATAGAACTAGTACTTCCCATAAACTCAGAGAGCTGAAATTTGGTACAGAGTTAGGTTTTAATGGCCACATAAAGGGAAAACTATAAAACTAGGATAATCGAAGATCTGGAGTACCTGGTGACCCTGATTAGAAAACACAAGAGCCCAACCAAACTATTAGAGATCGACATACCGCCTTTACAAAAAATATTCAACTTGGTGGGCCGCTTCATTTGATGTCAAAAATCGAAGGTCTGAAGTATCTCATAAAGAACCCTCAGCTGGTCTCAGCTGTATTAGAGATTACCATATCTCTATGGCAACGCCCCTTTCTATTGCTACATAAAAAAATCGACTCGTCTTTGCAAAAGTCCAGCGTAGAGGGACACATCTTCTTATTATATCTAGCCTATAGCGTCCCACTTTTGTGCGAATGTCTCCCCTTCTGCTTAATCATAATAAAAGAGAAATTACATTTTTATTAGTTTTATAACTACCATAATGATTACATTTTTGTTTTTAGTGCTTCTTCATCTAAGTATTAGTTTTAGTGCTTCTTCATCGGATTTCTGTCCTGGGCAATGCACTTTGCTTCCGACCAGGAGAGAACGACTGCCTTTCCGCTGCAACGGTACGCCGCCACCAGGTTTGCTTGGGTCGACCAACTTTTTTCTTGTCCTGTGGTATCCACTCGAGAGCTTGCCTAGTATATGGGTATCTTCGAAGCGTGTGGCCGATCTACAGCGTTGCACATTTCCCAGAGCTCACGCTTGGAGATGATCTCTGGCCAGAAAATGCCAAGTATTTGCCATATTCATCGGGATATTGTACCAAGCTGTATTTCGATTGTACTTAAAAGACAAATTTTTCGTTGTTGGAGTGGCAATCGTATAAATAGATTGACTCCCTTTTTATGCGGGATGTAGGACCTGAAGATATACCTAGGCTCGGAGGAGACCTCGGTTAAACGGCCTATATGTGTATATATGAAAGGGAAAAGTTTCAACAATTCGGCAATTCGACAGGGGGCTCGATAATCGCTTACCTTGCTCGCTTGCTGAAGGCTTCTCCTGGTGATCACCAGATTTCTTCTGAACACAAGTAGTTCCTTCGGAATATCCTGGAAAGGTTCTGCGGGGAATCTCGAACGGCGCGCGCGCACGGCACTGGGCGCGGAGACACGCACTATCTCAATGATATACGGAGCGAGACTTGTTTGATTGCTTCATCTTTATTTGTAATTCATGTAAGTGTATATATTTATAGGTACGGATATTCTTGTATTTATTTGTATTATATATGTATTATATGTTTATTAATTTATTTTATTTACGTAGCATCTTTATATGTATTTGTTTAATTTACCAATAATTAATTTGTATAATAAAATTTATTTACACCCACATGAACTCTCTGCTCAACCCTAAGGTTTGACTGTCAGACAATGCTTTTAGCATTAAGTCCACCTTTTGTACTGTACTTTTGTATGTGTGTACAATAAAGTTTAAATAAATAAATAAATTGTGATAATCGGCGATGCTTCCGGGAAGGGCAAGTAGACTCCATCTCGCTCCCTCATTTGCCCGCTAAAAGGGACAGCGATATCAAGTTGCCTTGTCACCGAATTGGAGAAGAAAAAAAAGAAATTATATAAAAATTGGAGGCTGAAGGCCTCAACATAGCTCCCCGCCTTGAAAGGTCCAGAGCTTTCAAATTAAAATATAGACAAGAAGCTAGGTGGATAGATCAAGATAAGATAAGATAGATTAAGCTAGGAGGATAGATTAGAGGTAATAGCGGTCTGAGAATATCAGCGAATCGATATCTACGGTAGAAATTATGATTAAATAAGCGGTTTAATTAAATTGCGGTTTGATTAAATTGCGGTTTGATTAAATTGCGGTTTGATTAAGTTGCGGTTTGATTATTGGGTAGGCAAAGGATACAGCTTTGTGACAGGACGCTTATATGTGCCTGACACAGTCTTGACTAAAGCCACGCGAATTATACCATCCGATCCAGGAAACACCTCCTTTATGACACCTAATGGCCAAGTCAAGGGCGGTACGTTATCTTGACCCAAGAGAACGACAGTGCCTATCTCTATGGGATGATCGTGAGTGCACCATTTCTGACGGACTTGCAGCGTATGCAGGTATTCAATACGCCATTTTTTCCAATATGATAACACGAGTTGTGGTGGCCGAGTGGTAGGGCGCCCGCCTGTGGATATAAAATCCCAGGTTCGAATCCTGCCCGGGCTACATGAGTTTGTATACCAATCTGACTCATGTTAGTTTTCATCGACCACCACTTGCTTCCGGTGAAGGAAAACATCGTGAGGAAACCTGCACTCTGGTTGATGATTATCAGCTAGTGTGTAAAATGGAGAAGGCAATGGCAAACCACTCCATTAAAATTGCCAAGAGAGTCGTTGTGTGTGTATCATTTCATATAATGACCACGACCCTCAGTCATGAGGAAATACGACTAAAGAGAGAACACGAGTTGATCCAAAAGTTTTTTACGCTTTGTCAAATTCATACTTTCCTCTGTCAATTCAGAAGAAGGTAAATAAGTAATGAGACTGGACATTAAAAAATGAGCCGGCGTGAGAACGTCAGGATGCGGATCAGATGATAAAACACTAAGAGGCCGTGAGTTCAAAAGACATTCTATCTGTACGAGGACAGTTAAGAGCTCCTCATAAGTGAGAAGCTGCTTTCCTATCACTCGGTACAAGTGCGCTTTGATACCTTTGATGTTGGACTCCCAAATTCCTCCGAAGTGCGGAGCTCGGGGCGGTAACGTCTTCCACTCAATTCGACATTTCAGAAGTTCTTCTTTAATGTCGGTCTGAATGCGCGAGTTTAATAAAAAAGAGTAGATTTCGTTCAGCCGGGCCTTAGCACCAACGAAATTGGTCCCGTTGTCCGAGTACATGACAGACACTGGACCACGGCGGGACATAAATCTCTTTAAAGCTGCAAGAAAAGCTTCGGATGTGAGATCCGAAACTAATTCTATATGAATAGCCTTAGTGACTAGACATATGAACAAGCAAATGTAGACCTTCAGCGAGCGTTGGCCTCGGCGACGCATAGGTATGTATGCAATAGGACCCGCTAAATCAACCCCAGTGTGTACAAAGGCTTTAGCGTCACGCACGCGATACTCAGGCAGATCAGCCATTCTGGGTGTCGGGTGAGTAGGCTTAATACGAAAGCAAGTATTACATTTGCGACAACGCGAGCGAATGACTGTCCTACCATCCAATATCCAAAATCGCTGCCTTATGATGGACATTAATAGCCCAGGACCGGTATGGCAATAAGTGTTATGGTAATGATCGATAATTAAATCAACTATGCGGGCGCGTTTAGGTAACAAAGCAGGATGCTTCGCTTCGTAGGGTAGGTCCGATTTGGAAAGTCGGCCTCCGATGCGCAAGATTCCGTGATCGTCAACAAATATGGACAAACTGCGCAACCTTTTAGATGGAAGTTTGCCAGCTTTAATTAAATCTAATTCCGTAGAAAAATGAATGTTTTGAACGATTCTGATAATGAAATTTTCAGCGGTTTGAATATTTTCAACAGCGTTACGACCACTCAATCTTTTTGTGAATTTGAGAATATATAGAAATACGTGTAATAATTTGTTCCATGAACACACGCGGCTGACTAAGGTGTCCATAATATGTGGTTCCGCACGGGAAGCCTCAACAACAAAGGTTTTAGATTTCAGTTCCGGTAATGTCTCACATTCCGTCGGAACAAATTTCAATGGCCATTCATTTATAGGCTGACGAAGCCAGGACGGGCCGTTATAATATAAGGAATGTACAATTAACTCTGAAGGCAGCATGCCACGTGAAAGACAATCGCTAGGATTCTCTTTCCCTGATACGTGATTAAAACAAGCGGCAGGTAAATTTTCCTGAATTTTTGCAATACGGTTGCTAACAAATATAGACCACCTATGAGGGGCAGAATGGATCCACGAGAGCGCAATAGTGGAATCCGAAAACGCATAAGTACCGGCAATCGGAATGCGGGCAGAAAGCTTCTCTCTGACAACCTTAACAAGCTTAGACAGCAACAAAGCAGCAACGAGTTCTAATCGAGCTAGTGTTGTTACTTTAGCGGGGAAACCTTGGATTTCGCACAAAGAAGGCGGACCGTTATATTACCTTGAGTATCAGAAATGTGTAAATATACACAGCAACCATAACCACTAAAGCTAGCATCACAAAAGGCTACAATGTTTACGACAGATTCTGCAAAAACTCCAACATGACGTGGAATTTTAAGAGCAGATAGTGCGGGAAAATCCCGTGCTAAAGCAGTGAAGCGGTCTATGATTGGCTGCGGAGGTACATCATCCCAATCTATCTTGGCTAACCAAAGTTCTTTAATAAGTATTTTAGCGTACAAAACGACCGGCGCTACAAGGCCAAGTACGTCGAATAAGCGAGCAATTAATGATAAAATGGTGCGTTTTGTACATTTACTGTCCACTGGGCTGGTTGTCAAAGAAAAAGTATCTTCAGCGGGCTCCCAGGTTAAACCAAGGATTTTAAAATTGTTAATATTGTTATCCATACTAGAAAAATTAACTGATAAGCGGTGAGACGCAGGGAGGGTCTCTAACAAAGCGGGTGAATTGCTGGCCCATTTGACAAGGTCGAAGGAACCTAATTTAAATAAATCAATTAAGTTGTGTGACAACTTTATAGCGGTTTGTTCATCAGGAACAGAATAAACATAATCATCCATATAAAACTGGGTTTCTACCAATTTGGATGCGTCCGGAAAGCGGTCGCTATGCTCACACGCCAGATGGCGTAGTGTGCGCATGGCTAAGTAAGGGCTAGACGCCAACCCAAAAGGCACGCGGTTGAAATTAAAGGTGCGAATAGGCTCATTCTTATTGAAGCGGAATAAAATTCGCAAGTATTCGCGGTGATGCGGATTAACACCGATTCTTAAAAACATCTGTTTAATATCTGCGGTCATAGCTATGGGAAACGTACGAAAATCAAGTAATAACAAAAATAAGTCGGCCTGTAAATTCGGCCCGACATGTAAAATGTCATTGAGTGACAACCCTGAGTGCGTCTTAGCGCTGGCGTCCAAAACCACACGAATACTATCTTTGTCTGGCCTAATGACCGCGTGGTGTGGTATGTAATAGCCCTGTTCTGTTAATTCAGAATCAGTTACTTCCGATAAATAACCCTGAGATATATAGTCGGT
Source organism: Ephestia elutella (assembly GCA_018467065.1). Lineage (NCBI taxonomy): Eukaryota > Metazoa > Arthropoda > Insecta > Lepidoptera > Pyralidae > Ephestia > Ephestia elutella. The sequence continues at coordinate 12,776,739 of CM031594.1, read as the reverse complement.
GATGGTTTTATTATAATTTTCGCGTAGGGTTGGTACGTGCGCAAATTTACGCTCGAGGGCCAACAGGCGGCGGTGGGCGACTGCACGAGAATTGCCCAACTCAGAGGGGTTCCGCGAAAAAGGTAGGTCAACAAAATACCTACTGTCCTTAAACGTGACGGAAGAACAAAAAATGTCTTCGCACTCTTTTTCGGATGGACTAATAAGCCGTGAAAATGGTACTTCCTCCAATTCAAAGAACTTCTGTAAACCCGACTCAATGTCAGTATTAGTCAGCGCGGTAAACGAGGAAGATTGAGAAAACGAGTCACAATGACCTGCTGCACCTCCCATCAGTACGTACCCGAAGCTAGTCAAGACAGCTGGGGGGGCGCGACCGCCCGACTCAATCATATTACCTAAATAAATATATGGAAAAAGTTGCGCGCCGAGAATAATGTCAATATTTCCCGGCACATTCCAAGTTAAATCGGCTAGTGGTAATTTATTTATATATGACATGTCGTCATTTAATTCAATATAATTCGCGGGTAGCTTACCTGTGATGCAATCTACCACTAACGCATGAATATAATATTTATCTTCGGGATTAACGCGCGATTCTATTTTTATATGTATATAGCCATGCACTGACTGCGTGGACATTCCAACACCCTGTAGCGAGGAGTTATGTAGCTTAACTATAGGTAAGTTTAAACGCTTACAACAATTCAAAGTTATTAAATTATTCTGAGACGCACTATCTATCAAACACCTGACCACAATTTTGTCATGACCATTGTTGTGAGTCGCATACACTTGAGCCGTAGATAATAAAACATAATTTGAATTTCGCATTCCTGTGTTTAACGTCACAGAAGTTGTATTTTCTACTGGCGGCGAGGGCTGGGTGCGCGCAGACTGCGTGGCGTCTGCTAGATAACAAACCGGTTTGCTGTCGCCTGGAGCTGAGTCCGGCTTATTGTTCTCAGAGAAATGCAACAATGAATGGTGCTGTTTTTTACAAAACTTGCATGTCGAACGCGACTTACATTTATTCAATGTGTGGGTTAGGCTTAAGCAGTTAATACAGGCACGCTTTGACTTAATAAAATCGAAACGAATTTGCGGTGTACTCATATTTTTAAATTGCTCACACCTAAACAATGGATGTTTTTCGCCTGTGCATATTGGGCAGGGCGTTTCTATTTCACACCGTGGCGCGCTATTTGATATGAAAGTTTTTGAAGTATTAGTGGAATTTGTCACTCGCGTTTCAAACCGCGAACAATTATTAGTATGTGATCTTTCGCGTGCCTTTATATGATCTTGTATAAAAGATATAAATTCTGTATAAGATGGCAATTCCTTTCCACTAATATGCGTTTCGAATAGCTGGGCTGTTTGAGAGTCAACCTTTCGTAAACCACAATGTAATAAAATAAAATCCAATAATTTAGGTATCTTTAGCTGCTTGAGCGCTGCAATAGACGCCGAATATTTTTCAATAAAAGTGTTTAAGCTAGCGGTATTATTGACACAATTTTTAATGTCCAAAATGTTGTTTAAATAATGAATACCTAAAGTGCGATTATCTTGGTACTTCTTAACGAGAGAATCCCAAATTGTATTATAAGTTTCTCCCGTGGGAACAATACCTGCAGTTAATTTTAAAGCACTGTGGGTAAGTTTGCCCATGAGATATTGGACACGCTGCGAGTCAGTCAGATCAGCGTTTTCGTGAATATTACTACGAAATATTTCGTAAAATATCGGCCAATTTTCAATTTTACCATCAAAGGAAGGTATCTGGATAGGTGGTAATTTTATAGGAGCCTTTCTTAAGTGACACGCCAACGTTAGTCTTATCTCTGGCTAAAATTAGATTACGTTTGTATTTAATCGCTGAATATAATTCTTCGAACGAGTTTAAAGCCGCGTAATCAGGTGGGGTTTCTTTCAGTTCAAAGTTCAACTCATTAATATGTTCTATGATTACTTCAAATTTGTCATAAAGTTCGCTGATAGTCTCAGATTGGGCTAGAAATGGCTCATTCGAACGATAATCGTAATTGGAAATGCCTTTGCTTATATCGTATAAACGATTAATTCGTTCATAAATAGCTTCTTTTTTGGCAATGAGTTGTTTTAATTTGGCTTCGAGTTTGTTAGAAGCCATTATTGGAAATTACTATAAAGAAAGTATATGGAAGGTGAATTAGCAAAAAATGCAATTAACAAGATGGCGGTTCGTAGCACTAGCGCCGAAGCGAAAGTACATAATATTAAAAGCTGGACAAATCCGGCTCGAAGGACCAAATTATGGAGTGGCAATCGTATAAATAGATTGACTCCCTTTTTATGCGGGATGTAGGACAGGACCTGAAGATATACCTAGGCTCGGAGGAGACCTCGGTTAAACGGCCTATATGTGTATATATGAAAGGGAAAAGTTTCAACAATTCGGCAATTCGACAGGGGGCTCGATAATCGCTTACCTTGCTCGCTTGCTGAAGGCTTCTCCTGGTGATCACCAGATTTCTTCTGAACACAAGTAGTTCCTTCGGAATATCCTGGAAAGGTTCTGCGGGGAATCTCGAACGGCGCGCGCGCACGGCACTGGGCGCGGAGACACGCACTATCTCAATGATATACGGAGCGAGACTAAATTGTGATAATCGGCGATGCTTCCGGGAAGGGCAAGTAGACTTCATCTCGCTCCCTCATTTGCCCGCTAAAAGGGACAGCGATATCAAGTTGCCTTGTCACCGAATTGGAGAAGAAAAAAAAAGAAATTATATAAAAATTGGAGGCTGAAGGCCTCAACAGTTGTTGTTTTCATTTTGATTTTAAGAGTTGCCCGCTTCTTCAAAAATTACCCTAAGTTCAGTATGGAAAATTAAAAATATTATGCCTTCTAATGCTTGATGACGAAAATAAGATTATCAACTTGCATGAGGCCCCAATTATGTCGAAAATTGGTAACAGTTGTGCCACGGAAACTTATTTTTTACCCGTGACACTACCGGTAGTGTCGTGGTAAAATAAAATTTCCCATGACACTACCGGTAGTGCCAAGCAGTAGTGTCTAAGGTAAGAAACGTGATTATGCTGGTTTAAATGATATTGTTACATTTAAATTGTCAAAGTGCTGAGGAATAAATAAAAAATACACATCAAGTATATTTTGACCCTTAATTTAGGACTAAAACCCTCTATTTGATAACACTGATCAAGTGTCAAATAAAAAAATTCCTACATATCAAATTAACACACGAAATATTATTTACTTTTGTTTGGAGTAAGCCACAAGTTGGAAACCCTGCTCGTGATAGGCCAAAAATGACAGACAATAACATTTTTTTTTTAATTTATTTGGTCTCTGGTTTTTAGAACACTGGCTGTATTATTGCATGGAAAAAATAAAACTTCGATGAAGTTCTTATTTTTTCCTTGGAATCGAGGTAAGTTTCAGTTATTCTTTACAATATTCCATGGAAGTAATAAGTACTTTGTACAACAAAGTACTTACTACTTCCATGCAATATTCTGTGGAATAAATTTCTAGAACATAGACATAGGAAAAAAATCAATTAAACATTTTTTTTCTAGCTCTATGGTCTAAAATTCTAGTAACCAATCTTAATGGGTATGGTATGTTTCATCTCATAAATGTTGACTTCAAGAGTATAAAAGCTCAAGCTTCAGCGATCACCGAATACAACCGGCTTAGGCGTAAATACCGCGCCGATCTTACAGAAATTAAACGGTCAATGGGCAATACGAAAAATTGTTGCTTACTGTACAAGAATCAGAACCGGAAAAAAAGAAAAGAAGATTTGTAATAATAATAAAACTACTCCTAAAAAGAAAAAAACTGTGTTAAATACGAAAATGTAATAAAATAAATCAATATGTCCACGTTTCTACAAAAAGAAGTGAAATCCCACCAAAAACATTCTGTAAAAAACTAGCCAAGTCTCGATGGAGCTGTTTTTTTATCTCTAAAAAGTAATGAAATCTAGACAAAGTCGTTCCAAGTCTAAGGTTCCTTGCTGCGATTTCTTTATTATTATATTTAATGTTGTGTGACTTGGCCGTTGAACATTCTTTATACATTAGTGGCTTTATCAAGCCTACAATTGACTGGTTATTGAATCAACGTTTTCCAAGTGGCAATTTTCCATCGTCAATGGGTAGCGGTTCTGGCGACAGATTAGTGCAATGGTGTCATGGAGCACCTGGTTTTACAGTACCCTTGTGTACCCCTCAACGGCCAAGTCACACAACATTAAATATAGTAATAAAGAAATCGCAGTAAGGAACCTTAGACTTGGAACGACTTTGTCTAGATTTCATTACTTTTTAGAGATAAAAAAACAGCTCCATCGAGACTTGGGTAGTTTTTTACAGAATGTTTTTGGTGGGATCAATTTTACTACTAATAAAATTCGAAATGCTCACCAAAACGGATAAATGATCACCAAATGGTGTTTCCTAAAATATTATAAAAATGATAATTTATATTTTTATTCAATGCCTTAAAAATATATGAATAACCTTTTAATTGCATTTCTAAACAGATATGTCATATTGTCACCAAATAGATAATACCAATATTTTTTGATTCGAGTTTTATTTTGGTAATTTTTGCTGATGTAAAAAGGCTGACGATCGATCGAATATTTTTTTAAATAGCAAATTTTATAATGCAGTTCTCAAACATATGTCACTTCTTTATTGTTAAATGAAATTAGTTAAAATATGATAACATAGGAAATCAGGGGGCACGGCATGGCAGTGCCCCCGCCAAGTCGAGCGCGAAGCAAACACTGCCGTACCATCCTTTACTGGAACCATTTCGCCGCATTTTCAGGCCCCTATTTGAGAACCTCTGGATAAAACCAGAACGAAGAAATTTTCGTCATCCAGTAAGCTATAATCACATACTTAAAATCCAAAATTTCAAGTCTGTAGGTCATTTAGTTTCGAAGTTAAGTGAAAGCAAAGTTTCGCATTTTCGACACTCACTCACTCACTCATGATCATCAAAATAGAACTAGTACTTCCCATAAACTCAGAGAGCTGAAATTTGGTACAGAGTTAGGTTTTAATGGCCACATAAAGGGAAAACTATAAAACTAGGATAATCGAAGATCTGGAGTACCTGGTGACCCTGATTAGAAAACACAAGAGCCCAACCAAACTATTAGAGATCGACATACCGCCTTTACAAAAAATATTCAACTTGGTGGGCCGCTTCATTTGATGTCAAAAATCGAAGGTCTGAAGTATCTCATAAAGAACCCTCAGCTGGTCTCAGCTGTATTAGAGATTACCATATCTCTATGGCAACGCCCCTTTCTATTGCTACATAAAAAAATCGACTCGTCTTTGCAAAAGTCCAGCGTAGAGGGACACATCTTCTTATTATATCTAGCCTATAGCGTCCCACTTTTGTGCGAATGTCTCCCCTTCTGCTTAATCATAATAAAAGAGAAATTACATTTTTATTAGTTTTATAACTACCATAATGATTACATTTTTGTTTTTAGTGCTTCTTCATCTAAGTATTAGTTTTAGTGCTTCTTCATCGGATTTCTGTCCTGGGCAATGCACTTTGCTTCCGACCAGGAGAGAACGACTGCCTTTCCGCTGCAACGGTACGCCGCCACCAGGTTTGCTTGGGTCGACCAACTTTTTTCTTGTCCTGTGGTATCCACTCGAGAGCTTGCCTAGTATATGGGTATCTTCGAAGCGTGTGGCCGATCTACAGCGTTGCACATTTCCCAGAGCTCACGCTTGGAGATGATCTCTGGCCAGAAAATGCCAAGTATTTGCCATATTCATCGGGATATTGTACCAAGCTGTATTTCGATTGTACTTAAAAGACAAATTTTTCGTTGTTGTTTTCATTTTGATTTTAAGAGTTGCCCGCTTCTTCAAAAATTACCCTAAGTTCAGTATGGAAAATTAAAAATATTATGCCTTCTAATGCTTGATGACGAAAATAAGATTATCAACTTGCATGAGGCCCCAATTATGTCGAAAATTGGTAACAGTTGTGCCACGGAAACTTATTTTTTACCCGTGACACTACCGGTAGTGTCGTGGTAAAATAAAATTTCCCATGACACTACCGGTAGTGCCAAGCAGTAGTGTCTAAGGTAAGAAACGTGATTATGCTGGTTTAAATGATATTGTTACATTTAAATTGTCAAAGTGCTGAGGAATAAATAAAAAATACTCATCAAGTATATTTTGACCCTTAATTTAGGACTAAAACCCTCTATTTGATAACACTGATCAAGTGTCAAATAAAAAAATTCCTACATATCAAATTAACACACGAAATATTATTTACTTTTGTTTGGAGTAAGCCACAAGTTGGAAACCCTGCTCGTGATAGGCCAAAAATGACAGACAATAACATTTTTTTTTTAATTTATTTGGTCTCTGGTTTTTAGAACACTGGCTGTATTATTGCATGGAAAAAATAAAACTTCGATGAAGTTCTTATTTTTTCCTTGGAATCGAGGTAAGTTTCAGTTATTCTTTACAATATTCCATGGAAGTAATAAGTACTTTGTACAACAAAGTACTTACTACTTCCATGCAATATTCTGTGGAATAAATTTCTAGAACATAGACATAGGAAAAAAATCAATTAAACATTTTTTTTCTAGCTCTATGGTCTAAAATTCTAGTTACCAATCTTTGTTTATTGTTTATTGTTTATTGTTTATTTATTTAAGGTACACCAACAAGTTACATGTTCACATTATCTTATACATTCAATTAGGTACATAATCTAGCATGCAACTCAATTACAGGTGAACACAACGTTTTCATAACACATTCACAAACAGGATTAAAACATTGAGAATACGGTATCACTACAAGTATAGTGTTATGTTATCTGTGGTATTACAATATAATATAATGTTCGCATAACAACGCAGAATATATCTACCTAGTACAATGCTATGTAAATGACAATATTGTATGTTTAAATTTGGAGAGAGAATCGTGGTGAATATCTAAGTCACCCTTTTCATTAACCTTGTTATAACTAGTAAGCATTCTTGGTAAAGGCGCGTGTCTACCGAGATTAGTTCGAGATTGAGGAATAATAAACGTCCTGAATGGTCTTCTTCGGGAATTAAGCCTAGGAACAGTGTATTTAAGGTTATCAAAAATATCTTGACAGTCAATTAGGCCACGAGCTAATTTGTACAAGAATACCAAATCTATCATTTGGCGGCGTTTTTCAAGAGATATGAGCTCAAATTTTGACAAACGGTCACTATAATCGTTTCTGTAACTAAAGTTAGGGATTTTGAATGCTAGCTGTCGTGTGAAAGCTCTCTGGACACGCTCAATATTATCGATATGCTTTTTATAGGACGGATTCCATACTACGCTTGCGAATTCCAGATGACTACGAACCAATGCATTATAAAGGACAATACGAGTTTTGATGTTCTTAAAGTCTGTAGTATTGCGCTTGATGAATCCGAGCATCTGAAATGCTTTAGTAACAATAGCATCGCAATGAGGGACAAAACTCAGCTTACTGTCCAGGGTCACACCCAAGTCACGAATCTGCTCCACCTCCTCTAGCATAACATTGTTAACTGTATACGAGGATCTTATCTTATTTTTATTTCTTGTGAACTTAATATGAAAACATTTACTTGGATTGATAATCATGCCATTTTTAATGCACCAGTCACAAACACGATCCATATCATCCTGCAATTCCCATATATCATGTGTAGTAGATATTGTTTTATATACTTTCATATCGTCTGCAAATAAGGAGTATTTACTATATTTTATACAGTCAACAATGTTATTTATAAACACCAAAAACAAAATCGGACCCAAATGCGAACCCTGGGGCACCCCTGATGTTGCGACATACGGCTTTGATGAGTAACCATTTGTTACCACTGTCAACATCCTAGACCGCAAGTATGATGCCAACCACTCATGCAGCGTGCCACATATACCAAAGCCTAACATTTTCTTTAGAAGAAGCGAGTGACTGACCTTATCAAAGGCGCTACTAAAGTCTGTGTATATGGCGTCTACCTGAGTTCTCCTATCCACTTTCTCAGCTAAATACGATACATACGCCACCAAGTTTGTAGCAACTGATTTCCCATGACGGAATCCGTGTTGCATTGGGTTGAGGTGGGGCGAAATATGACGCGTCAATATATCACAAACCAGAGATTCAAAAAGCTTTGAAAACGTGCTCAGTATTGATATGGGTCTGTAATTTTTTACGTTATCCTTGTCACCCTTTTTATGAACTGGAACAATCCTAGCTTCCTTCCATTTTGAAGGAAACACGCCAGTTGAAAGGGAGTGATTAAAAATAATGAACAATGGATAGGAAAGCTCAGTTGCACATATTTTTATAAATGCGGGTGGCAATCCATCGGGGCCAGATCCTTTTGTGGAATCAAGTCTCTTTAAGGCTTTGAGTATTGTTTTTTCCGATAGACTAATTTTATTTAAGAGTGAGTCAGACATCACACGACTAGTTTCATTATTGATTATTGGAGAGTTTTGCACAGGTTGATCAGCTTGTACAGAGAAGGTGGACGAAAAGTGATTAGCAAACATATTTGCCATATCATTTCCCGTATGACTGATAGTATCGTCGTATTTCATAGTGGATGGTAAACTATTTAGGTTTTTACGTCTGTCATTTAAAAACTTCCAAAATTTTTTGGGGTTACTTTGTAACGCGTCCTCAGTTTTTTTAATATAATTTGAATAGCATTCACGTGAAAGATGATTGCAACGATCTCGAAGGATTTTGAATTCTATTTCGTCACGAGGGTTTTTGAATTTATGATATCTACATCTTGATTTGTCTTTTTCCGCAAAAAGTCGTATAAGAGCGTTATTATACCACGGAGGATATTTAGGTGATCTAGGCCTGTGTTTAGGAACATGAATCTTAATGGGTATGGTATGTTTCATCTCATAAATGTTGACTTCAAGAGTATAAAAGCTCAAGCTTCAGCGATCACCGAATACAACCGGCTTAGGCGTAAATACCGCGCCGATCTTACAGAAATTAAACGGTCAATGGGCAATACGAAAAATTGTTGCTTACTGTACAAGAATCAGAACCGGAAAAAAAGAAAAGAAGATTTGTAATAATAATAAAACTACTCCTAAAAAGAAAAAAACTGTGTTAAATACGAAAATGTAATAAAATAAATCAATATGTCCACGTTTCTACAAAAAGAAGTGAAATCCCACCAAAAACATTCTGTAAAAAACTAGCCAAGTTTCGATGGAGCTGTTTTTTTATCTCTAAAAAGTAATGAAATCTAGACAAAGTCGTTCCAAGTCTAAGGTTCCTTACTGCGATTTCTTTATTATTATATTTAATGTTGTGTGACTTGGCCGTTGAACATTCTTTATACATTAGTGGCTTTATCAAGCCTACAATTGACTGGTTATTGAATCAACGTTTTCCAAGTGGCAATTTTCCATCGTCAATGGGTAGCGGTTCTGGCGACAGATTAGTGCAATGGTGTCATGGAGCACCTGGTTTTACAGTACCCTTGTGTACCCCTCAACGGCCAAGTCACACAACATTAAATATAGTAATAAAGAAATCGCAGTAAGGAACCTTAGACTTGGAACGACTTTGTCTAGATTTCATTACTTTTTAGAGATAAAAAAACAGCTCCATCGAGACTTGGGTAGTTTTTTACAGAATGTTTTTGGTGGGATATATATTTCACTGTCAATTTTACTGGGAAATAAAAAATCAAAGGTAATATGAAAATATTCGTTTTATTTTAATGGTACTAAACGACGGCGGATCCAGGGGGGGGGGCACAAGAACCATGGCAGATTATGCATGTGTTTGCAACAAATCAATGGGCAGAAAAATCTGTTCTTTCTTAATTTGATATGCACTGTGGGAATTTTCTCTTCACAATAGGTACACAAAAAACAGTCTGGGGGGAGGCGTTTCTATCTTTTCTTAATTTGATATGCACTGTCATGGAATCTCCCTCCACAGTAGTTACACAAAGAGAATAAGGTTGTGCCCACTTTTACTAAACTGTGTCTATAAGCGTTCTTGAATATTACTTGAAAGATATTTTACTCTTAAGGTATTCTATTAGATATCTAATAGTCCGTTTTTAGACGCGATTGTGTTACTTGGGCAGGTGGCAGGGACGACTGAGAGAAGCGCGGGGTTGCGACCGGCGTCGGCGGCCTATGTGTCGCTAGCCGGTGGCGGCTGTGCGGGTTGCGGGGTGAAGGAATAAAGGAAAGCAGTTGTAATATTAGTCTTACATTAAAGTAATCTGGGTTCAGTTTATTACTTTTGAATGACAGTCAATCTAATTTGTAGTATGGTTTTAGGTAATAATATTAAAATTTATGTATGACATTATTTGGTGATCATTTATCCATTTTAGGAAGCAAAAAGAATATTTGAACAATGCATGCAATTATTCTGATGTCTGTTTATTTATTTTGGACCATAATGTATTATATTTTAGGACCCTCTTTATAAAGGCATTTTATTTTTTTGGAGTCATTTAATTTATTTGGTACTTAGGCTTAGGGTTCAAAAATATTTCTGGTGAGCGTTTAAATTATACCCTTTATAAAACTATCGATAAGTATGTAAGTCATCAATAGTTTTAATATTTAGATTTTTTGGGTATCAAATCAATACCTACCAATTTTTTTATAACATACTAGGGCGGCAATCGAGCAAGCGGGTCACCGGATGGGGATGGACCGACCCAAATAAAAAAAAAATAGATTTAGATGAATTCATAGGTGGCGCTTAGTAAAAGGCGAGACCATTTAAAAAGCAAAAATGCACGGTATTGGCATTTAAAAAAAAAACTAATAAATAAACATCTAAGGTACAGTCATTATTACGGCTTTCAATAAAACGCCATCTGTTGAGACTTTTTTGTACTGATTTTTTTTTCTTAATTTAGCTGTCAGAAAAATCGCTTTTAATAGTACTAGAATGCGTTTCGTCAAATAGTTCCTCTGGCGGCATGTTGTATTCAATACTAATTACTATCGATTATTGATGTTTTCTAATCAATATTATTGAATTTCTATAAGCTATCGATAGTGCAATAGTATCGATAGTTTGTTGAAATATAAGTGTCAATACTATCGATAGTTTTGGTTCGTTGGTATTGCAAACACATTGCAAACTATTGGCTATCGATTCGATAGTGTGACTATTTTTCAAGGTTACATTACTATCGATAGTCAACACTATTGCCTGCAACCCTAATGTATTGTACCTAAATAATAATATGTAGGTAGGAAGGTAGGTAGAGATTGTCTAAACTGAAATGATGCGCCCCACTACTTTTTTTTCCACATTTTGTGCTTGTGTACGTTCATGCGGAGGTGGGGTGGGGCGCGTCTTTCAGCTTAGAAAATGTCTAACCTTTTTTCAACCGACTTCCCAAAAATTCCCAAAAATGTTTCGATGTATGCATCGAGATAGATGTATGTATGTTTTTTTTTATGTATGTTCGCCGATTTCTCCGCCTTCAGTGGACTGATTTCCGAAATTGTTTTTTTATTCGCAATGGTATATACCCAAGTTGGTCCCAATTTAACCACGTCAGAATCTGTTCGGTAATTTAAAAGATACCTAACAAAATATAAAAATACCAACATTGCATTATAGAGCAAAAGCCCGCGATAGCATGCCCTTCCTTATTTTATTAAAACTAAAGATTTTCTGTGTATGTTCCCAACATAGAAATAGCGAGTCAGTCATTTGCTCGTCCCACTAAAATCTCGGACCTGGGACGAGTCATCGATTTCAAATTTGTTAAGGGGCAGAAAGCTTGAATAAGAAAGTCAGATTTCACCCCCGACCCCCCTGTAAACTACAAGGGCGCCCCCTCAGAGGAACTAAATAGTAAAATTAACTCCATCTATCTCATAATCTCTAAACCATCTGACAAACTGTTTTTTTTATTTCAACCTTGTTCAACAAAATTGTTCTTGAAATACTTACTTATTTGAAAATGAAAATCAAGAAAACTCAAATTAATGAATGCAAAATTAAGGAAAAGTAAACAAAAAATGTGTTTATGTCAGTGTTTTCGTAAAGCCACTTACATAGTGTATAGTACGTTGAAATATGTAATGTAACATTTCGACAGTGACGACACATTAGCGGTTGGCCTTACGGCAAGATGTTGAAGTGAAATTTGGAGAGTGCTAAGTTCGAATCCTTGCTGTTATTTGGGAATTCGGTTTTTTTTTTCAAACATAATTTTATGGTGAAAGTGAGTTTGTTTTTTTGTTACCTCTTCACGTTTTATGTACCTACTGAACCAATCTTCCTGAAATTTCAAATACACATAGCTAGTTAGAAGGACGGAGAAGGACATACATAAACCGGTACAAATTGAAATGAGATAAAAATTAGTTCAAAAACTAAAACCCAACTACTGCACCCTAAAAAGCACGAAACAAGGAAAGCCGTGGTCGTATGTTATTGTTTTAGGTATTATTAGGATAGAAAACATACGACCACGGCTTTCCTTGTTTCGTGCTTTTTAGGTGCAGTAGTTGGGTTTTAGTTTTTGAACTAATTTTTATTTAAATTATTTTGGTGATACTATTTCGTGATCAAGTATAGGGCAGATCATATTTTTTTACAAAAAAGAATCCTATTACTACTTATTAAACAAGCAAAACCGCAAGCAAAAGCTAATAATATATATATTTTTGAAATGTGCTAACTAAGCCCTTTCATTTGATACCACACACGGCATAATTAAAAAATATTTATTTTTTAGTTTATAACTTTATGCCCCCTAGAGGGCGCTGTTTCATATTTTAGATGACGTCACATAGCCTATAACCAGCGGACAACCAAGACGCTTCTAACGACACCTCATTTGTCCAATTCTGATAAGTAGTTTATTAGTTATGAGGGAACAGATGAACATACATACATACTTACATACATACATACCGGTCAAAATCATAACCCTCCTTTTCGCTTCACCGTAGTCGGGTAAAAAAGAGGCGCCCTCTTGTCTGTCGGCTTTCTTATCGCAGTATAATTAGAACTTCAGAGAAAAATTCGCAGTTTCGATTCCCAGTACAATTTTTTTTTACTTTGTTTTTTATTTTTTATTTGGTAATTATTTTTATTAATAATATTGTTGACCATTAATGAGTGTATTAAAAATGCATTTATTCAAGAATAAGCAAGTCTGTTTTTCGTGATTCACGTCGCAAAGCAGCATCGTGCTGTTTTGACGACTTTTTCAGAGCGCCATCTAGTTCTTGATTTGTATAACAACCCCCATGTTAATATATTTTACGTAAGTAAATTTGCGGAGCAATTTGACATGCGTCTGCCTTGTCTAAATGCCACCGGCAGTCTGAGGACAGAGAGGTAAGACGAGTTGCCATATGAACGACAAGGAAGGTATGATGTTTCCATTAAAAATTGCGATGGACGTAGGTGAATAATGTTATAATTTAAGATTGTGTAGTAATAAATAACTTGTTTTAAGAATTTCTTTAATTAAAAATTCAGTAATCATATGAACTAAATTAATGTGAAATAAAATTTTCAAAATATCATCGTATTACAGAGTTTTTTGGTAATTTAGGTAAAATGTTTAGGATTATTTTTTATCGAGCAAACTTAGTCAAAACATGTTTTCGGTTCTTGTAGTGTGTTACTAATTTTCTAATCTATTATGAGCAAAAATTTCAGAACTGTACAATAAGTGCAAGCAAAGTAATTTGGTAGGCAAAACTCGATATTCTGAGTCTTAATCGTTAACTTGGACCAAGTTTAATTTGCGCTGGGCCGAGTTAGTTACTTACTAATAACGGTGTAGTTTACTTGGACCACATCAAGTTAACTATTTTAAATTTTATAAAAATATAACAGTGAATGCGTTATTGGCCTTACTAGAAATGTATATCTTAGAATATAAGTAACTACCTTTTGCCCGCGTTTTGGCCAGCGTGAATTTCCCACGGGAACAGTGCTTTTTCCCGGGATGAAAGGTACCCTATTTCCTTTTCAGTACTTCTATCTATTTGTATGCAAAATTTCAGGAAGATTGGTTCAGTAGATAAAGCATGAAGAGGTAGCAAACAAATAAACATACAAATAATCTCACTTTCCCATTTATAATATAATATAGTCAGAATTTTGTTACGCTGTGAATTCATGAATAAAGAAAATCTAAATGTAAAATATCTGGTTTGGTACCTACTTTAGTTTATTTGCAGCCCAAGAACCAAAATCAGGGGCATATTATATGGTTACAAATTATCTTTTTAAAAACCATCATTTTACAAACAACGTTTGTAAAACTACACATTTGAAAAACATCTGCTTTGACAAACTCATCCTTTAAAAAAATGATCATTTTACAAACAAAATATTTAACAAAATCTTCAATTGGTAAAACAACGTTAGACAAAATATCATATGGCAAATACATCGTTTGATATATTTACCAAAACTAAAAGTTATGAAGTTTTTAGTACAAAAATAAGGTTTGTCTCCAAGCGATCTGAGCTGTAAGTTATTTACATGATGAACAAAAGATGGTACGTTAAGTTGCGAGGAGCAAAGCGACGTAGCTAGGAAGTAAGTGTAGAAACTCCTTGGTGCTCCTTGGTGCTAGTGTCACCGCAACGTTTGCTTTTAAAAATCAACGTTCAGAACATAATTTTTTTTAGTTTTAAATTTGTTTATTGAGAAGGTAATCATTAAAATATATTACTAAGAACATAAAGTATTGTTTTTAATAAATAGTAAATAAAAGATATTTGTGAAATAAAATAAATATGATAAAATATAGGTATTATTATTGGCAGAAATCAAGTTAGGTTCAAGTATTTTTTTTTTATGACCGACCACCCGGAAAGACTTTGAGGGCGGAAAAGAAGTTAGCTTCAGGTTATTTTTCTTTGTGACCACCCGGAAAGATTTTGAGGGCGGAAAATAAATTAGGTTCAGGTTATTTTTTTATGACCACCCGGAAAGATTTTGAGGGCGGAAAATAATTAGGTTCTGTTTTTTTTTCATGAACTTTTGAGGGAAAGACTTTTAAAAATAATGACTCAAGAGCGTAGCTCAGCAGCAACGTGCATTGCCAAGCTGTATGGCGATGCTTAAGGGCTGACGTCCTTAATTAAAAATTGGCTTAAAGTAGGATTGTAAAATGATGTTATGTTCAAGAAAGTTGTTTGATGAAATAAAACTTTATAAAATAAAAGTTTTATACTCGATACATTTGTAGAGTAAAATACATATTTATAAAATAAATGTTTGTAAAATGAAACGTTTTTAAAATAACGAGTTTGTACAATGAAACATTTTTAAAAGGGATAGTTTTTAAACGATGTTTGTAAAATGATGGTTTGTGAAAGGTTTTTTGGTCAAACATTAGTGAACCATATTATATACATATGTATACTATAGTATGAAACTGTGGTGGTTGAGTGGGACGACACCTAAGGTCGGAAAGGACCCAGGTTTAAATCCTACCTGTGCCACATGAGTTTGCTTAAGGTAGTTTTCATAGACCACCACTTGCTTCCGGTAAAAGATAACATCATCGTGAGGAAACCAGCATACTAGCTGACTATTTGGTTTATAATTTTTTTTCATTACTCATACTCTGAAAGTAAGTCTAAAGTTGCCTGAGGAGCGTGGAGAAAGTAATACTTTTCAGCCCTAGGGAGAATCGTTTTCAACTGACAGCTGTCAAATTGTTTAAAAAAAAACTAGTTCTATTTTCACGTTATTCTATTGAACCATATTCCAACTTCCTATACAGCCATTCAACATATTATGTTAAATTGAAATAACATGAAGGTAAAGAATATATTTTTTTATAATTTTTTATAATATAGATTTTTTCAATGATGGAACCAAATGAAAAGAATCTAATAGCTAAATAGTTGGTCGGCCACAGAAAAAAAAATATGCTGGAAGCTAAAGCCGTAATCCGATCATTTTTTTTTTCAAGTTTAGAGTTTTGTTTATGCTTCCGTATAATTCACTCATCATTTCTTTAGCTAATTCATGTTTTTATTTTTACTTTCCTTGTATTCGTAATGAAAAGCACAGTGTTTACCTCGGGTGAAAGACTTTTTTAATCAATTCTCAGACGCTATTTACTTCAATGGGATTAAAATATCTTGTTTCTATTAAAAATCATTTTCTCGTAATTTATTCGAGATCTTAAAAATGAGTTACCAAATAATGCGTTAAATTACATTTCTAGTAAGGCCAATAAACTATTATATTTTTATAAAATTTAAAATAGTTAACTTGATGTGGTCCAAGTAAACTACACCGTTATTAGTAAGTAACTAACTCGGCCCAGCGCAAATTAAACTTGGTCCAAGTTAACGATTAACAAATTTGAAATCGATGACTCGTCCCAGGTCCGAGATTTTAGTGGGCCGAGCAAATGACTGACTCGAAATAGCGATTAGCGACTATAAAAGTTGGATCATGGTTATTTAGGCAGATTATTTGTAGCCATAACATAGTGGTAACTCAATTTCCTTAGAGTAAAGTTTTTAAAAGATTTTATTCCTAATAATATAAGAAATCATGCCATCCATTGCCAGGCAATTGGTGCAGATATAAACCCCTGCTAGACATTGTAACTTTACTAAATTATAGTTATATTTGTTTTATTATAAAAGCTGAATTTAATATTACTTTGGAAGGCCTCAAGGGTGCTTTTTATACCTATAAAAAATCATCCTTGCTATCCATATTACCCGCATAAGCAACTAAGATCCAAACTTCATACCTTCTTCTTCTTCTCTCAGCCGAAAGACATCCACTGCTGGACAAAGGCCTCCCCCAAACTTCATACCTAGTCGCTAATATTTTTTACCCGTATATACCACGCAGAAAAACATTCACCATTTTTAAAATAAGGAAGGTTTGGTCGTCGCGGGCTCACGGTCTATTTATGTGCCAAAATAATAGACAATTTGACATATTCTGACATTTCAAATCAAACTGACATAAAAAGTTTCGAATTCTTAATTCTTTATTTTCGGACAGCAGTGAAAGAAAAGTTTACGTTTTTATTAAAGAAAATAGGTGTACTCTAAAAATGATAAAAAAAAAACTTTTTTCCAAAAAAATGAACCGACTTCCATCATAAAACTTAAAAACATGAAATAACAATAAAGAAAAATGTATTAGCATGCTACCTACTGAATGAGGTGAAGTCGGTACCAAATTGAATATTAAATAATCTAAATTAACATTAGAATTAGAATCATGTATATATACAAAATGCCTAGCTAAACAATTACATAGTCCTGCACTTGGCACCGACTTCACCTCATTCAGTAGGTAGCATGCTAATACATTTTTCTTTATTGTTATTTCATGTTTTTAAGTTTTATGTTGGAAGTCGGTTCATTTTTTTTGGAAAAAAATTATTTTAGCAAACCATTTTTCACCCATTTGCTGTTATTCGATTGAGCTGAAACGGCGTACTTATGCAAGTCTCATGACAATGCAATACATATTATGGTACCTGTCATTGCGCTGATCTCATGTTGGAGCCGGAGTGATGGAACTCTCTGGTGGAGAATACTAGGACAGTCGAGTTTGGGATCGTTTGTTTTCTCATCATGAGCACTTTCTATTTCTAATTATGATGAAGGTCTGACGATGGACCAGAGGAGTGCCATCGGAACTCCTAGGCGAATTTTAAATTCTTATCACACATTTAATGCCCCAAGACCAGGATGACGATAAAAGCTTGCCCAAGACTAAGATGGCCCAGTGTTGGGCACCTTCAGTAGATTGTGGGAACTGGGAATTTTCAATCTCACGCTTTGATTTATTCATCGATAGGTAAGTAGGTACCTTCGAGCAACAAGGACTTCCGCGCGAAGCCCGGAAAGGAGTCCGTGTTGCTCTGTGGTAACTTAAATATTCAGAGGGTAACATACCTATTAAAATTACAATATGTACACAAAGTAACAATACAATAGCATAATATGTAAAAATTACAATAATGAAGACAAGAATATATCAAAGTTGGGAAAGATTGAAATAAAAAAATAACAACAATAAGCGTAAATAATTATTTTATTGTGGAACCTTGGTCGTCCAAAAAACGCATGGCCGTTCTATACCTAATCTTGTGCGCATGAAAAACAACAGCAATTTGCTACATCTATGCTTAACAATAACTTAACAAGAATAAAGAAAATCTAAGAATTAACAAAACTTAACAATAATTCAAACAATAAGACGATAAATAGATGCAGAGAAACCGGAGATAAGATTCGGTCAGGTTGCTCTGCATCTCACTGTACAATTATATTGTTATACTCTCCCCTGTACCCTACCTCTTTGTTTTTCCCTGTTAGGTAACTAGCTCCGGCATCAGTGGCGTCTGAATTCGGTACGCCATACTCAACTGAATTGGAGACATGTGAAGAGGAGGAAAAGGCGGGACCATCCCTGCGAAGTCGGATGCCTGCATTGTTGCGGGCGCCTCCGGCACCTCAGCGCGTACAGGCTGGGAAGCGGTCACTGTCTCCGGACGAGACGACCGCATTAGGTAAGCCCAAGAGGCGCGCTGCTCGGCCGGCGCAGGTAGCGCAGACTCCGACCCCGACTGCATCCGATTTTGAGACGCCATGCTCTACCGAGCTGGAGTCAAACGAAGAGGAGGAGGCGGTGGGACCAAGCCCGCAGCATAAAGCGTCTGCCCGGGAGCTAATCTCCCGGGCCAATAAGGAGGCCCGAGGTGTTACAGCGGCGGCAGGTGGCCCCGCGAGCAAACTAAATAAATTAGAACATTCCACGATCAACGCCCATCTGGCTACATTACTAGAAATAGTGGGCCACCTGGCACTCAAAGCAGAGGACGGTAAGTCAAAAATTAGACAACCCAGGTCTGAAAAGTCTGCCTTGGACGTAGCCAGGCAGCAGAAGTAACTGCGGGCGGCCCGTGCGGAGAATGAGGCCTAGAGAGCCAGGGCTGAGGCACTAGCGACTGCCCAGAGCGCCGCTGCCCAGGCTGCAGCTGCAGCGGCCGCCGCAGTGCATACGGGAGAGGAGGACGGCTGGACATACGCCGGTAAGGTCAAAAAACAAAGAAAATCAGGCCCCATGGTGGCCATATACCCCACGGGAGAAGTTAAATCGGCCGAAGAAACGAAGCGCGCTCTTAAGACCGCCATTACCCCTCGACCATTTGGAGATAAACGTGGACAAAGGGTAGGCAAGAGTGGCGTAATCGTGCAGACACGGACGGAAGAGGACATGGCAAGGCTAAAGACAGCCATCCCCAATTCACTCAAGATGCCAGCGATTCTGGAAATCGCTGGCCGCTTATTGCTATCAGTAACGTTGAAGGAAAGAACCCCGTCCTGGAGGAGGTGCTGCCGGTCATCCACCGGCAAAATTTCAGAGAGGGCCCTTGAACGCTGGAGGAACTTCCCAAAGGAACACTATACATAAAATGGGATGTCTGCAGGGTCTCCGACTTTACAACGGCAAAATTATGCGAGAAGTGCCAACAATATGGCCACCCGGCGTCAGGATGTCGCGGCGACCTAATGTGCGGCTGTTGTGGCGCCCCCGGCCACGCGCGGGTGGAGTGCGAAAAAAAAGAAATATGTGCGACCTGCAAAAGATTCGGCAGGTCGGAATACAAAGACCACAAAACAGGCGACAGGAACAGCCCAGCCCGCGTCCATACCGAGCGGCGCTTGACGGAGGCAACAGGGGTCCAATATGGATAGGCCCACAACAGTGAACTTACGGGTGGGCCAGGTGAACCTGGCGCGGGGAAGACTTGCCACAGAGGAGTTCTACCAGGCAGCGGAGGAACTGGGTCTGGACGTCGTCCTGGCTCAGGAACATTATCCTACAACCCAGGAGGCAGCGATGAGTGGCTTCCTACAGCGCGGCGACCTGCTGCAAGGGCGGGCGTCTATATCAGGCGTACGAATATCTCTTGTGTTCTCCTGCACCACCTTTCAAATACCCACTGTGTTGTGTTTCATTTGGGGGTGGGTCGGGAGGGCATATACGTGATATCAGCGTACTTTCAGTACAGCGATGATATAGACGTTCACCTTCAGCATTTGGGTAACGTGCTGGATGCCCTCAAAGGAAAGAAGGTGATCATCGGAGTAGACTCCAATGCCCACTCACCAATGCGGTACTGCGAGGAGAGGCAGTACACCGGACGCTGGCCAGACGTCACGCATCGCCGCGAGTCCATGAAGGCGTTTATCCTGGCTAGAGGCCTAGAACTGGCCAATGTGGAAGGAGAACCGCCGACATACATGTCGGATAACGGCGCGTCCAACATTGACCTCACTTTAACAACTAGAGGCATCTCCGTGACGGGATGGCGAGTGCGTGCGGAAGAGATAGAGAGCGACAAGCAGCTCATCACATACGAAGTGGCAAGTGAGGTCGCTCCTCGCGATGAGCCTATAGACGAGCCGTTCAGACTGCGGGATCGCGGGGTAGACTGGGCGTGCTTCGAGAGTGTCTTGCATGGGAGGGTGGGTAACATTAGAAGGAACCGTCCCGCCTCTGAAGTCTGTGCGCAATTTACCGGTCTGGTCTTGGTACCGCACCGCGAAGCAGACTGGGGATCAATAAGAGGAAGAAGAACGTAGTCCACCCTTGGTAGACTCCGTCGCTCAGCCGGCTGCGCACAGAGAACAACCGTCTCCGCACGGTATGGCAGATACTCCGAGGGCGGGAGGCCGCAATAAGGAATCTGCACGGGAACGGTTCCATGCGCATAGGAGTAGGTATAGAACGGCCATGGAGGAAGCGCAACTTTTGTTTTGTAGGAAAGTCGCGGAATCCGGTAACCAGGACACTTGGAGCCGAGCCTATCGGGTTGCGTGCGGGAGGCATCGACCTACCAGTAATGTAGTTAACGGCACAAAGTATGCAGAAGGATATGCTGGGGATGTGGAAGGGGCCATGCGCAGTCTTATGTGTGCCCTGTGTCCGGACGGCGATATGTCTAGGGACGGCGTGTGCGACTAATGGCTGCATTGGCACCTTCAGGAGAAGATGCGCCGCTTCCAACGTATGAGATCATAGAAGATATAGTCAGCGATCTTCCAAACACTGTACTGGGTATCGATGGGATAAGCGCTCGAATAATCCAGCACGTCTGGGCAGCCGCGTCGGTGGAACTCTATGAGGTGTTGCGATGCGTCCAGGAGGGGTGTTTTCCGGACGTTTGAAAGGACGGTAAGTCGCTCAGCCGGCTGCGCGCGGAGAACAACCGTCTCCGTACGGTATGGCAGATACTCCGTAGGGCGGGAGGCCGCAACGAGGAATCTGCCCGGGAGCGGTTCCATGCGCATAGGAGTAGGTATAGGACGGCCATGGAGGAAGCGCAACTTTTGTTTTGCAGGAAAGTCGCGGAATCCGGGAACCAGGACCCTTGGGGACAGGCTTACCGGGTTGCGTGCGGGAGGCATCGACCCCCCAGTAACGTAGTTAACGGCACTAAGTATGCTGAAGGATATGCTGAGGATGTGGAGGGTGCCATGCGCAGTCTTATGTGTGCCCTGTGCCCGGACGACGATATGTCTAAGGACACGGGGTACCATAGGCGTGTGCGACTAATGGCTACGTTCGCACCTTCAGGAGAGGTACGCCGCCTCCGACGTATGAGATCATAGGAGATATAGTCAGGGATCTTCCCAACACTGCACCGGGTATCGATGGGATAAGCGCTCGAATCATCCAGCACGTCTGGTCAGCCGCGTCGGTGGAACTCTGTGAAGTGTTTAGGCGATGCGTCCAGGAGGGCTGTTTTCCGGACGTTTGGAAGGACGGTAAGTTGATTGTCCTGCCGAAAGGCAACGGCAAGCCTCTTACCGACCCGAAGGCGTACCGACCCGTCACGCTGTTGCCGATCTTTGGTAAGATTTTAGAACGCGTAATGATCAGGTGTGCACCGCAAATAACAGTTGGGTTATCGGACTGCCAACACGGCTTCACTCGGGGTCGGTCGACGGTGTCTGCGCTGAAGGTGATCTTTGGTGTAGCTCGGGAGAGTTCGTCGAAGTATGTTCAGGTTATATTTTTAGACATCTCTGGAGCTTTTGACAATGCGTGGTGGCCCATGATACTGCTGAAGGCGAAAAGGGGAGGCTGCCCGCCAAACATCTATAAGATGTTAGTGGACTACTTCACCGGCCGCCGTATCGGTATGTTTGTGGGGGACCGCGCGTTATGGAAGCAGGCAACAATGGGTTGCCCGCAGGGATCGGTGCTGGGGCCTACGCTGTGGAATTTGCTCATGGACGACTTGCTTCGACTGCCGCTCCCCGCTGGGGTGAGGATCGTGGCATACGCCGACGATGTGACCATCCTGATCGAGGCCCAAACCAGGGCGCGCATAGAGACGGCGGCGTCAACAACATTGGAGCTCGTGGGTAAGTGGGGCGAGCGCAACCGTCTGGAATTTTCGCCGGGGAAGTCTGCAACTATGACCATCCGGGGGAAATTTCAGCGGCCTCCCACAATTAGGTTTGGTGGGGCCTCTATCAGGAGCGTCACGTCGACTACGGTTCTGGGAGTGGTGGTGGATTCGAGTCTATCGTTCATCGGCATGCGTTGTCGATAGGGGAGCGTGCGGCAAATTGCTTCGGCAAGATGTCGCGGGTATCGGCAACCTCATGGGGAGTAAGATACAGGGCCCTTCGGGTCCTGTAAAAAGGCACCTACATCGCCACGGTAACGTATGCTGCAGCGAGCTGGTTCCAACGTGTGTCACAGTATGTTGTGCGAAGTGCGCTTCTGCGCACACAGAGATCCGCCTTGGATCCGCCTTGGTCCTTCTGACAAAGGCGTACCGCTCGACGAGCACTGCCGCCCTGCCGGTCCTGGCAGGTGTGCTGCCGGCCGACCTCGAGGTAAGTCGGGCGGGCAGACTAGGTGAGGCGCGCGAGTCCGCGGTTACCAGGGAGGAGTTTCAGCGTGCCAAACTCAGCATTGCTGAGTCCGCGCTATCAGAGTGGCAGGCGCGTTGGGACGCATCGGCAGACGGGAGGGAGTTATATCGGTTTTTCCCGGACGTGTCGGTCCGACTCAAGTCTACTTGGGTCGAGCCGGACTATGAAACTTCGCAGATCTTGACTGGCCACGGGTGCTTTAGGGGGAGGCTTCAACGCATGAAGCTCTCTGAAACGGGCCTCTGCTTCTGCAAAGAAGCAGTTACCGAGGATGCGCATCATGCGTTGTGGGAATGCCCTCTATATGGGGATGCGCGTAGGGTCTTATTAGATAATGTCGAACCACTCGAAGTGGGCCCGGTGTATTACGTTGATCTCGTAGGATCTGAGGCTAACTTCGGGAGGCTGAAGGAGTTCTCGCGGCGGTGGCATAAGATCAGGAGCGGCCTCGAGAGAGGCGAAGCGCCAGATGATGGCGCATCCAGCGATAACTAACAAAAAAAGGTCTTAAGAGGCGTCGGAATGAGCGCGTCAGGAGATGACGCAGGAGAAAGGAAATTTACGAGGAAGAAACATACAAGCGATTCTCAAGGAAAAGGAAGAAGTGTGCGTCAGCAGGCGACGCAGGAGACGCAAGTCAGGCGTCAGTGTACATGTCAACCCCCAAAGTAAGGGGAGCGACAAATTGTATCATTTAATTGATAGTAGAGAAAAGAGGACAATAAAAGAGTTATTTGTAGGGAGTCAAGACAGGTGCGCCGGGGAAGAGCCACAGAGCAAGCCCGGTGCAGACCTCTCCCGAGATTCGGCTCATATAACCGCGAGGTTGGTAGAGCCATGGGTTGGTGGTGGGATATTGTCCTGACGAAAGACGGTTCCTGTCTCCGGACGAATCTACTGCAGTAGGTAAGACCTAGGGGCGAGCTGCTCGACAGGCGCAAGTTGCGCCGACTCCAACTCCGACGGCATCAGAGTTTGGGACACCGTGCTCTGCTGAGCTGGAGTCCAGCGAGGAGAAGGAAACGACGACGGGACCACGCCCGCTGCACAGAGCGTCCGCCCGGGACCTGATCTTCCGGGCCAACAAGGAGGCCCGAGGCGTTACAGCAGTGGCAAGTGGCCCCACCAGTAAGCTGAATAAGGCGGACCAGTCAACTATCTACACCCATCTAGCAACCTTGTTGGAGATAGTGGGCCACCTGGCACTAATTGCAGAAGACGGCAAGTCTCAAATCAGGCAGACCAGGTCCGAGAAGTCAGAATTGGACGTAGCCCGGCAGCAGGAGCAGCTGCGGGCAGCCCGAGAGGGCGAGGGCTGAGGCTCTAGCGGCTGCCCAGAGTGCCGCTGCCCAGGCTGCTGCAGCTGCGGCTGCCACAGCAGTACACACCGGAGAGACGGAGGACGGCTGGACTTACGCCGGTAAGGTTAAAAAGCAGCGAAAATCAGGACCCATGGTGGCAATTTACTCCACCGGCGAAGTCAAATCGGCTGAAGAGACTAAACGCGCCCTTAAGACCGCTATTACCCCCGCCCATTTGAAGATCAATGTTGAAAAAGTGCGCAGAGTAGGCAAGGGTGGCGTCATCATTCAAACACGGACGGAGGAAGATATGGAGAAATTAAAAACAGCGATCCCCAAATCGCTAAAGGCCAGCGATGTTCAGAAACGCCACTGGCCACTGGTAGCGATAAGAAACATCGAAGGGAAAAACGCCAACTTAACATATAGACGAACGACCTCACCCTAACATCTAGAGGCATCCCGGTGACGGGATGGTGAGTGCGTGCGGAAGAAATAGAGAGCGACCACCGGCTCATCACATATAAAGTGGCAAGTGAGGCCGCTCCTCGCGATGAGCCTATAGAGGAGCCGTTCAGACTGCGGGATCGCGGGGTAGACTGGGCGTGCTTCGAGAGTGTCTTACATGGGAGGGTGGGTAATATTAGATGGAACTGTCCCGCTTCTGAAGTCTGTGCACAATTTACCGGTCTAGTCCTGCGCACCGCGAAGCAGACCCTGGGGAGCAATTAGAGGAAGAAGAACGTAGGCCACGCTTGGTGGACTCCGCTGCTCAGCCGGCTGCGCGCGGAGAATAACCGTCTCCGCACGGTATGGCAGATACTCCGTAGGGCGGGAGGCCGCAACGAGGAATCTGCCCGGGAACGGTTCTATGCGCATAGGAGTAGATAAAGGACGGCCATGGAGGAAGCGCAACTTTTGTTTCGTAGGAAAGTCGAGGAATCTGGGAACCAGGACCCTTGGGGACAGGCTTATCGGGTTGCGTGCGGAAGGCATCGACCTCCCAGTAATGTAGTTAACGGCACAAAGTATGCAGAAGGATATGCTGAGGATGTGGAAGGGGCCATGCGCAGTCTTATGTGTGCCCTGTGTCCGGACGGCGATATGTCTAGGGACGGCGTGTGCGACTAATGGCTGCATTGACACCTTCAGGAGAAGATGCGCCGCCTCCAACGTATGAGATCATAGAAGATATAGTCAGCGATCTTCCAAACACTGTACTGGGTATCGATGGGATAAGCGCTCGAATAATCCAGCACGTCTGGGCAGCCGCGTCGGTGGAACTCTATGAGGTGTTGCGATGCGTCCAGGAGGGGTGTTTTCCGGACGTTTGAAAGGACGGTAAGTTGATTGTCCTGGCGAAAGACGGTTCCTGTCTCCGGACGAATCTACTGCAGTAGATAAGCCCTAGAGGCGAGCTGCTCGACAGGCGCAAGTAGCGCCAACTCCAACCCCGACGGTATCAGAGTTTGGGACACCGTGCTCTACTGAGCTAGAGTCCAGCGAGGAGGAGGAGACGACGGGACCACGCCCGCTGCACAGAGCGTCCGCCCGGGATCTGATCTTCCGGGCCAACAAGGAGGCCCGAGGCGTTACAGCAGTGGCAGGTGGCGCCACCAGTAAGCTGAATAAGGCGGACCAGTCAACTATCAACACCCATCTAGCAACCTTGTTGGAGCTAGTGGGCCACCTGGCACTAATTGCAGAAGACGGCAAGTCTCAAATCAGGCAGACCAGGTCCGAGAAGTCAGCATTGGACGTAGCCCGGCAGCAGGAGCAGCTGCGGGCAGCCCGAGAGGGCGAGGGCTGAGGCTCTAGCGGCTGCCCAGAGTGCCGCTGCCCAGGCTGCTGCAGCTGCGGCTGCCACAGCAGTACACACCGGAGAGACGGAGGACGGCTGGACTTACGCCTGTAAGGTTAAAAAGCAGCGAAAATCAGGAAGCATGGTGGCAATTTACTCCACCGGCGAAGTCAAATCGGCTGAAGAGACTAAACGCGCCCTTAAGACCGCCATTACCCAGAGTAGGCAAGGGTGGCGTCATCGTTCAAACACGGACGGAACGGAGGAAGATATGGAGAAATTAAAAACAGCGATCCCCAAATCGCTAAAGGCCAGCGATGTTCAGAAACGCCACTGGCCACTGGTAGCGATAAGAAACATCGAAGGGAAAAACGCCAACTTAACATATAGACGAACGACCTCACCCAAGATGTTGGTGGACTACTTCACCGGCCGCCGTATCGGTATGTTTGTGGGGGACCGCGCGTTATGGAAGCAGGCAACAATGGGTTGCCCGCAGGGATCGGTGCTGGGGCCCACGCTATGGAACCTGCTCATGGACGACTTGCTTCGACTGCCGCTCCCCGCTGTGGTGAGGATCGCGGCATACGCCGACGACGTGACCATTCTGATCAAGGCCCAAACCAGGGCGCGCATAGAGACGGCGGCGTCAACTACATTGGAGCTTGTGGGTAAGTGGAGCGAGCACAACCGTCTGGAATTTTCGCCGGGGAAGTCTGCAACTATGACCATCCGGGGGAAATTCCAGGGCCTCCCACAATTAGGTTTGGTGGAGCCTCTATCAAGAGCGTCACGTCGACTACGGTTCTGGGAGTGGTGGTGGACTCAAGTCTATCGTTCGCGCGGCATGCGTTGTCGATAGGGGAGCGTGCGGCAAATTGCTTCGGCAAGATGTCGCGGGTATCGGCAACCTCATGGGGAGTAAGATACAGGGCCCTTCGGGTCCTGTACAAAGGCACCTACATCGCCACGGTGACGTATGCTGCAGCGAGCTGGTTTCAACGTGTGTCACAGTATGTTGTGCGAAGTGCGCTTCTGCGCACACAGAGATCCGCCTTGGTCCTTCTGACAAAGGCGTACCGTTCGACGAGCACTGCCGCCCTGCCGGTCCTGGCAGGTGTGCTGCCGGCCGACCTCGAGGTAAATCGAGCGGGCAGACTAGGCGCGGAGCTCGGATCCGCGGTTACCAGGGAGCAGCTTCAGCTTGTCAAACTCCGACGGTCCGAATCTACCTCAGTTCGATGTCGGGGCTCGGAATAGTCTGTAGACAACTTCCGTTCCTGGCGGGGTGTTGTGCTCGGTAGAGCAGCGTCGTGCTGCGATCTGTTGAGACTCAGCCCTACGCCAGGTGATTCGTCCGTGGACGATGACTTTTTTATATAAAAAAATAAGTACTTTGTTTTTCACTTTATTGTTAGTTTGTTGAAGATAAAACTGCAAACCGTACATTTGTCTTTGACAAATGTACGGTTTGCAGCCGGAGTGAAGTAGCAGATCGGAGTGAAGTAGTGAAACAGAAAGTGAATCAGAAATAATCATACATTTTTATAAATTTTTGCTGCAAAAAATTCGGCAGGTCAGAATAAGATAATCATAAAAATGGCGATAAAAACTGCCCGTGTTCACGACGAGCGGCGTATGACGGAGGCCATGGGGGTCCCTTATGGATAGGCCCTCAACAGAGAAAATACGGGTGGGCCAGGTGAACCTGGCGCGGGGAAAGCTCGCCACAACGGAGCTCTACCAAGTAGCGGAGGAATTGGGTCTGGAAGTCGTTCTGGCTCAAGAGCAGGATACGCAAGTCAGGCGTAAATGTTACGTGAAACCCCTAAACTTTTAATCTACAACGATAGAAGACAGAGGGAACAATAAATAGATATTTTTAGGGAGTCAAGACAGGTGCGCCGGGGAAGAGCCACATGGAAAGGTTAAAGACCGCCCTGCCGCCCACACTCAGGGCAACAATAAATAGATATTTTTAGGGAGTCAAGACAGGTGCGCCGGGGAAGAGCCACATGGAAAGGTTAAAGACCGCCCTGCCGCCCACACTCAGGGCAAGCGAAGTACAAGGGCCGCGCCCCTTAGTGGCGATCAGGAACCTGGAAGGCCGGGACAAGACCCTGGACGACATCATGCCGGCCTTACATAATCAGAACTTTAGGGAAGATAAGGCGTGGCCTCTGTCCAAATTAAAGGAGCACGCAAAGTTAGCATTTAGGAAAAGCCGTCTGGGGGGAGGAAGTAAGACTACCCTGGTCCTGTCCTGCACGCAGGCTCTACGGCGTACCCTGCTGGCCAAGGGCCAGCTTTACATCAGGTGGGACGTGTGCAAGGTGGACGACTACACGGTGGCGATAAGATGCACAAAGTGCCAGCTCTACGGGTACCCTGAGAAAAAATGCAAACAGGATTCGGCAACATGCGGGCGATGTGGCATAACTGGCCATACAGATAAGGACTGTGGAGCAGAGGTGGCCACAGGAAGGAGGGGTCGGAACATGCAACGGGTGCCCGGGACTGTCCCGCGCGAGTGAGCTACAAACGCCGTATGGTGGAGCTCACGTCCCACCATGGATAGGCCTACCAAATTGAGAATGGGCCAGATTAACCCGACCAGGGGGGGAGCTTGCCACCTTGGAGCTGCCCCAAGTAGCGGAAGAGCTGGGCATGGACGTCGTCCTGGTCCAGGAACATTATCCCACGGCCCAGCTGGACGTCGCGAGCAGACTCATACAGAATGATGGCCCAGGTGCGGGTACGTGTCTATATGTGCGTCGCACGGACGTTGCGTACGCTTTTCTGGCCCACCTCTCGAACGCGAATTGCACGGTGTGTCATCTGCAGGTTGGACGCGAGGGGCTGTACGTAGTGTCCGCATACTTCAAGTATAGCGAGGAGATAGATGCCCACCTTCGGCATCTGGGTGGGGTATTGGACGCGCTGAAGGGGAAGAGTGTCCTGATAGGTGTAGACAGCAACGCGAGATCACCGATGTGGTTCTGTAGCCAGAAGCAGTGTACCGGACGCGGGCGGGACGTTGCACACCGCCGCGAATCTATGGAGGCCTTCGTACTGACAAGGAACCTGGAGGTGCTAAACAAAGAGGGTGAACCATGGACTTTCTCAACCTCAAACGGTGCGTCAAATATCGACCTAACGTTGGCGATGAGAGGTGTCCGGGTGACAGGATGGAGAGTGCTGAAAGACGCAGTTGAAAGCGATCACAGAATGATCACGTACGAGGTGGCAAGCGAGGCCGTTTAAACCGCCGAGATGCTGGGAGAGCCGATGAGACTACGGGATCGCGGGGTAGACTGGGAACGCTTTGAGCGGATCATACAGAGGAGGGTGGGCAACATTCATTGTAACCGTCCTGCCTCAGATGTCTGTGCGCAGTTTACCGTGTTGGTACTGCGTACCGCAAAGCAGACTCTGGGATTCAATAAGAAGAAAAAGAAGACTACCCACGTATGGTGGACTCCGTCGCTCAGCCGGCTGCGCGCGGAGAACAACAGGCTACGATGCGCCTGGCAGTCCTTCCGTAAGGTGAGCGGCCACAGAGAGGAGACTGCACGGGAGCGGTTCGACGAGCATAGGAGTAGGTATAGGGTGGCCATGGAAGAGGCGCAACTTTTGCAAGATAGAAAAGTCGTGGACTCCGGTAACCTGGACCCATGGGGACAGCCTTACCGGGTCGCGAGTGGGAGGCACAGACCTCCCAGTAATGTTATAAATGGCACGCAATGGACGATGATACGTCTAGAGACACGGGGTATCACCGGCGAGTGCGGTTGATGGCGTCATTCACCCCCTCAGGAGAAGATGCCCCTCTTCCAGCAGACAACAGTGACGCCCCGTCACACTGTTGCCGATCTTTGGTAAGATTTTAGAACGCGTCTTAATAAGGTGTGGCCCTCAAATGACCAGTGGACTCTCGGACCGCCAGCACGAGCACTCAGGGACAGTCGATAGTTACTGCGCTGAAGGAAATCTTTGACGTAGCTAGGGAGAGCACGCCGAAGTAAGATCAGGTAATATTTTTAGATATCTTTGGTGTATTCGACAATCTCTGGTATACTTCTGAGTCTGAAGGCGAAAAGGGGAGGTAGCTCACCTAACATCTACAAGATGCTCAAGCCAGCATGCCAAACTCAGCATTGCTGAGTCCGTGGTTGCCGAATGGCAATCGCGTTGGGACGCATCGAGAGATGGGAGGGAGACATAGCAACTTGGGTCGAACCGGATTACGAAACCTCACAGATTTTGTCTGGACACGGCTCTTTCAGGGGGAGGCTTTACCGCATGAAGCTATCCGATGTGGGCAACTGCTTCTGCGAGGAAGCAGTTCACAAGGATGTGCATCATGCGCTATGGGAGTGCCCCCTGTACGAGGATGAGCGTAGGGAATTTTTTGACAATGTAACGCCTCTCGAAGTGGGCCCGGTCCACTATCGCGATCGTAGGATCTGTTGCGATCATCAGGGAGATGAAGATAAAGAGGCATCACATAGAACACGGGAAGAAAGAAGCAACAGGTAACCGTGTCGGGTATACGGATGACGAGGAGAACCAGAGGAACAGGAAGCAGAGTTAAGAGAGGCGCGCACGATATATTGTCTTTGTATGTCTGCCCCAAAAGCGGGGTGAGAAGTTGAAAAAAAATAATGGGAGACACTATTGAGCATTTGTACGTGCGACCGAATACAGGCCAAAGAGCACGACCGTGGACTCGCCCGTGATTCATAGGAAGGAGGTGGGAAAAGTGCCCACATGTCAACCATCCTTGAAATTGTGGGTCACCCGGCGTTAATAGCGGAAGACGGTAGGTGTAAAATAAAGCAGAACAGGACTGAGAGTTCGGCACTCGATGCGGCCCGACAACAGGAGCAGCTGAGGGCCGCCCGAGCGAAGAAGACGGAAAGAGCTAGGGCGGAGGCAATGGCCGCCGTCTTCGCTGAAGATAAACGAGGTGCAAGGGCGGCAACCAATGATTGCCATCAGCAATGTATAGGGTAAGAATGCCAGTTCGGCGTGAAGTGAAGTCTTACACCCAAATTAAGGGAAGGCAGCAACTATACTACATGACGATAGTAGAGACATCGGACATATAAAAGTTATTTGTAGGGAGTCAAGAAAGGTGTGCCGGGTGAAGCCATGAGCAAGACCGGCGCAGACCTCTCCCGCGATTCGGCTCATATAACCGCGAGGTTGGTGGAGCCATGGGTTGGTGGTGGAAATGTGGCCACGGGTGCTTTAGGGGGAGGCTTCAACGCATGAAGCTCTCCGAAACGGGCCTCTGCTTCTGCAAAGAAGCAGTTACCGAGGACGCGCATTATGCGTTGCGGGAGTGCCCTCTCTATGGGGATGCGCGTAGGGTTTTACTAGATAATGTCGTACCACTCGAAGTGGGTCCGGTATATTATGTTGATCTCGTAGGATCTAAGACGAACTTTGGGCGACTGAAGGAGTTCTCGCGTCGGTGGTACAAGATCAGGAGAGGCCTCGAGAGAGGCGAAGCGCCAGATGACGGCGCATCCAGCACGGTTAATTAAAAGGTCTTAAGAGGCGCCAAAAGGTGCGCGTCGGGAGACGACGCAAGAGGAGAGAAGAACTTCAACAAACGTCTTAAGAGGAAGATAAGTGTGCGACAGCAGGCTACGCAGGAGACGCAAGTCAGCCGTAAACGTAATATTACACCCCCGAAAATAAGGGGAGAGATATTTAATTATCATACGGAAGAGCCACAGAGCAAGCCCGGTGCAGACCTCTCCCGAGATTCGGCTCATATAACCGCGAGGTTGGTAGAGCCATGGGTTGGTGGACCCCATGTGGACTCCCGAAAATAGGAGCAAACAGTTTTTGTGATGAGCTGTATCCACGCCCTGCGAAGAGCGCTGCTGGACAAGAGCGTGCTCCATATATACTGAGAGGGATGCAGCGTAAGAGACTCACGGCGGCCATCTTGTGCAACAAATGCCAGACACATGGACAGCCTCGTCGTCGGTCTCTCGTGCCGAACGGACGTGTTTTGCGGAGCTACGGACCACGTGTTGAGTGCCTATTCCACGTTGTTAGTGTTTATCCGGGTTTTTCGCGAATGTTGCATTATTTATTGACCATGTCCCGCCCATCGGGGCCGGCCAAACGGGTCCTCTTACCGGACGAGGGAACTGCGTCGACAATACCCAAGCGGAGAGTTGCGAGGCAGGTGCAATTGCCTTGCACGCCGAAATGCCTGGCTGGAAGCTGGGAATGCTTCGAGAAGGCAATACATGAGAGGCAATATCAAATGGAACTGTTTATCAGTTAGGTCTGGCTGCTACGAGATCTCAATCTATTAGGTGAATGTTACTAAAGGTTGGGTTGCACCAAAATTGAAGTTTATGTTAAGCTTAGTGTCAAAGTTAACAGTACTAGGGTATTATAATTATTATCTGTGACAGTACCTAACAGTAATGTTTACTTTTGTATTTGACAACTGGTGCAAACGGTGCAAATCAAGAGCAATAATTGCAGTCCAACAGGGACTAGGAATAAACGCAAGCAACTGTTGTTTAGACCATGCAATTATTTACTTGCTTCAATTTAATTGTATGCAACAGGCAAGAAACTTGTACCGTCTAAATGGGCCCTTAGTGTATGTAGCACCTTAGTATATGTGTCATTCTACGGGAAAAGGTACCTTATGGTCATTGGCGCTTAAGAGGTTTATAAAAAGAAATCATACGGGTTTACTTAGCTCATAATCGTAAGTAAAGTACCAACCACCAAGGTACCTTTTCCCGTGGATTGACACATATTTATAACCTTAGTGTGTGTGTGATTACAATAATTTATTTTATTCTAAATTAATACAAATTAGTCTTAATTGAAGAAGCCATTGTTGGTGGTAGTGCTAGTAGCACCTAGTAGTTGCAGAACGTAGACGCGACTCTTGGCGGCTCCTCCATCGCATCGCGGTCCGAGGCGAGTCAGGAGCAGGGAGTTGCATCTGCCACTGCAAGTAAAAAGTGAATTCTGATTATTTATTTATCCTAGTAATAATATAAATGCGAAAGTCTGGATGTGAGTTTGTGAGGATGTTTGTTACTCATCACGCAATATCTAATGGACGGATTTCGATGAAAATGGCGGAATGGATGAATGGCCTTTTTGGGATAAGTCCACCATTGTACGGCTCTCTTTTTGTTTCACTATGTTTTGTATTTTTATTGTATGTACAATAAAGAGTTTACAAACAAACAAAATGGTATAGGTACAGGTAGAATAGTTCATATCTAGTGTCCTCAATTTTTGTGTTTTTGTACCGAACAAAGTGAAT
Organism: Ephestia elutella; assembly: GCA_018467065.1. NCBI lineage: Eukaryota > Metazoa > Arthropoda > Insecta > Lepidoptera > Pyralidae > Ephestia > Ephestia elutella. The sequence continues at coordinate 12,743,312 of CM031594.1, read as the reverse complement.
ACAAATAAACTGAATATTATCGTTATTTTATACTCGGTCGGTAATGACATCGCCTGAGGTCGGGTAGGACCCGGGTAAGTAACTATTTAGTAATCTGTGCCCGGGTTCAAATCCTACCTGTATCACATGAGTTTGTAGACCAATCTGACTCATGTATGGTATTTTCTCATAGACCACCACCTGCTTCCGGTAAAGGAAAACATCGTGAGGAAACCTGCACATTAGCTGACTATTTAGTTAAATAGCGTGTATACGGCTACTGCCACTAGATGGCGGAGTCGTAAAAGTCATGTCAGATGCCTTTAGGCGACTTGAATAAAATCTCCCACAGTGTTAGTAATATAATAACACACTCGATAAAGAAGACTCCCCCGCGGCTACTACAAGGGCTACTCAACACGGGAACAGCATATAGGGTACGGCTAATAGAAAATTTGTAAGAAATAATAAATCCTTGTTAAAAAATCTACCGACTTCAATAATATATTCAAAATCGACCAATAATGCTAGCTTGAGTGGCTCGAGTTGTAGTCGGTGCCAAGTATAAAACAAAATGACCTTAATATGAATTGCCTAACTAACGATAACTATAATATCTGTGATAGAAATGAGACAAGATTGAAAGATTAAAATTTATTTATTTAATAACAAACAACAGGTCAAAACGATGGCTGAGGATTGGGAAAGTCTCCACCGACAAGAACAATGTAGGTTATTTATATTTTACGCAAGTACATACATACAAAGAATACAGAATAATAATAACATTGGATTAGAGATAGGGAGAGAGAAAAGTGTTTATTATATGAAAAAATATATACATAGGTATACAATTACATTATGTTAACAAGCTAATTATTTAAAAATAAAAAACACGACTGACAACTCACATAGCCTATGTCAAACATCACATCAAAATCTGTTAAGCCGTTCAGGCTTTATGGTGGAAAATAAAGAAACTTACATACATACATACATGAACCCTGAAAACATAACACTCCTTTTTTGGTCAGTCGTGTAAAAATATATCGTGTGTCTAAAATCTTGTTATTTACTAAGAGGGTAACTATCGAACAATATGTAACTAGTGGAAATATCACAATTTTAAAAGTAAATAAAGAATTTTGTTTTCTTATTTTACGTCATTCCCGGAAAATTGTTTTTTTTCAATCGGTGCTGCAGGAATTTCAATGCCTTATTCAAACATCCATTATAGATTAATAATATCCTATAATACTACATAGTTGAGAATACAAAAAAACGTGGAAAAACAAACTTGAAGAACACAACGAACACATAATGAACCATAAATTAAAAACTAATTAGAACTAAAAACTAATAATAAACAAATTAAAACTAAAAATAATAGTAAATTAAAATATATTTACAAAATGCCAATCTCGACAGTTCGTTGCCCTGAGGAACAAATTATGAAATAAAAAAAAAAGTGGAAAAAAAAATTGAAGAACACAACGAACACACAATGAACCATTAAATTAAAAACTAATAATATAAGAATTAAAACTAAAAATAATAGTAAATTAAAATATATTTACAAAATGCCAATCTCCCTACAACTTCGCCACTCCACACTTGATTACATTCTTTTGATATTGTGAAAAAATAGCCTTACCTTTCTTTTTTAAATTTAATTACATTGACATTTAATTGTTAAACATGTACGTGTATTGTGATCTTCAAGTGACTGAAAGTATTTATTTTTCTAAAATGTTCAAACTTGTGAACGGGTGTTGCCAGGGGATCCTGCTTCGATCCTGATTCGAATTTTATTTTTATTTTTTGTTCTTACATGTTTTATTATATTATTATTATTTTTTTACTTATATTTTATTTTATTTTTGACTGTACACAATCTAGTGTATGTATAAAGTTAATGAATAGCCCCTCTGGCATGCTAGGCGACCAAGACTGTTTCATGAGTTTCTTTCGGCATTTCTTCTCAGCAGTGGTCGTTCCGAAATGCTAGTAGTTTGTAGCTTTGAGACATAAAATATTATGATTAAATAATTAGTTATCGACGTGAAAAAGAGCCTTCTTTGAAGGCCAAGTTTCAATAAAAAAATTTGACTTTGACTTTCAGTTATAAATATAAGCCGAATCACGGGAGGGTGCGCCGCTCTATGGCCTCTATCCGGTCGCACCTTTCACATATTTGCCCTCCCGACCCACCCCCAAATGACACACAACACAGTGAGTATTTGAGAGGTGGTGCAGGAGAGGTGATGTCCGTACGCCTGATAAAGACACACCCGCCCTTGCATCCAGGTCACCGCACTGTAGGAAGCCGCTCAACCCTTCCTCCTGGTTCATGGGATAATGCTCTTGAGCTAGAACGACGTCCAGACCCAAATCCTCCGCTGCCGCTCCGCTGTGGCAAGCCTTCCCCGCGCAAGGTTCACCTAGCTCACCCTTATTTTTCATGTTATAAGTCCAGTCCATAATAGACCCACGTGGCTTCCGTCATACGCCGATCGGTGTGGACGCGGGCCGGGCAGTCTTTGTCGATTGTTTTATGTTGGTCGAATTCCGACCTGCCGAATCTTTTGCAGGTCGCACATATCTCATTTTTCTCGCACTCCGCCCGCGCGTGGCCAGCGGCACCACACCGGCCGCATATTAAGTCGCCGCGATATCTGGATGCCGGGAGGCCATATTGTTGGCACTTTTCGCATAATTTTGCCGTTGTGAAGCCGTCGACATCCCAATTTATATATAGTGCTCCTTTGTTAATTAACTCCTTCCTTAGGGTAGGCGAACAGGCCACCACCAGCGACGTCTTGGAGCCCTCTCGGTAACTTTTTCTAAATGCCATTCTACTGTTTTTGGTTAGTTCTTCCAGCGTCCAAGGGCCCTCTCTGAAATTTTGCCGGTGGATGACCGGCAACAACTCATCCAGGGTGGCGTTCTTCCCTTCGACATTTCCGATTGCAACCAGCGGCCAGCGATTCTGGGCATCACTGGCCTTGAGCGATTTGGGGATGACCGTTTTTAGTTTCGCCATATCTTCCTCCGTCCGTGTCTGCAAGATTACGCCACCCTTGCCTACCCTGCGCACTTTGTCCACATTTATCTCCAAATGGGCGGGGGTAATGGCGGTCTTAAGAGCTCGCTTCGTTTTTTCGGCCGATTTCACTTCGCCGGTGGGGTATATGGCCACGATGGGGCCTGATTTCCTGTCTTTTATTACCCTCCCAGCGTATGTCCAGCTGTCCTCCTCTCCAGTACGCACCGCTGTGGCAGCCGCAGCTGCAGCAGCCTGGGCGGCGGCGCTCTGGGCAGCCGCTAGTGCCTCAGCCCTGGCCCTCTCGGCCTTCTTCTCCGCACGGGCTGCCCGCTGTTGCTCCTGCTGCCTGGCTACATCCAAGGCAGACTTCTCAGACCCGGTTTGCCTAATTTTAGACCTACCGTCCTCCGCTATGATTGCCAGGTGGCCCACTATCTCCAGCAGAGTTGCCAAGTGGGTGTTGATCGTCCACTAATCCGCCTTATTTAAATTACTAGTGGGGCCACCTGCCACCACTGTGACGCCTCTGGCCTCCTTATTGGCCCGGGAGATTAGCTCCCGGGTGGTCGCTTTGTGCAGCGGGCTTGGTCCCGCCGCCTCCTCTTCCTTGTTTGACTCCAGCTCGGTAGAGCATGGCGTCCCAAAATCAGATGCATTCGGGGTCGGAGTCTGCGCTACCTGCGCAGGCCGAGCAGCTCGCCTCTTGAGCTTACCCAGTGCTGTCGTTTCATCCGGTGACAGGAACCTTTTCCCAACCTGTGCGCGCTGTGGCGCTGGGGTGTTGGAGGCGCCCGCGGCAGCGCGGGCACCTGGTTTCGCTGCCGGGGTCGAAGGGGTCAGGATGGGGGTCGGGTCTTGGGGGACAGGGGTCGGCTCTAATTGGATAAGTGGGGGCGGGGGCAGTTGAAGCGAGGAGGAATTCGGCGAAAGGGACGCCATCACGCCACCAGGTCCACCTGCTGCTGCGGTGGCGGTGACGGTGGGGGGGGGTACGCACCAAACCCGATCGACGAAATGGGTTCGCCGGGGGGGCGGCGGCCGAGTCGGCGGAGGAGCCACCTCCTCCGAACTCATCTACGCTGCTATACACTTACTGCAAGACTCGAGATCAGCGTAATAGACTGGACACACTTAGAGTGGTACAACATTATCTAATAAAATCCTACGCGCATCCCCGTAGAGAGGGCACTCCCACAACGCTTGATGCGTGTCCTCGAGAACTGCTTCTTTGCAGAAGCAGAGGCCCGTTTCGGAGAGCTCGGCGATGCGCGACGTCTGGCCCGCGTCCAGTTTATAGCTCGTTTGCAAAACCATCATAATCACAATCTTTATTTTTCTGCTCTCACATAGATATAAACTTAGACATTATACCATATCGGTGAGTGTGCGTTGGAGTTGGAGTCCACTCCTATAACCACTCGTTTGCCCTTGCGGGCATCCAATACTCTACTCAGATGACATAAGTGAACGTCCACCTCATCGCTGTATTGAATCCGCCATGCGCTGTTCCACGCTCATGCGGGCCAGGCGGTCTCGGGCCCCCGTGCGGTGTTGTGTTCGGTGTAGTGAGTGAAGTCACGCCTGCCAAATTTTTTGCAGGTCGCGCATTGTTTGTTATTTTTATCAATTTCTGCCTTGCAGTCACCGGCGGTGACCGCCCTGGCCGCATCTTCCGCAAGTGGGCAAATCCACCTTCCACTTTTTCTCTGGGTGTCCATGTTTCTAACGCTGCATACTACCCAATGTAGAGCACGCTCTTGTCCAGCAGCGCTCTCCGCAGGGCGTGGCTGCAGCTCAGCACTAGGGTAGCGCGACTCCCGTTCGCCTAGCTCTTCTTAAAAGCCAGTCTGCAGCTCTCCTTTATTAGTTTTGTACGTGCATAGTAACTAATAACTCCTTTAAACTGGCATTCTTACCCTCTACATTGCTGATGGCAACCATTGGTTGCCGTCCTTGGACCTCATTCATCTTCAGAGACGACGGGAGCGCGGTTTTCAGCATTTCGAGATCCTGCACTAGTCTTTGTCTGTACGATTACTCTTGCATTTCCCACCCTGCGGACTTTGTCACCTTGGATCTTTAGAGTAGCTGGGGCAACTAAGGACTTCAAGAGTCTTCTTTGTTTCTTCCGCGGATTTGACTCCCTCCGAAGTTGGGTAGACGGCGACTAACGGGCTGGAGGAAGCCTTTTTGACTTTATCGGCATAGGAGGTAACGCCGCTTGCAGCAGCAGCCTGAGCGGCAGCGCTCTGAGCAGCGGCCATTGCCTCCGCCCTGGCTCTCTCCACCTCTTCTCCGTCCGGGCAGCTGCTCCTGCTGCCGCATCAAGGGCCGACTCCTCTGTCCTATTATGTTTAATCTTGCATCTACCGTCCTTCGCTATCAAAGCTAGGTTCACTATTTCAAGAATCGTCGCCAAGTGGTTGTTTATCGACGATTGGTCTGCTTTGTTTAGCTTTCTAGCTACCGCGGTAATCCCTCGGGCCTCCTTGTTGGCCCGGGAGAGTAACTCCCTGGCCGATGCCTTATGAAGCAAGGATGGTCCCTCTTCCTCCTCTTCACATGTTTCCAGTTCAGTTGAGTATGGCGTACCGAACTCAGACGCCACTGATGCCGGAGCTAATTGGCGCCGCTTCGTCCGGCGATAGCACCCGCTTGCCAGCCTGTCTACGCTGGGGGCCAGAAGCGCCCGCACCAAGCAGACGCCCGATTTAGCTGCTGGGGTCGATCGAAGGGGGGCGAGATGCGGGCCTCCTGGGGCGTTAAAGGGGCGGCGGCCACAGGAGTGTCGAGGGCGAAGGGGGAGGGTTCGCTGAGATGGATGCCATAACGGCGGCCACAGCGTGGTATGCTGCAGCCGAGGCCATCGCTGTTGCGGGGGTGACGGTGGGGGGAACCCCGGGAGGGCGGAGCCGATGGAGGATCTTCGTCCTTCGAGCTCATAACAAGACTCGTGCACTAGATACACGAACACCACTCACTTTGCACACGCGACGCGACTGTTCGTGTGGCATATGCCTGGAACGGTCGCACCTTATCATGACGCGTTTCAAAATCTTACCGAAGACCGGCAACAGCGTGAAGGGGAGGGCTCGTCACCACTTTACGGGAGTTTATATGGAGAATTGTTCTCCATATAAACTCCCGTAAAGTCCCGGTACTTGTGAAAATTTGGTACCGGTAACAAGCCCTGGTGATGGGGAGGAACGCTTTCGGTTAATACATTTCGACAAGAATCAACCTACCGTCCTTCCATACGTCCGGGAAATGTGCCTCCTGATTACTCTGAATTTTACTAAGAATTGGCGGCAGAAATTCGAAAGAAAGAGGCCGAAAGAGTAAGTGCTCATGCTACATCGAATCAAAAGCCCATGGACTTGTACGTAATACGATAAATTGAGAAGGATTAAATTATTTATACAATAACAAAATTTTAAAAGTGATAGTTGATGCTAGTAACACATCAAAATTACAGTAATGTAACATAAATCAATGAAGAATAACAATAAATTAAAACTTAACTAAACAGAAGGTAAATACTAATATCTATAACGTTTCTAAAATAGTTTAACACACAAAAGGTTGGTTTATGATAATGTGACATCGTGATTTGGCTTCAGTGATAGTTTCTGGTGATTTAGGGTTACCAGATGCGAAAATTATTTGAACGGCTGAAAAAATCTTCAAAAATCAGATATTCTATTTTGGGGCCACTCCTGTCAGAGCCAAAATAGTGACAATTTCAAAACTAATGTAAATAAATACCGAATTCAAATCATGTAAGTACCTAAGGAAAATTACGGTCATCTGGTTACCCTAGCTATAAGAAAGTATCCGCGATGCTACAGCAGGAGCGAGGAGTGACGATCCAAAATCTGGAACAATGTGTAATAATAGCTCCAACTGTCGACTTTTTCGTAACTTTTTTTTGCTTCTCTTGTGTCTTCTGGTCCGCGACGTCTGCTGCGATGTTCACGGCGGATTTAGAAAAGGGGTAGGGTCGTGGAGGTCCTCGAGTGACCTCTTGATTTGGACCCTCTTGGTATATAATTCTTTTTGTACCCATACATGAGTATAGATAGAGCACGCACTCGATCATGTGACCCCCCCCTAACGCTGGATCCGGCCTTCCGATGTTCCGCTTTCCGCTTCAGCTCGTGAACTGCACCGTTGGAAATAAATAAACACTTGTAACGAGTAACATTTTTGATTATTAAGTTTTTAACGCGACTGACAATCGATGTCATAAAAGTTTTGGTTTATCAAGTAGGTACACTCGAGTTTTTTGTAAATAAATTTTCAATGTTTAAAACTAATTAAAATCGATGACAAGAGACGTATAGACATGGAATATGCTCCACCGAAACGAACATAGATCTTATACTTCATATTATGATGTAATTAAACGGTATCTTTGGTTAAATATTATTTACAGACAAATTATCCGACACTCATAAGTTCACTCGCGAGCAATGATTTCACAGATACAGGCATGTAATGGTAGCAAAAATCGCATTAATCCGCCTGACATAAGCCACATAAGACTCTGAAGCTCCATAGTTCACTATCTATTTGGAATCGAAATCGTAAAAGAAAGACGTGGAATTGAATTTCTGATTCTATTTGATTTTTCGTAGACATTGTTTTCTAGCGAGCGTCAGTGTTGGAAACAGTGCATACAACAACCTTAACAACTACCACAATCTAGCGGCTAAAATAAACAGTCAGCTAGTTTGCGGATGCGTCACGTCGCAAAATGGCCCTTTCGCAAAATTTCCCCTTCACCGGAAGCAAATAGCGGTGGTAACCTTAGCCAAGTAACTATTTAGTAATCTGTGCCTTAGCTTCAAGTAATTTTATGACGGCAACTAAGAATATGACGATTTAAAAGTGCTATTTTTAGCCTACTTAAATAAAGCTATTTTCATTTTCATTCATTAATTCTATGAAAACTCATCAGATTGGTACGCAAGCAAACTCAGGCCTGGGGTCTCAAATGGCCACATTGACGAATTAGAATATAAACCATTTCCCACTTCCTAAATACTTAAAAAAAAACTGGCCAAGTGCGAGTCAAACTCGCGCACCGAGGGTTCCGTACACGCAAAGCATCTCACATTATAGCTCTAACTAAAAGACCAACTAGTTTCAAAAACAAATTTAACTTTGCAGTTCGATCCCTAAGATCCATACTAAATCCAGCGCAAAAATAAGTTTGTAACACTTTTTTTTAAACTTCCAACAACATATTTACAACTTTCAGATTTATTCCTGTATAAGTACTGTTAGACCTTGCTTTTTGCCAAATTTCATAATTTTAGGTCAACGGGTAGTTAGTACTCCATAGGTTTTGATTGCTGCCTGAAATCGCAAAATATGCCAAAATATGTCTGTTACTAAATCACGCAAAATCTACTGGACGAATTTCGATGAAATATGTTACACGAGTAGAAAAATACAGGGAATAGCACATAGGGTACTTTTTATCCCGAAAGTCCCGGAGCGAAGCCCCGGGGAGCAGCTAGTATTCTATGAATGTTAGCTATAATAAGAGTAGGTACTCACCATGGTTGGTAGTTCAGCGAAGCTGCTGCGATACTTCGCGTCACCGGCTATCATCATCTTGGCACCGGCTGACACAGGGGGCAGGACAACAGGTGCTCCATAGTTTGGGGAGAGGCACCACCAGGTATAGACCCCCACCTAGCCAGGCTGGCAAAGTAATTTAAATTATTTTTTATTTACCTTACTCGCGGGGTGACAAGACGGCTTGCACACTGCTAATTATCATTTATCATTATAAATGCGAAGCGAAAGTCTGTATGTTTGTTATGCTTTGACGGCTAAACCGCTGGACCGATTTTGATAAAATTTGGTATGGATATAGTTGAAGACCCAAGGTCGAATATAGGCTACTTTTTTTTCAAAAATCAACCTCCAAAGGGGTGAAATGGGGAGTCAAAGCAATGCTTCTTAAAACCGCATGAAACAAAAATTCTAAAAATAAGCGAGTCAATATGCGCACCGAGGGTTTCGTACACGCAGAACATTTCACATTATAGCTCTAACTAAAAGACAAACTAGTTTCAAAAACAAACTCAACTTGGCTGTTCGATTCCTAGGATTTATAACAATCATGGAGCGCAAAAATAACTTTGTAACATTTTTTTTGGCTTCCAACAACATATTTACAATTCTCAGATTTATTCCTGTACAAGTATTGTTAGACCATACTTTTTGCCAAATTTCATAACTTTAGCCCCATAGGTTTTGATTCCTGTCTGAAATCGCAAAATATACGAAAGGGCATGTTGCATAGCAGGCTATATCATGAGCAGTTCCCTAAAAATCAGAAATAATATCAAAAACCGATTAAGACCATCATATATTTGTTTTTTCGTGATCTTGTTATGGTACAAAAATACATTTAATATCAATTAATCTATACATATAATAAAACAGTAAAAATATTTTGTCTGTACATTTAGTATTTTTGACTGAAATGGATAGAGGGACACTTAAAAAGAATAATAGAAAGCAAAAAAATTTTTTTGGAATTCATTGTCTGTCTGTCTGTCTGTCTGTCTGTCTGTATGTATGTACGCGTTTCACGCAAAAACTACTGGACGGATTTGAATGAAACTTTTTTTGTTATATAGCTATTAAGCCTGGGCAACATATAGGCTATAATTTATTTTGAAAACTGGAACACCTGATGAAGAACCTTAACAGAACAGCTAAACTATAAGAAATATGGAAATGGTGCCTTAACAAAAGTCGTTCAACCTGATGAGCATTTTCTGATGACGTATAAAAATTGAAGATCTGGAACATCTGATGAAGAACTGCAAGAGACCAGCTACACTATAACATATATGAAAATGGCGCCTTAGCAAAAGTCGTTCAACCTGATGAGCATTTTCTGCTGACGTATAAAAATTGAAGATCTGGAACATCTGATGAAAAGCTCCAAGAGAGATTTTTCATCTAAGCGAAACTCACGCGGGCGAAGCCGCGGGCGACAGCTAGTATCGTATAAGTAATGACGGTATTGACATGGCGTCCGTACGTATGTTCAGAAATTATGATACAGAAAATCAGATACAATGCTCGATATTTTAATCCATACTAATATTATAAATGCGAAAGTTTGGATGTGAGTTTGTGAATTTGTGAGTTTGTGAGGATGTTTGTTACTCAATCACGCAAAATCTACTGGACGGATTTCGATGAAATTTGGTACAGAGGTAGATAATGACCTAGAATAGCACATAGGCTACTTTTTATCCCGGGAAAAAGCACTGTTCCCGTGGGAAATTCACGCGGGCGAAGCCGCGGGCAAAAGCTAGTTATACATATTTTAGAAAATTGCAACATTTATGCTAATATCTCCAGTAGGTACCTAGTAAAAAAAAAAGATTTATTTTACTACCTACTGAACTGAAAGATACTATGGATCCAAGTATTTGATATGAATTACAACTTGATACCTTTAAGCATTCAAGAAAAAAAATGCTTAACAGACAGACAGCAAAGTGATCTTATCAGGGTTCCTTTTTGCCATTTGAGGTACCAAATCCTCAAAAAGCAAGTTTGTTTTAGCACTATGGTGAGAAAACAGAGCTCTGTCCTCAAAGACTACAGTTCACAGAACCACTAGCAATAACTTACCTCAAGTGCCAGCAAACATTCCTCAGCCTTAGCAGAGGTCGAGGGAGCTGCGACCTGGCACTCGGCTTGTGATGTCACCTGCCATTGAAAACAGTACAGATCCATGTACATATCCTACTAATGTTATAAACTAGCTATTGCCCACATAGGGATAACATTTCCTAAATTCCTTTCTTCTCTCACTTTGCTATACACAGGCAGTTTTAAAATGTTCATTTGCTCTCTTTTTATATTGAAGTGTAACAGAGACAAGAGATGTTATATAACATTTTATAACTGCTGTGTGAGAGCCGGGAGCACCCTAAGGAACCACTTTGCATAATTTCAAGTTTCTACATTCAGAGGTTTCATACTCAGCAATACTCAGCATTGCTATACCAATAAGTCAGTTGGCGTCTAATTTTATTAATATGAATAGTAGAAGATTGAAAATAAATAGACGAGTTTGAAAGAATTCCACAGACTAATACAAATGAAATTGATAAAAAATTATAAAATTGATGTTTCTTTACTTGAAACAAAAACTTTTCAAAGGATTTTGATGAAATTTTGTACACAGGTAGATTAAAACTGGGAATTACATAGGGTAAGCACTTTTTTATACAAAAATTCCCATTGGAGCAGAGCCTTAGAGCTAAGCTATTAAGTACAGATATGTTAAGAGTCCTAGACAGACCTACCTTCTGGGGAGAGTATCAACATTGAGAAGGAACATTGTGCTTGTCTTCGCCATTGCTTCTGTAAGGTATGTCTGCAACTTGTGGCAACAGTATACTTCTGTCAGACCCACTGAAACAATACGATTTATTATTATAAATAAATTTATTGTAGTAGTTACACATACTGATTACCAACTTCACATAAGTGGGAAAAGGCCAAGAAGGATATCCTAATCCTAACTAATATTATAAAAGCGAAAGTGAGTTTGTTTGTTACCGCTTCACGCTTTATCTACTGAACCAATCTTCCTGAAATTTCGCATACACATAGCTGGAAGTACGGAGAAGGACATAGGGTACCTTTCATCCCGGGAAAAAGCACTGTTCCCGTGGGAAATTAACGCGGGCGAAAGCTAGTTAAAAATAAATGCATTTACATTTTAACCATTTACTAATTTGACTATCATAACTTGCCCGGCCGGTCATCATACACAACACAATATTGTATAGTTTTTATATCTGTGATATTGCACTGGAAAACATTCATCAACCAAAACAAACATTGCAAGGCAGACTGAATAAGAACGAAACGAAACAAACAAAGCTAAACAAAGTAATTTAAATTTAAAAACAAATCCAAAATAATTTGACAAGTTGTTGTCTGTCTGTTCCATAGAGAAAATCTTTCTTTCGGCCGGTTTTGGTTGTCCGTCTTCCGGGTCTTCCCGTCATTTTTTTAACTTTTTAATTTTATACAATTTCCGATGGCAGTGGAGAAAGAGCAGAAAGAGATTTTTCTTTTGTCATTGTCCGTAGGGCGTACAAATAAAAAATAACAAAAAATATTACTGTGGTACGAATACTTTTCTATATTCTTTGGTCGAGCCGAGTTCATCGACTTCAATCGACTTTTTAATATAAAAAAAATCTGTAAAATTTTATGTGATCGAGATGCCATCACAACATGCTTGCCACCAATGCATGCCACGAGTAAAATATGTTTTTTTTTATTCATTATCATTACCTCTCAGAAAAACTAACGAAGTTCTTACAACAGCCTACACAAGATACTAGATTGTTCTATAAAATGCCCACGTCACGCACGTCTCACTACACTATGCGCTATACCATGAGCATGAGCCATGCATGTACGACAGGCGGGCGACATAACATATTAATTCAAAATACTGAGAGTTGAAAAAATCTTCATGAGTTTGTACTTCTACGTTATCTGATATGCAAACCACGTTGCGACGACGCAACGCCCTTTCTTCTCATCTCAGATGCTTATACTCAAAAAGTTCGTTGAACAATATCTAGATAGTCCAAGCCAGTCTAGCCTATGAAATCTGTCGTCAGTTTAAAAATACGTAATTACAATATGAAATACTTACCGCATGGCCAAGCAAGGCACGTGCTCCATATTTTCAACCAACTAGACGAAAATATTGTCTAATAATTATACAACAAAGTGAATAAAACTACAATTTACTAATCTAAATTTTAAACACACTTTTTCTTAATTTTTTAAGGAAAATAAAATTCACACATAACCAAAACGTGGATAGTGTGTCGCGCAGAAATGGTCAAATGAAAAATGGCCGATATCCGAGATCAAATGAAGCATCATGGCATCTTTTCTGCGTTTCCGTCGATTTTTTTCAATCTACCCTCATTTTAATGGAAAACACACATTCCTCAAACAGGCAAAGGCATGTTTTTATATACAGTGTCGCGAACCTATTTAGGTTGACTCGAAACGGAATCAAAAGAATAAATTGGCCTCTGGGTTTAGTTTTAAAGGTTTTTAAAGGAGCGCGATGGGTTTTCTCGTGTTGGTCAAATTAGAACCGCTAAGGGAGAAATTACTAGGGCAATACAAAGGTTATATCCATTAGAGGTCACAACATCGGACGAACAAGCAGTTGTATCGAATACTGATGCGGGTCCTGGGCAGTCCACTATCCCAGAATCTTAGACATGTCAGAAGTTTTCTCGAGCTGGACGACCCATCCGAATCCCACATAAATTAAATTTGTAAGTTTTTTAGTTTGTGATTTGTTATGAGTTGCATTGCAGATGTAAGTAACATTTTTGAGGTTTAACCCTTCATCTGCAACGGCGGGAGTATGTCGCGAACCTATTTAGGTTTACAACCTTTTTGGCGACGATTTAATTTGTTTTTTTTTTGTATTATATGTCAATTCAAAGTCACATGAAAAAAATGAGTAGCAGGGAATAAAACAGATATTATCTCTACGAGCTACGAGTTTATTATTTATTTTGTGTAGAGCAAGGGTTGCGCTGCAGCCTGCTGTTTATTGCTGTTAGTATTTCAAACCTGAAGAGAACATTTTTCATGTCATACAGCCTATACAGCGTACCTATAATAAGATACGATTTTTTTCCCATGAAATGTATTTTTCTTAATTTCCACAGAAACAACACAGAATTTTTTATTTTATTTTATTAGAAATATATTTTTTTAGTGTTGAAAAATAATGAGTTAACCTCGATTATAACGATCTATTTCTTCGATACCATTTCTATACATATTTTTTTCGTCCGCTTTGAGCATGGAAAAAATAAGAACTTTGGTAATAGTTCCTGGCCCTGGACATATTAATTCTGTGGCCCTGGCTTCAGTGTGACCGTTTTAAAATTTGACAGAATACCAGAACATAGTGCTGTCAGTACTAAAAAATACTAAAAAGCAAAATTCAAAAATACCAAAATTGTACTAACATTTTTTTCAGAAATATGCTACATAAAACACACATTTCAATAACAAATCCGAATAATCTTTCCAAAATTTTACCGGACGAGCAAAAAAAAAAAAAACGGACGCGTACGGGACAATTGTGCGGAGGAGCAAAAGAAGGAAGCGTACGGGTAGTGATATGTTTCAAGGAAAAAGGGGAAAACTTTCTTGCAAATACTCACGAGAATGGAAAAATTTCTTAAAAACCCGAGGAATTCCGAAATTTTCAACGCAAGAAATTTTCGGGAAGAGGGTGGGAGGGGTTTTTACGTGAAAACACGCGAAAATACCAAAAACAAATACCAAAATAGACAAAATAGTTAAAATTCTACCAATATTATACTAAAATTTGGTTAAGTACTAAAATTATACTAACATCATTCTGATATGCCCCAATTATACTAAATTAGTACTGAAAATACCAAAAACGGTCACACTGCCTGGCTTGGAGTCACAGGTAGACATCTTGGAGTTAGCTTGCGCCACAGATTATATAATACTATCCTTGCACCATAGAAGTAATAAGTACTTATTACTTCCATGCCTTGCATCCAGCCCAGGGCGTCAATTCCACTATTTTACTTAAAATCACCGACCAACTGCCACACAATACTCATAAGACAACAATAGGTCTTATAAAAGGTATTCTGCAACAAGTTATTCATGTTCCTATAGTGTGGGAATAAAGTGTCTATAGGATGTCAGTCTAGGTGTTGTTGATTAATCTTTGGTGTTTCCGTCGCTGCTAGAAAAAACTACTATTATTTAATAATAAAATTCAAACTCCTTTTTTCCGCTAAAAACGTATGAAATATTATCAATTAGAACTAACATTGATATTTTGACATAAATTTAAAGACATATAGCCATGTTTCACGCTTATATCTGAAAAAAACTGAAAATTAGTTAATGTGTGTCTTTGATGCCTTTGCCTTTAAAAAAATGTAAACTGTCTGTCTATGACAAAGTCATGTTTTATAGGTTATAATCGTTCTATTGTTTACTGTAAAATTATTTTTAATTTATTTATAATTTAAATTAATTTGTACAAAGAAAATATGCTTGAAAATAATAAGTCAAACTCCCGTGTCAAATAAGTCTGACTTCACCCGAGGAGGGTCTCATCCCAAGCACTTATAGATTGAGTTCTTAAAGTTTTATTTGCGTCTAAGGTGAGATTTTCTTTGTAAGTACAATACTTATTTATTAAGTACTAGCTTTCGCCCACGGAACAGTGCTTTTTCCCGGGATGAAAGGTACGCTATGCCCTTCTCAGTACTTCTAACTAGGTAAGTGTATGCGAAATTTCAGAAAGATTTGTTCAATAAATAAGTTGCGAAGAGGTAACAAACACATAAATAAACTCACTTTCGCATTTATAATATTAGTTAGGATAGGATTAAGATGCTTGACTTTTACATGAGTCCTCAAACAAATATAATATTTTTTTACAGTCACCTAAGTGCGGAGCTTTGAAAATATAACAGTATTCATCGACTGGCTGGAGTTTCACAAGGAGACTGGGCTGATTAACACAGTGAAAAAAAGGGCGACCCCTAACTCAATAAATAAAGCATATTGACATGTTTCAATTGTACAATACCTGGCATGTAAGTTGACCTAAGACTTTCAATGTGCAGTAACAGATAATAAAGATGATAATTTCAATGTTGACTTAATTGCAAACAGACAGACATGGCAGGAGTCTTTATTTAAATTAGCTTGCTTTTTAACGCGGGGACACTAAAGTAAATTATATACTTACTTACTTCCTCATGACTCGCCCTGTTCATTGGTGAAAACTGCATGAAAATCTGTTCAATACTTTTCTAGTTTATCACAAACAGACATGGCAGGGGACTTTATTTTTTATGTTAAGATAAAGATATTATGTAAGGTAGTAATGAATAATACAAGAATATTATTATTATTTTGTTTATTAGTCTTTAAAATATATCCTAAACCAGACCACACTGTTACCTCCACAGTTTTTCAACAAGTTATGGATGTCAGCTCGTTTCTCAAGCAGGAAACCGCCATCAGTTGATCGTCCCTGCAAGAATGACAAATAATTTTTACTGTTGTTATAATTATGTTTAGTTATATAAAGAATAACTTTTATTTAAGTCTGCCTATTGTGTAAACAAACTCTTCAGCTTTACAATATTGGTACTATATTGTTGGTTTTTTAAAGTAAAGACAAAGAAAGGAAAAGCATGTTGTTGATTTAAAATATTTTTTTTTAGTTGTTCCTTAATTGAGATATTTTTGAACTAGTAACTATGTTGACTTAGTTAAGGAAGTTGTAAATAAAGAAAAACCTTTTTCTTCCCCTTAGGAGTGTAATTTCCTAAATATACTTATCCTACTTACTACTAATATTACTTATTAGTAATATTTTGTGATAAGTAACAAACATCCAAAACTTAAACAATTATTTGTTTAAGTTTTGGATGTTTGTTACTTATCACAAAATATTACTGAATGGATTTCATTGAAATATGGTTCACGAGTAGAAAAATACTGAAAATGGCATAGGGTACTTTTTATCTCTATATTCTCAAGGGAGTAAAGCCCCAGGGTGCAGCATATGCTATATAAAGAACCTCTACACAAGTTCAAGTTTCTACTTACAGCAGTTTTGTCTCTGCATTTATATACCACTCGGTCAGTGTTAAATTCAATAATACAATTTTTATTTATATTTATATGGATGAGAATACTTACATAGTCTTTTAACAAGCTATGGATGACACCTTTTTCTGAAGCACATTACTCCAGTTGATCGAGCCTGCAAATAATAATTACAGAACTTGTTTGGTACAAATTACTAAGCATAATGTTATTTTGTGACTATCTGAAAATTTTATTTCTTTATATTATTTGTAGATAGAAACAGATGTAGTATCTTCTTCCTATTTACCAATTCCTACTTATGTGGGGTTGGCATAGTATTGAAAGTATAAAGTATAGTTATTATTTAAATATCATTTGACAATTTAAGCATCAACCAGTTTCAAAGATGTTAAAAACTGATTATACAATACATTTTACCGCTTTTTTAATACTCACTTATTCTCTGCTAATTCTACTATAATATTTATAAATGCGATGCGAAAGATTGGATGTTTGTTACTCATAATAAATATTCTGGATGAATTTTAATGAAATTTGGTACACGAGTTGAAAAATACCGGACACACTTAGCACAAAAGGTAGGTACTTTTTATCCCTAAATTCTAATAGGAGCAAAGCCCCTAGGGTACAGCTTGTGCTCTTGAAACACCCTCTACAAAATTTCAAGTTTCTAATTTCAGCGGTTTTGTCTCTGTGTTGACAACTCGGTTAGTCTATAATTTTGTATGTACAGAAATATAGACTTGCCTGATGGTGCCTTCCCATAGGAAAACAATAATATGTATGTATGATGCTGTTTTTAGTTCTTTGCTTCGACCTACACAGGTAACAGGGGTATCACTGCACAGCACACACACAGCATTTAATTTTCAATATTGCTTGAAATGTGAGACCAGGAACAGCTGAAAAGACATTTTTACATAGTATTACCAAATACTGTTTATACACTAGGCATTAAAGTTTGTATATTATTGTTCTGAGTACCACATTACACTCATATATAGGTTATATACCTAATCATAGAGCGGGGTTTACTGGCATAAGTATTCAGCTTATGTAGACCCTAACATAAATTAAATTATAAAGAGCTAGCATCCCGCCCCAGTTTCGGGAGGTAGCCTATGTCACTCAGGTATAATGTAGCTTCAAGTCCTTTTGAAATCGGTTCAGTAATTCTGAAGAATACCCCCTGCAAACGAACTCACATGCATACAAACACTTCCTCTTTATTATATGATTGTATTAGTGTCATTGTTAGATACATAATAAATAATTTTGAATTTTTTCGAAACAAAATTTTAATAATCGCATCGCAGTAATATAGGTAAAAATCTTGTGATGTGGGTCCTTTTAAATTGAATGCACAGAGTACCTACCTACATTTGGATGTTTGTGAGTTTGGATTTATGTTACATACTGTCACACAAAATCTACTAGGATTTCAATAAAATTTGGTACAAGGGTAGAAAATATAAGGAATAGCAACATAAGGTGCTTTTCATTACAAAGTTTCCACATCATTTCCGGGGCTCAACTATTATAGTATTCTTATATGTATGATCTTATACATACTATATATACTTAACCTTTAATATAAAAAATATCAGCGGTTCATTGAATTACGTACAGTCACAATAGTTACAAGTGCATTTAGTAGTGATTATATACTCTTTGCATTTACCTCGGAAACTCTTACTAACCTTTAAATTTGGCAATTTTCCATCTCGACAAAGTATCCTTTATTAGTAATGGGGTTACCTCTTTGTTGAGGTCTATAACTTGAGCATTTTAAGCCGAAATGTCTTTAATATCTCGTCGGCTATATAGGTACGACATTTGTAATGAATAAGAGCCACCAATGAAGAGGTAAAATTACGGGATTCATCACTAAATGAAACAATGTAAACCATACTTACATACATACTACTTTACAATTTGATCTTAAAAGGTGTCGTTGCTCAATGGCCAAAAAGCAATTGAGATCCGACAGATCTACCTGACAAACTCCTGTCAAATAGCAAAGAGAATACCAATACTTCAACAATCGACGTGCCAATGGCAATTTTGATAACGTGCAGAATACCGAAATGGGCCAATAATATGTCAGTATCATGTCCTCAGGCGTCAAATAAGGTGCAGAATACCAAATGGCGAAAATTTGGCATTTGAGACACAACTGAAATACAATAACGTACGTTTGGGAGTTGCAGAATTCGGCCCCAGGTGTTTTCCCACGCAGACATGTAAATCCAGCATTTACCCTACCAGTGTCTCAAATTTTATCAAAATTAAGATTTTGTTCAGCAGAGGCTCCGAGAAATAGATTGGCCATGGAATGGTCAGAGTACAATATACGGGACCATTGACAAGGTAATAAGCATGGAATAGTTGTACAACATACCTACTTATTATTTCCATGGTAATAAGTACTAGTACGAACCCGCAGCAGAATATACCGGATTGTATATCAACAGTAACGCCATCTATTGGCGAAGAAAATTATACATGGCAGTATTTTCGCGAAATTTCCCCGTAGATCACTGTCTGAGTAACTTCTCCAGCCTATCTCCACACAAAAAAACCACATCGACACCTACATCTATTCTACTAATATTATACTCGTAAACGCGAAAGTTTGGATGTGAGATTGAGTTTGTGTGGATGTTAAATCTACTGGACGGATTTCGGTGAAATATGGTCCACGGGTAGAAAAATATCGGGAATAGCACATAGGGTACTTTTATCCCGAAATTCCCACATTTTGACAAAAAGAAAAACAACACACTTTCTCAGTGTTAACCCGTATTCCCGGTTATTTAGGATAAATGAAACGCCAGATTTATAAATACAATTTAATCAGCAAGACACTAGTCAATAGTTAATACAAACGCAACACTCAAACGATCTCAAGTCTTTGTACAAGGCAATTTTGTGTTAACATTATATTCAAAATTGTTCATCGGAAAGCAAATACCAATCAAAAGTGTATCATTATACAATGGCGCGTCTTTCAGTCTATATTGACTTATTAGAGCAAAATTCCTACTGCTATTGTTGTATAAATGTATACTTATCTATTTGCTTTCCGTGAAATTAACTGTTTACTCACTATTATAATTATAAAAAAAAATTATACTTGTATTCATTAATTATTAATAAAATTATATAAAACTGTTCCAAGCGTGAGTATTATAAATACATATAAAACATACATACATGCGTAAATAAGTATAGTATCTATTGAGCGTTTAAATTGTAAAATAGGAATGTCGTACAAATCTATGTGACGCCAACTGAAATAGCTTTTGAAACTTCACACTTCTCCGGAGTGTCCGTTTTCTGTAAAACAAAACGCAAATCAGACTTTTGAATTTAAGTAAAAAATATCACGACTGCCAATAAATATCCAGATTCCTGGTATCCCAAAATTAAATAAATATTTACTTACAAATCAAAATCAGATAAGGCGATTAAAAAAAACCTCGCATACATACAATAAATCTTAGAATATAACATTCCGTCGGGCAGTCGTGTAATGAAAGTTATAAATCAAAAATTAATACTTATTTTTTACGATTGATAGTTTTCTAAAACGCTTTTTGCCAAACAATCCCTTACTTGGACGAGTATAGGAGTGCATACGAGACCGATCCAGTATTCACACATTTTCCGCCAAACACAATGCACAAATGATTGTTTATAACATGGAAACATGTCTATTATATTGTATTAAACATTCTATTAAGGTTGGGATGTACAATACAAAAATTATACAATAACAATTTTGCGTTTCAAAATGGCTTGAAAAGAGCCCAGTGGCGCCCTCATTTGAACGAAAAATACGGCAATATATGTTAATATTTGTATACATCTTTAGAGAAAATTCAAAAATTATTTCAACAAAACATAAATAACAGCAAAATTGTAATTTTCAATTAAAATATATTTAATTTGAGGGCGCCACTGGACCTATAGTAATGGCAGAAAATGTTGATTACTGCAGCGGTCTCACCAACTAAAATTACAATACTCTAAAATTTGGTGCAAACAAAATACACTCGAATTAAATGCTACAAATGCGTTGCACATCACATGTGATATCTTAACTTTTAGGATTCCGTACCCCAAAAGGCAAAAACGGAACCCTTATAAGATCACTTTGTTTCAAACACGGAAAGTAATCACATTACTTGATTAAGGTCTTAAAACAAGCTACATTTTCAAAATTTAGTAACAGTCTACTAAATTGCTAACTACAATCTCTTACAGTACGTGTTAGCACGATTCATAAGTAACTTTAAGCAAAGATACTTAAATTTACTTTTGAATTCGGGCGTTAGCATGCAATAGACAATTTGTGAGATTTCCATAAAGATATAAATTAATGTCTATTGTAATATTTCGTTCAGAACAAAGTAAATATTATAACTAACAATTTCAGTATTTCATACATGTATTCAACATTAAAATTTATACATATTTCGTCAAAATCAATAAATTAGAAATATGTATATTGCACACTAACCATTCCTAAGATCATAAGTTCAATAATATGGTTTTAAATACTACTTGAAGACGCATTTCAAAAATATGTTATTTTATGATTACTGACTAAAATAGCTAGCAAAAATGATAAGGACTGAAACGTAATAGGGAATATTAAAATTCATGGAATTAAAATTAAAATTTAACTTGATATAATTTAATATAAGAATTTTTTTATAAAATTGTAATAATCCTTTTGTGGATTGAATAAAGAATTATTATTATAAAAGCTCTATCAGATATCAGCATAAGCAGTAAACAAATTACCCGTTGCAATGTTGTATTTTAAAATATGTGTCATTGTCAAAATACGTTGTTTAATAACACTGGCGCGATGACATCGCATCAATATTCCTTATTTTGAAAACTAAATGTGACACTACTATTTCTGACGTTTAACTGTTCTGGGGGTCTAAAACGGCCATTTTGATTATATGAAACTTATGTAAATGTATTTAGGAAATGAGAAATGAATCATATTCTGATTCGTCAAAGTGGCCTTTTTAGACCCCCTGTTATACTAACAAATTATACGGCTAAATACATTGTAATCAAGATTTATAATGGTTCTCCCACACTGGCACTTATAAATTGTTATATGTATAACATTTGCTGTTTCTTTTTTAGTTAATTTGTAACATAAGTGTAACAGAGATAACAGATGTTATATAACATTTTATAGCCAGTGTGGGAGCGCCATTATACTAACAATTTATACAGAATACATTTAAGATCTATTAATGACGTACATTAAACAAATTAGCTAAATCATATCTATATGATTTAGAAACAATTACATTGTATACACACGGTCTCGCAAACGCAACATTTGAAATGCGCCTTCAGATGTGGCGTGTACGGATTTGAATGTCTTTTGTATGTATTACATAACATTGTATGAGTTTTCTGTACAGTTTACATGATTAATATATTATTGTTTTAAAAAAAATATTTTAATTATTTTTTTGTTCGTAGAACAATTTGTATTTTGTACAGAAACAACAAAAATCTAATAGTGATCACCAAAATATAGGTCCGTTAATTAAAATCGATGATTTTAGTTACAAATAATGTAATAAAGTTTAACTTATGTTATTTAGAGTGTTACCATATTTGCTGACGTCCTTGTTTCTTTTCTACAAGCATTTATGAAAAGATCCTATATTTGAATAATTTTAGGACGATAGCAAATAAAGTATATTTACGTATGTATATTGTTAGACTAGCTGTTGCCCGCGGCTTCATTCGCAGCAAACTTAATTTTTTTGTTTTTCATGCAAATTTTCATCCCCCATGGCAACTGTGGTTGATTTTGTTAAAAAAAGCAGTCGGTATTTATACTCGGGTTGTATTTTACATCCATATAAAATTATATTAAAATAGGTCCACTGGCGTAGTTCTGAAGGCGTAACAAACAAACTTTAAAAACGTGGAAATTCGTGACAAAAATAATAAACATAATTTTTTCGAATAATGAGAAATATGAGAATGGATGTTGGTTACTCTTTTACGCAAAAATTACTGGATGGATTTCGATGAAATTTGGCACACAGGTAGAGTGAAACCTGGATTATTTGTCTCGAAATTCCCGCCAGCCCATGGACACAGTAAATCCATAATATTAGTAGGGATATGGAGTACTACGAACACTTGTAGTAATATTGTAGTAGTGGACCTTTGCTATATTTAATTAAAGATTTGAAATTTGAGTTGAATTCGAAAATCAGTATATCGATAGTATGAATAGTAAACAATACTATTGATTTAGTCTAGTGTATAATGAAAACTAAAAATTTCACTCATTTATCAAAAAGATAAGTAAGTAAGTGGAATATACTGCAGTTTTGGATAAAATTTTTGAATTAGTGATCGGTACGCGTGTGGTGTAGTGTAATCACAGAAATAAATCAAGGCATTGAATTTAACCATGAATTTATTTCTGTGAGTGTAGTGTAGTAATGTAGCGTAGTATAGTAAAGTAATGTAGTGTAGTATAGTGTAATAATGTAGTGTAGTATAGTAATGTCGTGTAGTAATGCAGTGTAGTATAGTTATGTAGTGTAGTGATGCAGTGTAATGTAGTGTGGTGTAGTGAATTAGTGTAGTATAGTAATGTAGTGTAGTGTAGTAATATTTAAATTATTTTAATTTTTTATTATTTTAATTATTTTAGTTATTTCAATTTATTTAAATTTGAATTTAACCATGAATTTATTTCTGTGAGAGTAGTGTAGTAATGTAGCGTAGTATAGTAATGTAGTGTGGTGTAGTGAAGTAGTGTAGTGTAGTATAGTATTGTGTAGTATTAGTAATGTAGCGTAGTACAGAATAGTAATGTAGTGTGGTGTAGTGTAGTATTAGTAATGTAGTGTAGTATAGTGTAGTGTAGTGTAGTCTAGTCGGCCTTGCGCGCGCGCCGCTTGCGGACCTCGGGCCGCGCGTCGCCGCCGGACTGCGCGCCCGATGATGACGTCTGCAAACATTGAACACGATAATTAATTAAAAATAAATAATAAAAAAAACTTTTTTTTAAAAAGCATTTATTGTTACTCTCAACAAACCCTTTCATTTGATACCCATATTGTGGAAATGCATTACAAATAACTATTCCGCCATCTTGGATGGTCCGCCATATTGGATTTAGAATGACGTCACATAGCATATCATGCATTTTCATCCAAACTGAACGTGTGTACAAAATTTCAGCTCAATCGCTTGAAGATATCTACTACAAAATTGAGTTCTAAGATTCCACCCGAACGAACATACTTACATTCATTGCAAGTTAAATGAAAGCTTTTAAAAAACACGACTGAAGACTTACATAGCCTATGTCATTCGGAGGAATGCAAGGACTGTAACAATACCTCTCATATCAAAATCTGTTAAGCCATTCAGGACTTATGGTGCAATAGCGACACATACATGTACCCTGAAAACATAACACTCCTTTTTTGGTCAGTCGTGTAAAAATAGCAAATAACTTAGTATTCCAAATAGGTAGTACAAAAAACACACATTTGCTTTGCTTAACGCTAAATTTATCGAAAAGCTCAGCTCGGTGCAAAAGCAAAAGATTTTCAGCTGGTACCAAAATACAGGAGGCAAGGTGGCTATAAAAAGATAAAATTAAAATATTCAAAAATGGAATCTAACTTTTAGCCAGTCAATACCGAGAAATTAAAAAGTAAATATTCTTAGTAAATGACTGGCTGCCGACAATGCAATTTCAAAAAAAGAATGTTCAACGACTGTTCATATAATCCGACCAAAGAAAAAATACACTACGGCAGTATATTTTTTCTTTGCTACGGCGGAATGATCTTCAGAGCTGTCCAAACAGTGATTTTAATATCTCGATGGAATATTTCTATGGTTTGTATCCAGCAAGTATACAGTGGGCCACAATGCGATTTAAATGCTATCGGGTTTTGTAATATTTGTCAAGTTGTCAGCTTGTCATTCAAAACCATTTCAAATCATTCGAAACTAACTTCACTACATATACATTTGTAAGAGAGACCGGAGTGAAGTTGCTAAAGCCCGACCCAAGTTTTGATTCTAATCGGACTGTAAAAAGTGGTATATGTTTCTATGTGGCCCCGTATCCATAAATTTCCGTTGTATTCTGGATTTCCATATACCTACCTACATATTTTCCGCCTGCATTTTTTATACGACTGACCAGAAAAGGAGTGTTATGTTTTCAGGGTTCATGCATGTAAGTATGTTTTCATTACTTATACCCAGAAAGTAGGTCTGAAGTTATCTGAGGTGCGGGTTGAAAGTAATACTTTTCAGCCCTAGGGAGAATCGTTTTCAACTGACATTTTTTATGACAATTTTTTTATAATGTGACGGCTGTTAGTAGAAAACTATTCTCCCTAGGGTTGAAAAGCATTACTTTCAACCCGCTCCTAAGGTACTTTCCTGGTATTCGTAATGAAAAGCAGTGTTTACCTCGGGTTAGACTTATTTAGTCCCTCGAACTATTGCCGTCTCGGGACTGAATAAGTTACTTTCACCCCTAGGGTAACAATGTACTATTGTACGTAAGTTTCTTTATTCCACCTGAACGGCTGAATAGATTTTGATGTGAGAGGTATTTTTAGATTCCTTGCATTCCTCCGAGTGACACAGGCTGTGTGAGTTGTACGTCGAGTATTTTTTTTTTATAATTAGCTTGTTTTAAATTTGGTCTCGGAAAATCGCCCATTTAGAGTCTATGACGCGTGGATATTTTTTTAAAATGAATAATTAATAGAAATCCTTACGTCGCTAGCGGAGTTCCGTTCGGCGTCGCTGCCCGCCTCCTTGTCGTCCACGATGTCTTCGTTCAGCAACTCCTGAAACATTTATATAATTTCATTACTTGCGGCAAATTGACAATAATACATCTATACATATAATAAAACAGTAAAAATATTTTGTCTGTACTTTCTGACTGTATTTAGTATTTTTGACTAAAATGGATAGAGGGACACCTAAAAGAACAATAGAAAGCAAAAATTTTTTTTTTTAATTTCTTGTCTGTCTGTCTGTATGTATGAACGCGTTTCACGCAAAAACTACTGGACGGATTTGAATGAAACTTTTTTTGTTGTATAGCTATTAAGCCTGGGCAACATATAGGCTATAATTCATTTTGAAAACTGGAACACCTGATGAAGAACCATAACAGAACAGCTAAACCATAAGAAATATGGAAATGGTGCCTTAACAAAAGTCGTTCAACATGATGAGCATTTTCTGCTGACGTATAAAAATTGAAGATCTAGAACATCTGATGAAAAGCTCCAAGAGAGATTTTTCATCTAAGCGAAACTCACGCGGGCGAAGCCGCGAGACAGAGAAATGTGGCAAAAGAAGTAACGGTAAACCGAATAATTCGGCCGAATATTCGGTATTTGGTTATTCAGCAAAATTATTATTCGGCGCATTTCTAATTACTACATAGAATTACTTAATCAAATAGAAAGTCAGATCTTTCATCTGACCCAAAGGTGCCCATAACCCCAGCAGCATTGCCTTACTTGATGGCCAGAGAAATCATTTGGATCAGATATGAACCGAAACGACGATCACAACCGCTCGGAAAATTCAATAATTCATTACTTATACTTATTCAGTGTTTGTAATATATTGGGTAAAACTAAACGCAGGCGTTTCCTGTTATCGCCGCCAGGCGTTTTGGGGTTCTCACATTGCGCGTGTAAGATGGCTCGCGGACGGTCGCCATTGTCCCATGCGATATCGGTTTGATTTTTTAATACGCGAGAGGTCCCGCGTTCTTTGATTGCTAATTGATTTGAGTTATAATTGTGAATTTCCTGTTTGTTAAATAACTATTGAACTTTGTGTTTGTGTAACCCGTCATTGTGACTTTCTCCTGTGGGATGTGACGCGTGGCTGCTCGCTCACATCTACCTGTTGCCGAGCCGATTTCGGGAAGAAATCTATTTATTTGTTCTGGGGAATTGAGATCTCATGGGTTAGGTAGGGTGATTAGGAATTCCCCCTTCCCGAAGACACTCAAGTTTGGATCCGAAGAAAAAGAAGATTTAGTTTGGTAAGTGATTTTCCATTGTAGTTAATTTATAGGTTAAGTTATTATATAGGGCCCTGTAGCTCCCTTCATAAGCTACGGTGGTAGCAGACTGCGTTAAGTTAGTTAGGTTTTAATCGGGCAAACGTGGTGCCGCGTGGAGATTTTTTCCCGGTACTTATTTTTACCGGTGGTTTTTTCCCGGTGAAGTTCCGGTACAGAATTCTTCCCGCCGCTTCGTTTGTCCGGATTCGCTCTGCGCACATTTTCTGGCAGCAGAGCGTAGTTGCTCTGCACATTTTCTGGTAGCAGAGCGTAGTTGCTCTGCACATTTTCTGGTAGCAGAGCGTAGTTTATCTACCCTCTATTTGTTCGTTTGTAAAAAATAATTAATTGTTTGTAAAAATTATTAGATTTTTCTTAGTTTGTTTGTATAAGAATATTTGTAACCTTTTTGTATTTGTTTGCGGTTTGTACCGTGCGTTCCGGGTTTGTGCCATTCTCATACCTACCGCGGTTTTTCGTGTTGTTGCTTGATCTTGTTCTTTATTTACCTTTTTTATCTTTTCTTATTTGTTTGTTTGTTTGTTTGTGACTTGACGCGATGGCGAGGGCCTCCAATGCTAGGGCGACACTCGCCAACGAATTGAGATGGTTTGTGACGGCCGGTGGACTCCTGTCCCGGAAGGACAGGGAGGCCGCTATACTGGAAAGAGCGGATCAGCTCCGCTCACGATTGAACAACGCGGAAGCGGCCATGGCGGCGCTTACCGAAGCCGACCTTACCCCGGAGGTCTACGCAGGTCACGTGGCGGACCTGGACCAGATCCTGAGTCTGCACGATGACATCGTGGAGGCGGCGGCCGCAATAAGGGCGAGACAGGCTGGCGGACCAGCCCCTCGCACACCTGTTAGACAGGAAGGACCAGCGGTTACTGGTCGGCTCCCCACCCTTCAGCTGTCCCACTTTGGGGGTAGGATGGAGGAGTGGGTAGCATATAAAAATATGTTTGAGTCCCTGGTCGTAGCACGACAGGATTTGTCGAAGGCCCAGAAGATGGCCTACCTCCTCTCCACTCTTGAGGGTGAAGCGCGGTCGCTCATCCAGCACCTCCGGGTGGAGGACGACCAGTACGACACGGCTTGGGAGTTATTGAACTCCCGCTACCAAAATTTACGTTTGTTAGCGGATGCGCACGCCGCACAGTTGATGGCCCTGCCCAAGGTGGCCAACAGGGCACAGTTGCGCCTGCAGTTGCTCACGCCCGTTACAGTGGCCTGTAACGCGCTCCGCACACTGGGGCTGCCGGTGGACCAATGGTCCTTTTTGCTGGTGCACATTGTATTGGGCAAATTGCCCAATGACATCCGCTCGCGGTTTGAGCGCGAGAATGCGGAACGGGATAGCACCACCCTACCAACATTCACTGACTTGGTGAAGTTTTTGGAGTTTGAGGCACGGGCTGCTGAGAATACCATGACGGACTCAGCGCCATCCAGAGCGCCTGAACGTAGGCCCTTGGAACCCTCATGGCGAGGGAAGCCCCAACAGGGACGGCAACCGCCACCGCGTGGAGCTGGTGTGCGGGTTGCGCACACGGCAGCAGTCGCGAGGGACGCGGACTGCCTGCAATGTGGTCGGATGGGCCACAGCCTGCTGCAATGCAGGGACTGGCAGAGACTGCCAGTACAAGATCGGCGCCGCATGGCAAGGCGGCATGAACTTTGCTTTTACTGTTTGGGCAGTCACTATGCACGTGACTGTCCCAGAGCCATACCATGCAGTGCATGCCGTGGGCGGCACCACGTGATGCTCTGCATGAACCGGAACGGGGATGGCCCCCGGTTGTTGAGGCAGGGGTCCCCTATGGGCGGGGGCGCTCCTGCGCGAAGCCCTCCACCATCGGACGGAGGACGCGGCTTCGCTCGTCGCACCCCCCCTCGGGAGGGGGGTCGCGTACCGGCGCGGGTCTTGGCGGACCGGGGCCACGCGCCCCAAGGTCGTGGCCAGTATGGGGCTGGCCAGGCCCCGGATAGGGCCCCCATGGGCGGGGGCCCTAGATCGGACGTGAGAGTGGGGACACCCCCCTCCACGCGGGTTACCAATGCCCAACACATGCAGCCGCAGCGGTTTTCTCCGCCGCTGCACGTGTACCCACGGCTGGAGTACCACCCGCCGTACCATATGTATGGCCGGGCCGCGGGTTATACCCCCCCTCAGATGGGGATGTGCACTCGCCCGCCATATTATCCGGGTCAGTGGCGCGCCCCTGGTTTGGAGAGAGTGGGGAGCCCGTAACTAGCTTGCTCCCTTGCTGGGACAGAGCCGCGGACGGTTCTGCTCCCTACCGCGGTGGTCCGCGTATGGGGTCGTGGGGGGGAAGCCATTAATTTGAGAGCTCTGTTGGACTCAGGGGCTCAAAGCAGTTTGGTCACCACTCGAGTGGCACGCCAGTTAGGTTTAGTCGTGGAAGACTCGCCTGTGCCACTTCTTGGAGTTGGTGGCATACAAGTGAAGTGTCTGACGGGCCAGACACTTGTCACCTTTTCTTCGCTGAAGTCCTCCACAATGAGGATCACGACTTCGGCTATGGTAATGGATACCATTGCGGGTTGGCACCCCTCGACAGACATACCGCCGGGTGTGTTGTCTTTGGTTTCGGGTCTGGATTTGGCCGACCCCTTTGTCTTTCATCCCGGCCCAGTGGACTTGCTCCTGGGCTCGGACGTATTGGGTTGGATTTTGTTGGGTACACAGAAGGCTCTGGGTTCGTCTTCACTGATGGCAGTGTCTACGATTTTTGGTTTTGCCCTGATGGGCCCTGTGTTTGATAATGGCACCGTGGAGGAGCCACCGGTTGTCGCATCTGCGTCCTTGGCCAAGACCATGCAAAGGTTTTGGGAGGTGGAGGAGCCACCTATGAGTTCCAGGATGGATCCGGAACACGCTGAGTGCGAAGCCCTTTTTCGATCGACCACGGAGAGGTTGCCCTCCGGTCGGTTTGTAACTAGGTTACCTTTTGTTGCCTCTCGTCCTAGCCTAGGGCACAGTAGGGCGCTTGCGGAGAAACGACTGCTGTCCATGGAGCGACGCATGCAGCGTGACCACGTACTTCGCGATAAATATATTGAATTTATGCGCGAGTACGAGGATTTGGGTCACATGTCTCCGGCTCGAGTTGATTGGAGCTCAACTGAGCATTATTTTTTGCCCCACCACGCGGTGGTGAAGGCCTCAACGGGCAAGTTGCGGACTGTCTTTGATGGGTCCGCACCCACTTCGAACGGGGTTTCGTTGAATCTGTGTTTGCATTCGGGTCCCAAATTGCATAGGGACATAATTGACATCATCTTGAACTTTAGAAGACATCAAGTGGTTTTTGGTGCGGACATCCGGATGATGTTCCGCCAGACAGTCATACATCCTGAGGACAGGCGATTCCAGTTGATACTCTGGCGTGAGCGCCCTGAGGATCCTGTGACGGTGTATGAACTCAACACAAACACGTATGGTTTGAAATCTAGTCCCTATATCGCCATCAGATCATTGCTTGAATTGGCAGAGCGGGAACGGATCCGCTTTCCCCGTGGGGCTTCCGTGCTGTCACGTGACTTGTATGTTGATGACGTGTGCACCGGAGCCCAAAGTATTGAGGAGGCCCTCCTACTGCGGGATGAATTGATTGAAATATTGAAGACAGGTGGCTACGAGCTACGTAAGTGGTTGTCCAATGAGCCTAGAGTTCTAGAAGGGATCCCGGAGGATCACCAACAGAACCCTCACCTGTTTGAGGATGTGGATGATCCCAACAGGATAGCGGTGCTGGGCATGCAGTACCAGCCGCTAACCGATATTTTCACATTCCAAGTGGACTTGGAAATACCAAAGGTCTGGACTAAGAGAACGGTGTTGTCCGTAATAGCCCGTATGTTTGATCCAAGCGGTTGGATCAGTCCAGTGATATTCTCTGCAAAGTGTCTTCTTCAGAGACTTTGGACTTTGGGCGTCTCGTGGGACGAGCCGCTGTTTGGTCCTCCATTGGATGATTGGCTCGAGTTGTTTTCATCGATTAAGGAAGTCAATCGGATTGCCTTGCCTCGTCGAATATTGCCCCCGGGAAATATCGAGCCAGCCTGCATGGCTTTTGTGACGCGTCGGAGCGAGGCTACGCCGCGTCAGTCTATATGCGGACAGTTGACGCCGATGGCCGGGTCAATGTCTCGCTTTTGTTAGGGAAGAGCAAGGTCGCCCCCATCAGGACTAGGCTGACTATTCCCAAGCTTGAGTTGAGTGGAGCTCACCTTCTTTCTAAATTGTTGCATCACGTTGCCAGTGAGCTGGCGGCCACGGTCGAGATACGAGACATCTTCGCCTGGTCGGATAGCCAGGTCGCGCTTGCATGGTTGCGCGCGGCCCCACATACCTTGGAGGTTTTTGTTGGAAACAGGGTTTCCCAAATTCAAAATATTGGAATTGATATAACATGGAGACATGTGCCGGGAGAGCTTAGCCCAGCGGACTGTGCCTCCCGAGGTTGTGCGGCACCGGAATTGGTGTCGCACCCGCTCTGGTGGGGTCCAGAGTGGCTGATGGGATCAGAAACATCTTGGCCTGTCTGTCAGACAGATGTTGCTTCTTTGAGTTTGACTGGGCTTCGTGTGCATGCTGTAGTCGCTGAGACGACGTCGGAGCCGGATTGGCTACTTGCTCGGTATAGCAGTTTGGATAAGCTTCTGGGTGTTACCAGTTGGATTAAGCGTTTCATACATAATTGTAGAAACCCACAGGCAAAGCGGTTGGAGCCGATTGCAGGTGCAGAAGAGCGCCGGAGCGCATTGTTGCATTGGGTCCGTGTCGTGCAGACCGGACGGTTTGAGTCGGAGCTTCGTATTTTGCGCGACGGACGCGCTAAGTTGAAGGGCGCGGTCGCTCGTTTGAACCCGTACATCGACTCGGATGGGCTTCTTCGGGTTGGAGGCAGGCTCCGGAAGGCGGATCTTCCATATGAGACTCGCCATCCTCTGTTGTTGCCCAAGGGCGGACCCTTGGTGCAGCTTTTGGTGTCTGATCGACACATTCGTAACGCCCATGCTGGGTGCAATGCTTTGTTGGCTATTTTGCAACGCGAGTTTTGGATTTTGTCTGCCCGAAGAGCAATCCGTAGTGTCCTGTTTCGATGTATTGCATGTTATAGGTTGAAGGCATCCACGATGCAACCACAGATGGGTGATTTGCCCGCTGATCGAATCCGACCTTCGAGGCCGTTTGACGGCGTTGGAACCGATTTTGCCGGTCCCTTTTCGATCAAGGCTTCTCCCTTTCGTAATGCCCGTATTGTAAAGGGCTATTTGTGTGTATTTGTTTGTTTGGCCACCAAGGCTGTCCATTTGGAGGTGGTATCGGCTCTGACTACGGAGGCCTTCGTCGCCGCGTTGGATCGCTTTGTTTCGCGTCGAGGTCTACCTTCCCTTATTAGGTCTGACAATGGCACAAACTATAAAGGAACTGTAAATTATCTTAAGGATGTTTCTGTGTTTATTGATAAAAATTGTACTAGTTTAAGTCAAATTGCTGCCCAAAGGGGAATAACCTGGAAGTTTAGTCCCCCAAGTTGCCCCCATTGGGGAGGGATTTTTGAAGCGGCTGTGAAATCCGCAAAGACCCACCTCCGCCGCATTATCGGAGAAACGGCTCTAACTTTTGAAGAGCTGGCCACAGTGTTTTGTAAAGTTGAGGCGGTCCTCAACTCTCGTCCTCTCTGTCCGCTATCTCCAGATCCAAATGACTTGGAAGCTCTCACCCCTGGTCATTTTTTGGTGGGAGGGCCGTTGAATGCCCTGCCCGAATACCCGTGGAAGGATGAACGCGTATATCGGTTGTCGCGTTTTCAAATGTTGCAGCAAATGAGCCAGGACTTTTGGCGTCGCTGGTCGCTTGAATATTTGCATTTGCTGCAGCAAAGAGTGAAGTGGACAGACAGGACTGAGCCTCCCAGGGAGGGTGATTTAGTATTGTTAAAAGAGGCAAATTTGCCCTCATTGCTTTGGCGACGAGCTCGCATATTACGTTTGATTCTTGGCGGAGATGGCACTCCGCGTGTGGCTGAGGTGTTGGTCGACGGTTCGATTTTAAGGAGAGGTGTGACCTCTCTCGCCCGCCTTCCCGTAGAGTAAGCTAGCGGTCTGCTTCTCAGACCGGGACGGGGGGATGTTTGTAATATATTGGGTAAAACTAAACGCAGGCGTTTCCTGTTATCGCCGCCAGGCGTTTTGGGGTTCTCACATTGCGCGTGTAAGATGGCTCGCGGACGGTCGCCATTGTCCCATGCGATATCGGTTTGATTTTTTAATACGCGAGAGGTCCCGCGTTCTTTGATTGCTAATTGATTTGAGTTATAATTGTGAATTTCCTGTTTGTTAAATAACTATTGAACTTTGTGTTTGTGTAACCCGTCATTGTGACTTTCTCCTGTGGGATGTGACGCGTGGCTGCTCGCTCACATCTACCTGTTGCCGAGCCGATTTCGGGAAGAAATCTATTTATTTGTCCTGGGGAATTGAGATCTCATGGGTTAGGTAGGGTGATTAGGAATTCCCCCTTCCCGAAGACACTCAAGTTTGGATCCGAAGAAAAAGAAGATTTAGTTTGGTAAGTGATTTTCCATTGTAGTTAATTTATAGGTTAAGTTATTATATAGGGCCCTGTAGCTCCCTTCATAAGCTACGGTGGTAGCAGACTGCGTTAAGTTAGTTAGGTTTTAATCGGGCAAACGTGGTGCCGCGTGGAGATTTTTTCCCGGTACTTATTTTTACCGGTGGTTTTTTCCCGGTGAAGTTCCGGTACAGAATTCTTCCCGCCGCTTCGTTTGTCCGGATTCGCTCTGCGCACATTTTCTGGCAGCAGAGCGTAGTTGCTCTGCACATTTTCTGGTAGCAGAGCGTAGTTGCTCTGCACATTCAGAAAGAAGGTCTGATGTTGCCTAATGAGCGGATTGAAAGTTATACTTTTCAGCCCTAGGGAGAATCGTTTTCTACTTACAGCTTCAAAATTATGAAAATATAGTCATAAAACATGTCAGTACAAAATGATTCTTCCTAGGGCTGAAAAATATTACTTTCAACCCGCTCCTCAGGCAACTTTACACCAACTTTTTCGAGTACGAGTCGATTGTTATAGTATCAATTGTATCAAACATAACATAATTTGTTATATTATATTTGTTTCTTATATTTTATTTTATTTTTGACTGTATACAATCTAGTGTATGAATAAAGTTAATAAAAAGCCCCACTGGCATGTTAGGCGACCAAGACTGTTTCATGAGTTTCTTTCGGCATTTCTTCTCTGCAGTGGTCGTTCCGAAATGCTAGTAGTTTCTAGCTTTGAGACAAAATATATTTTCATTAAATAATGAGCGATTTTTCTGACAGCTAATTAAGAAAAAAAAATCTGTATAAAAAAATCTCAACAGAGAGCGTTTTATGAAAGCCGAGTCGTAATAATGGCTGAACCTATATGGTGCGCTTTTTCTTGTCAACCAGAGGCAAAAAAAAATCACAACAGTTTGACAGTTGCACAAATCACAACATTGATACTTTTTAGTTGCTTTTTTACCAAGTTTTATTTTTTTTTAATGCCAATCCCGTGAATTTTCTGCTTTTTGTATGGAACTTTTTCTCTCGCCTTTTACTAAGCGCCATCTATGAAGTCATCTGGAACTAATTTTTTTTTGTGTCACGGAAAATCCCTCATTAGTTTGTGACGTGAAAAAGAGCCTTCTTAGAAGGCTAAGTTTCAATAAAGAATTTTTGTTTTTGATTATTATTAGCACCCACCTCTTCTTCCACCTTTTTAGCATCAGCGAGGGCGCGGTCTATTTCCGCGCGAGTCACGGTCACCTTGTCAGTGCGGCGAGGCGGGTACAGTAGGTCGATCACACACACCAATACCTGAATGAAAATGAATGAATATTTATTTGCAGTAAAAGTGGTACAAGAAAATACAGTCAGTCCTAAATAATATGAATCTCACTTTTAATCTATCTAGGCATGCAATAGTACATTGTTACAGAGTGGGTGAAAGTAACTATTTTACGTCCCGATAGTTCGAGGGACTTAAAAAAGTCTTTCACCCGAGGTAAACACTGTGCTTTTCATTACGAATACAAGGAAAGTAAAAATAAAAACACAAAAAATGGTTTTGGCTTCTATTGGCCCTATAAAGACCTGTCATAGTTTTTTTCTTCTATACCTCCTATGTACAGGCACGGACCAGTTAGTTTTATTACGTGTATTGATGATGATGATGATATTGATGTAGAACTAACCAGTCCCAAGATGGCGCCGATGAAGATGGTCGCGATCGCGAAGATGAGGTAGGAGCCCCACGTGGGCAGCCCGTACGTCTCCATCAGAGTTGTGTGCACCGTCTGCGGCGGAGATATACAAATACACATGACGACCTCCGTGGTGCAGTGGTAAAGGGATGTGTAAGTAAGAAAGAGAAGAAAAGAGAAGAGTACATTACTGCAGAGGCCGGGAAATCAGAATTTGCCGGACGAGTAGGTTGAGCGCAAGCGAGGCCTTGAATAATTACGAGTGCAGCAAATTCTAATTCCCGCCGAGGCATGTATAGTGCTTTTCTCAATAAATGTGAGGAAATAAAGAAATAAACACATTAATATAAAAATAATATGAACATATACTCGGGCGGTACTCCTGCACACGTCCCGCATTGTGAGATGTCTTTCCCTGGAGCCCCGTTTCCAATGGATTACTTTTTTTATCTGTCTTTTATTTTTTGTAATACTTTATATTTAAAAATGTAAAAAAAGAGATGCCAAATGAATAATAATTGGTCAAGTGCGTGTTGGGCCACGCGCAATGTAGGGTTCCGAAGGTTACTTCCACTTTTATATAACTAATGAAAATAACCTAAGTAAATACCATCATATAGAATGAAAATTTTTCCTACGAATATTTTTCATACTAAAATCAATTTTGTAAGTTTATCGTCTATTACTAAATAACGCGTAAAGTCTACATAGCCGTGATAATTTTCCTTTTAAATTCATTATATTTGCTAGTTATTATAATTTGTTTCATGTACCCACCCTCCACCATTTTCCTGTTCGAGGGGGGGGACACTTGACTCTAACAAAATTTATCACTTTAAAGTTAAATATTTCGCACACGGATCCCTAAATAAAAAAATGATTTTCAAACACTCATATTATTTTTAAAAGACCTATCAAATGATACCCCACACGATGGTATAATCGAGAGAAAAAAAAATCATCCCCACTTTAGGTGTAGGGGAGGCCCCCAAAAAAAAATATTTTTCCTAATTTTATTCTACAGTTCGCTCCGCGTAATAAATATGTATATATCTACCAAATTACAGCTTTCTAGTACTAGTAGTCTCTGAGATTAGCCGCAGACAGACATGACGAAACTATAAGGGTTCCTTGTTTACTTCGGAACCCTAAAAAAGTAATAAATAATGTCGGTTTCAAATATTTGTTATATTCAGACATTTTTAAATATTTAATTGTCAATTAATGACAAGGAAACATAGCCCATATAGCCCAGTCATATTTTACGCAAAATATGTAGCATATAGATTTTGTTTTTTTCTCTCGCAACGATAATGCATTAATATCACAGACATACTCTTATTATAAAAAAAAAAATCTGTTCTATGCTTGAAGAATGCATTTTTTTATAATGATAGTAGCAATTGGCTGTATGGCCAAAATGGCCTTTTCGCAAAATGTCCCACTTTTGGCAAAGTGACCATTTCGCATAATTTTGATTTTTTAAAGGGCCAAGGCGAAATGGCCATTTTGCGAAAGAGCCGTTTTGTGAAAGGCACATTTTGAGAAAGGGCCATTTTGCGAAAGGCACATTTTGCAAAACGTCCCCATTTTGCGAAAGGGACATTTTGCGAAAGGCACATGTTGCGAAAGGCACATGTTGCGAAAGGGACATTTTGAGGAAGGGACATTTTGAGGAAGGGCCATTTTGCGAAAGGCACATTTTGCAAAACGTCCCCATTTTGCGAAAGGCACATGTTGCGAAAGGCACATTTTGAAAAAGGGCCATTTTGCGAAAGGCACATTTTGCAAAACGTCCCCAGGCACATTTTGCGAAACGATTAGCAACCCCAACTGACCCTGAGCGCCTGCGACAACTTGAACAGCTCAGCGACCAGCGTCATCTGCAGCGAGTCCGGCGCCTTCCAGCCGGGCACGGGCTCGGCCTGGCGCCAGCGCCCGGACTCCACGAACGACCACATGGCGTCCGCGTCGCGCGGGCCCTTGTACTGGCGGAACGAACCGTCCTTTACGCTGGAAACATACGGTTAGGAAACGCCCGCTTAAATTGAACAGGAACATTAGAATCATCATAGGAATCCTCACAGGTCACAGTCAGCTGAATATATGTTACGGGAAATGTAAACACCTGCTTAAATTGAACAGGAACATTAGAATCATCATAGGAATCCTCACAGGTCACAGTCAGCTGAATATATGTCACAGGAAACGTAAACACCTGCTTAAATTAAACAGAAACAACATTGGAATAGGTTCAAATCCTACCTGTGTCACATGAGTTTGTAGACAAATCTGATATGGTAGTTTTTTCATAGACCACCACCTGCTTCCGGTAAAGAAAAACATCGTGAGGAAGCCTGCACATTGGTTTTTTTTTTTTTTTTTTTTTAATCTATTTTTTGTTGAGGCTTCAGTCGCGTGATGCGACTATGCCAGCCTCATAGGGAACTTCCGTGTTGACTTATCTTTGGACCATTACAGCTCTCCAGAAGGAGTACAAGAATTTGGCCTCTTGTGATAATGGTGTGCTCAAAATAATGTTGAGCCCACCATTATCCAAAGAAATACCATTTAATATCTTTGTTCTTAAGTCCCTATATTGGTCACATTCCAGTAAAATGTGTAGCAAATCTTCGGTTCTATTGCAAAAACAACACAAGTCTGATTGAACTCGTTTCACAAGAAAATAAAATTTATTTACTGGAACATGACCTGACCTTATTCGAAACGCCGTAACTAGAAGCTCCCTATTAAGGCTAGCACAATCGAACCAAGGCACTGGGTTGGGAGAGTCTTGGATAGTCCTATACCAAATTCCCTTCGACTCAGAATGGAAGTTAAAGAGTTGTTTCCATCTGTCTAAACAGTATGATCTAAACGTAGGCACATGCTCTGACGCATAGGGTTGACACAAGACTTCCTCCCCTCCCCCAACAGCCGTTTTAGCTATGGAGTCTGCCACTTCATTACCCAGAATTCCAACATGGGATGGTATCCACTGCATTTTGATTTCCTGCCTATAATTCAATACCATTCCCAGTATTTCATAGGCTATCGGCATTCCTCGGCTGTCCGAGGTACACCGAGCCAAATGTTGCAGAGCACTTCTTGAATCTGTTAAGATTACAATATTCTGTGTAAAATCTGCCGCATATTTAAGGGCTTCTGCAATGGCGATTAGCTCTGCTCTCATGATGCATACATCTTTGTTTACACACCACCCTTTTGAGGTGCCTGTCTGTGGATCATAAAAAGCAGCTCCAACACCACAGCTTCCTTTTGATGCATCTGTATATATTTTATAATATCCACAGTATAGCTTTTCTATGTTATGAAGTGCCAGACTCCTCAGCTCACAAGTATTGGAATTTTGCTTAGATGTATTTAAATCTTCTAAATTAACTAAGATGAAGGATGTATCTATTGATGACATCCATACATCAAGTGAAAACATCTCTAAAGTGCTACTGTTACTATACATGTGTATATCTTTAAATTCCCAATGAACACTTGCTAAAAGCGGTTTTATTTTATTGTTCCAGTAGCAATTTGCTTGAGATATTTCATTAATCAAAGTGAGAGTGTCATCTTTGGATGTGGAGGCTATTTTAGACCAATGTTTACATGCCAACCAAAGTCTTCGAACACTTAGTGGAGGAAGGCTTAACTCAGTCTCCATAACGTGAACTGGAGTACTTCGTATAAACCCACCACATACTCTCAATGCTCTATTCTGCAGTCTGCAGGACATCTAATTTACGAGTATGAGTCTTGGCTGCATTTGCATATAAAAAACTGCCATAATCTATTCGACTTCGTACAAGTGACATATACAATCTACGTAAATGTTTGGGGTGCACTCCCCATGTACTACCTGCTAATACTTTAAGAATATTTATGTATTTATATCCTTTTTCACAAAGATCATTAATATGTGCCCCCCATCTGAGCGACTTATCCAGCCAAAACCCTAGATATTTAACCTTATTGATTGTTTCGAGACTTTTGCCATTAACGTCAATATCTACAGTGATTTTTTTGTGAGCTCTATTAAAAATACATAGAGATGTTTTAGTTTCTGATAAATTAAGTCCAATTAAATCTAGTGATATGATAATCGACTCCAAATCTTCCACAATATCGCTAACAGCAGAATCTAGGTCTTTGTTGTGGACAGTTTGGTATAGTGCAAAATCATCAGCATACTGTGATACATTTACATTATTAATATGTTCCATAACACCCATGGTGACGATATTGAAAAGCAAAGGGGAGAGGGGATCTCCCTGGGCTAGGCCTGTACGTGCACATCTCGTGTAATAATTGTCACAGCTATCTGTTATTGTACAAAACCTTTCAGAGAGGAAACTCCATAAATATTTACATATTTTATTTCCTACACCAATGCTTTGCAATGCCATCACCAAGGCTGTAATATTTACATTATTATAAGCATTTTCAATGTCCAGAAATAAAGCTATAGTTGGAGCATTTTTCGTGAAACCTAATTGTATTGTTGATATCATTTTAACCAAACTATCCATGCAAGATTTCTTCCTCCTAAAACCAACAGTGAAATTACTCAGTAACCTATTATTTTCTACAAACCATTCCAATCTTTTCATAATAATTAGATGAAAAAGTTTGCACAGACATGACATCAGAGATATAGGGCGTAGAGAGTCCCGACCAGGTTTAGGAACTGGTATAACTTTTATGTCCCGCCATTGATTTGGTACAAAGCCTGTCTGTAGTATTCTATTCAATATATGAAGTAAAAATAATTTGGCAGATTTGGATAAATTATAAAACATTGAATACGAGCAATTATCTGTGCCTGGTGCTGTATCATTTCTCTTCATTGAATTTTCCATTTCTTGCAGGGTGATTTCTTTTTCGATAACAGACTCTGGTCCAATAGCAAAAACAGGAGGTAGCTCTTGT